>CM073131.1:15855100-16245100 GCA_037039145.1 Fundulus diaphanus | reverse complement strand
CCACTGAAATTTAAATGTTGTATGTTTGTACTTACTCTTTCAGTGTTAAAATATATTCAGAAAACATTTTTAACCTAAAAAAATTCATTGTCATTATTTCTATACAGTTGAAATTACATTTGTTATTTTCTCTTTAAGCTAAAAATTCACATTACTATTTCAAAGTGATTACATTTTCAATACCTATTTTTCAGTTTAGTTTCTCAGTGTTAAAAATCTCTGCATATAAAAAATTTCAACCTTTCAAAATTCAAACTCAATATTTTCAGCCTCCTGAGATTCAACTTGCTCCATTTCACTGTCTTAAATTCAGCGTTTAAATTCAGTGTAAAAAGGGAAGGGTTACTTCAGGTCACAGACATTAGCAATGGATTGTGGTGTCCAACACCCAGCCAATCCCGTTACATTTTCTTAGTCACGTGACGTGGCGCCCGCACCGAAAGAAAACCAGCATCTCGGAGGTGGTCATGTAAGCTAACACTAACTGAACGGTGAGTTTATTGCTTTCATTTTTCTGTAGTATTGCTTTTCTTTGCGCATGAAATTCAATAAATTATCTTACAACTTTATTTAAAACACGGGTTTGGGTAGCTATGAATTAAATAACATGCATTTTTAGCATATTCTAAAACTCAATGATTTTCTTTTAAAGACTCATCGTTTTACATTGGCTATTAATTCTACTGACGTTCCTGTCTTCAGTGCAACATGAATTATTAAAATTTTGTGTACACATTATTGTTGGCTATGATCCTTGTTTTTAGTTTGATTACCAGTGGTTATGCAAGAACTTTCACGAGTTTAGAAATAAAATTGCCATTTATTTTAAATAGGTTCTTGGACGAGTCACAAGACAGATAAAGCAGCTTAGACATGGCTTGAAAGAAACCCCAATATGGACACTGGTGACTCGGCGACCAGATGCTGTACCCCTCCTTTTTCCAAAAGAGGAACCATCCCTGTGTCCAGAGGTAACTTTTAAATTACTAGAATTATGGTTTTGCATCCCTCATCGATTTCATCAAACATATTTTATTTAAGACATTTTTTTCAAACCTGCAGAATAGAAATGCTAAACAACACAATTAATGTTTTCCTCCTGAATTCAGGTAGTACTTCAGCATATCACTTGGCAAGAAACAGATGATGGAAGTCCTGAAGATGACGATAACCGCTCAAGTGTAACCAAATGCACATTTCAGGATATCTGAGACAGTTCATTGCAAATTGTGAGTTTACCAGTGTCTGATTGGAGGTTTTCAATTACTTTGCTAGAAAGCATCGCTGTGGGAATGATTGTTTCTTACTACTTAGCAGTGGTACGTCACAGTTGAGATTTAATCTTAGCTCCAGAGTAAATCAAACAGTGAAGTTTGCATGTTCCCATGTGTACTGTCTGTGTAGCTCAGCTCTATTGCAACATTTGGATCCAAAGCTTTACGTGTGGATTTTAAGAAAATGTAAAACTGTCTTGCAGATTTCCTTTTACCTTAGTCTTACAAACATACTAATGTATCTATATTTTCTGGTTCATGGATTATGTTGTGAACATTTAGAAACAATAATTCAATCTTCTAATTTTCTCAGATAACAAATTGTATACATATTAGATGTGGAAATCATTAACGCAACAGTGTTCAGATGAGATATTGCATGTCTCCTCTATGAATCAGTAATGTTTTACCAATTGTACTGATTTTATAGATTCATACTCAGGCAGTTTGAAACATCCAGTTGAAGTAGTTTATTGATGCAACATTTTGTTGTGTATGTGTACATGAGTTTGAAAATAAATAAAAAATACTAACAGCTTTTTCTGATTCTAATGTTATGATACATTCAAAGTCCTAAAATAAATGTACAATTTTACTATCATTCTGCACCCTCAGTCCCCTGGCTTGCAGAAGAGCCTTCACCATTCGGTATCCGAAGTGAAGTTGCCTGGTTTTAATGTCCCTCACACACTGGTCTAACTCATCATCTGACATGGTTGTGTATAATGCCCTCACCGAAAGACCTGACTCAGCCATCCGTCGATATACAGTCTGTCTGGAAATGCCTAAAAGTTTGACTATGCATGTGACAGGGAGATGGAGTTCTAGAAGAAAGAAGAAGAAGCAAAAGTTGTCTGGGGGTATGACCATCCGCTGCCGCCCAGCTGTTCCTCGCTAAAAATGCACTATAGATGTTTGTTGTTCTTCACTATATTTTTCTAAGTTAATTAGTCTGTGCAAATGACCCAGGGCATCCAAAATTTCTGAAGGAACAGTTACTTGACAAGACAAGGCATTTAAAAAAACAAGTTCTAGAGGGCAGATGAAATCTAGGTAGTCCAGATCCAGTGGCACATGCTCAAGAACGTGCTCCAAATGATCACAGAGTCTCAAAAATATGACCCAGCAAATGTTCCTTGAACAGAGAGAAGAAAAAGAAAAAACAATGTCATAAAATTGTCCGTAAAAATCAAATTATAATTCTGAAATAGAATGGTCATTATTGTTTAAAATTGTGTAAAATTACAGTAAGATATTTAATCTAAAATAAATTACAGAGCTTACAAGCTAATTTCTAATAATTTTCAAAAACAGTAAGCTTTTTAATCAATTGACAAACCCAAAGGAGGTTTTTTATAGCGTTGCTAAGCATCGAACATTTGGTACCCCAAACTAAAAAGAATGTAAATTAAATTACTATTAAAATAACAGAGAAACTGATACCCAAAGCCATGTTTTAAATCAAGTTGTAAGGGTATGTCTCAATTCAGGGGCTGCATCAGTGCAGACTCGCCGGAATTTGCCAGCGGGTGCAACGGTGGTCTAATGGCGGAGGAAACACCTGCATGGTAGTTTGCTGCATCTTTATCACACCGAAAGAAAATCACAAGTTAGGAAAAAGAAAAAGACGAGACGATTCAAGAGCGAAGCTCTGTGCCTTCCTGAGAAGAGACAAGTCTAATTTTTATGGGAGAGAGATATCTACGGTGGCCCAGACTGGGCCACCGTAGATATTTGCTCTACGAGCAAATATTTATTTTAAAGAAAGAGGTTTTGGAGGTGAAGTTACTAAACGTCTAGTAACAAATTAAAGAAATGAAATTTGTAATCAGTTAATTTTAGTTTTTATTTTACATAACAATCACTGAACATTAGTTCAGCTAAGCGTCACAGCTGTGGTTCACGCTGTCACGGTTGCTAGGCAACGGGTGAGCTGGCAAAGGCTAGAAGGTTCCAATTCACAGCCAGCCTCCATGGTTTTTGCGGTATGCGAAGGACGCGGTCCACCTGGGTCGAATCCTTGGGCTGGACCCCTTGAATTGGGACACACCCTATGTATTGAATCTCATGCGCAAAGAAAAGCAATACTACAGAAAAATGAAAGCAATAAACTCACCGTTCAGTTAGTGTTAGCTTACATGACCACCTCCGAGATGCTGGTTTTCCTTCAGTGCGGGCGCCACGTCACGTGACTAAGAAAACGTAACGGGATTGGCTGGGTGTTGGACACCACAATCCATTGCTAATGTCTGTGACCTGAAGTAACCCTTCCCTTTTTACACTGAATTTAAACGCTGAATTTAAGACAGTGAAATGGAGCAAGTTGAATCTCAGGAGGCTGAAAATATTGAGTTTGAATTTTGAAAGGTTGAATTTTTTTATATGCAGATTTTTTTAACACTGAAAAATTAGACTGAAAAATAGGTATTGAAAATGTAATCACTTTGAAATAGTAATGTGAATTTTTAGCTTGAAGTGAAAATAAATGAAATTTCAACTATATAGAAATAATGACAATGAATTTATTTTAGGTTAAAAATGTTTTCTGAATATATTTTAACACTGAAAGAGTAAGTACAAACATACAACATTTAAATTTCAGTGGTATTTTTAATTCAGATCTTAGCGACACAAATTGACTTCCATAGGGGTCCCATCCAGACAAAGTGGCTGCGAAACGACAACATTTGAAAGCGGCTTTCCAGAGTGGAAACATTTGAAGCCGCCCTCGGCGACACTCCATCTGCATAACCGGCTATAAACTGGCATGTTTGCGCATGTGAGCCAACATAGACCTTCCCTTTTCCTTGACATACATGCGTTAACACAAACATGGCTTTTAAATTAACACGTTTTGCTCCTCTACTGTGTTTTTGAGGACTGGCTTGTCATCGCTCCACATAAATGCCTCTCTTCTCTCTCCTGCTCTTTACATCCGTGGCAGCGTTACCACATCACTTACTGGTGCGACATAGGGATTACTGCTCCTGTTATGGCTTGGTGTGGTTTCAACTTTACATTCAAACTTTTCTGTGCTAATACAGTGTTCAGGTCCATGTGGATGTACCCATGGTTTTCTGCTCCTTGTAAGCTCCTCCTGATTAGTCCTCAACAACAGCAACAGCCAGCTGTGAGGGGAGCACTCCTGCCTGCAGAGAAGAGGCAGAGAAGAGGTGAGAGAGAGAGGCAGGCCAGCTGACAGCTTTGCTAGGGCCCGGAACAACATGGTCTTTTTGCCCCCCCTCTACACATTCCGCCAACAAACCACACACACACACACACACACACACACACCAAAAAAAGAGTCAACTTAACTGTATACTTCATGCCCTGAAAATCTCTGTATTTTATATTTTCAACCCATCTATTGAATTTAGTGCACTAGTTGATCTTTTCTTCATAAGAGAACAGCAAGCACTGCGGCCAAAATATGGCCTTTTTTGACCTGCTGTATATTAACTAGTCCCTAACAATTATTTCCCTTCCATTGCAGGAGGTAGAATATGTTAGATACTTTGGGAATTCTCTGCCCTCTGAATCTGCTGCCGATTCATTTGCCATCTCTGAGAAAAGCTTTCTTTTTGCCATTAAACGCACAACATTCATTCGATCAGAATCAGTCAGTTTTGTTGGCCATAACGCGGGATCACTGAAATTAACGCTGTGATCCGTCTCTGAGCGACTATTAGTGATGTTACGTGATGTGCCGAGGCTTCGAGGCGTGTGTCGAGTAATGGAGGGGGCGTTTCCGTAATGCGCGTATCGAAGCTTGCTTCATTCAGGGGAGGAGCCGAAAACGATGACGTCCGAAGCCTCGCTGCCCGGCTGTACCACGTGACTGCTTCGGGAAGTGGCTCAGATTTTGGCGCGGGGTTTGACAGCTTTAGAAACCCCACAGGCTCCATTCAAAATGTGGGTTTTTGTAGGCGAGTTGCGGTCAGTTGAGAGAGTGGATAGAGTTTTGATAGTTTGGATAGCAGAGTTAGGATAGTGGTTATTTGAGAAGTTAAAGCTATTGGTCTATAATTATTTGGACTGATAGGATCTTTCCCTGGTTTATTAAACGGTAGAATTGTTGCCCTTTTCCAACTATTTGGTGTTTCTTCTTCTTCTTGATTTTAATGGGGGTTGGCAAACAACTATGTGGTGCATTACCGCCACCAACCAGTAAGGAGTGTGGATCAGGACAGACATGCTCAAACAGCCGTTGTCCTAATGGTCAAACCATTTTATGTTGGGGTGGGGGAGTTCTAATGGCCCCTTATTTAAAGGAAACATATTACATATACCTAATGCAGAAATATATATATATAGTTAGTTACTTTAATGTTAAATATTTTTCACACAAATATTTTCTGAAAAATTACTTCTGCCTGTATTTTAATGGTCAGAGTGTCAGTCTGTCCTGGGCCAATTGACCCGTTTGTCCCCCCTCGTCAGCGGGCGTGGAGAGAGGCACAAAAAAGCACTAACAACAAGTTGGTGCGTGTTGGAGTACCTCTATTTCATCTGTAGAGATGACAACACAAGGATGGGATAGGCCTTAAAAGAAATCCCAATATCTTATATTCCGCTCTTCTACGGGCATGACCATGGCCACAGTGCTCCTCCTGAATTACAGGTCGCCAGTCCATCGCAGGGCACCTGTATACATATATTTATTCTAAATATTTTTAACGCATTTAAGTATCTTTGTGTTTTTTTACATGTGTTAGGTAGGGAGCGTGTCTGTTGGTTTTGTCTCTCAATTGGATCTCGGTTCAAACTTTGACCTTCTACCTTTTGACCTCTAATTCATTGTAGCAGTGGCTCTCTGTTTGTTGTAAGGCGACACAATGAGAAAAAGCCCAGCGGATATATTCCGAGAAAGCCACATTTGGGGATTTTATTGGTGTCTCTGTGCGCGGTGTTTGTATTCTCGCGCTCTCCCTCTGTCATGCACGCGCCTGTCGTGCCTGTCGTGCCTGCCTGCGTGCGTTATTTGCTCTCCGTTTAACCTCGGTACAGCGTTCTGAGGCGACTCAACACGGCCGCTTCACGTCTCTCTCTCTCTCTCTCTCTCTCTCTCTCTTTTTCTCTTTCTATCTCCCGCCTCCCTTCCTGCATCTCCCCCCCTCTTCCTACCTGATTCAGAGCCGCTCCGACGCTATGCGTATGACCGCGTCTCTCTCTGCAAGGCGAGCACCACCGGAGAGAGCTGCACGCTCCTACTGACCGCCGTGCCGAGCACTACCCCGAAGCCGGCTGACGAGGCACTCAGGCCGGGCAACGGGAGCAGGGGAGACACCGCTGCTGTCTCGTCCGGAGGTACGCCGGTCTTTTTTTTTCTTCCTTGCTCTTCTTTATCGGCATTGAGGGGCTATGTTTGTGCGGAGGAGTTGGCCGCACACAGGTCGCCCATGAATGCTTTCGGTTCTATGACAGCTGAGCCAGCTGAAGCGAATATCTGCCAAGGAGTGGTGTAAGTGTTGGACACGAGCTCTCTCACGGATTGATTGACGAAGCGTCCGGCAGCCTGTTGTGCATTCGCCGATGTTTTGGTTATTGTTAATAAATAGACGTCCGAACCCGTACCTGCCCCTTCTCGCGCGTTATGCCCTTTATATGTCTGTTTTTGTTTTTGTTTACACGAACGCTGTAAGGTTCCCGTGGTCAAGCCCGGTGTCACCGGGGGCGGCTGTGGGGTTGAGATGCAGACAGGTCCTTTTGAAGAACGTGGCCACATCGTAATCAAGGAAACCCGCACGCGCGCATGCACGCACGCACCCACGCAACAAGCCGACCTGCAGCATTTATTATTTGTATCTCAAAATAAATAAATAAATTAATAAATATGAAAATTTCAACGTTGGATGGCGTGCAAAACGCTCGCGCGTTTACGTTCCTGAAGCACGCAGAGTCCACTCTTATCTCATCGGCCTCGCTTTGCAGCGATGTGTCATGCAATGCTTCCATTGCTTAAAATGATGTTAATCATCACCCCCCCCCCTTTTTGTTTAACTGTCTTCGGTTATTGGACTTCCCTCGCTGTCGGCCTGCACAAACTGCAGCTACCTAAAACCACTCTGCGTTAACGGCTCCTCCTAAAAATACCCAGCGGTTTCTCACACTAAGTCCGGCTGAATTAAGGAACCGAGAAAAATAAGTGAGTATGCCTGATTGAGTGCCAATGCAGAGAGCAGAACGTTTGAAACTCTCGGGGAAGATTGTTGTTTGTGTGTTTCCAACTTTGAGAACCTAGAGCACTCATTGCTTTTAGGAAAAGGGAAACAAACTGGAAGCTGCTTTCTCCTAATCAATAATTCATCCCTCCATCTTTTCCAGAGTTGGACCTGGATAGAGAGATCTGTTAAAGGACAACCTGAAACCTTCTGTCCCAAGCTTCCACCTCACCAAACTCCCTCACTCTCCCTCCCCCCTTCCTCTCTCTCCTCTTTTATCTAGACCTTCTCAGAACCCTCTGTGTCTTCCTTTCCTCTTACCTGTTCTCCTTCTGCAAACTGGCCATGGCCTCCAAACTGAATCCCAATGTCCTGTATGTGGCGGAGCCTGGAGAATCCCTGGGATCACCCCAAGCAGATTCTGAAAGAACTCATATTGTAAGTATTTATTTTAGGCTATATTCTATTTGTGTGAAAACAAGCTTTGATTAGACAAATGCCAGTCGCTGTTTAAAAACATTATGGTTTCTAAATGGGCAAAATTTTCTTTTACAGCACTCCAATTGGTTAAAGTACCTTTTAATGAGATGCCAGAGAATGCATAGCACCAAACCTTCATCCAGATATTGGAATTGGATCATTTTACCTTGATAGGCTTTAATCAATAATAGGTGAGGTCAGTTGTTAAAAAACAAACCACAAGCCCCCCCCCCCCCCCCCACACACACACACCTCTTTTTTACATGCATCCAAGCTAAGAACTGCCAGCAGTTTGTCTATAAATGCTTCAACAGCAAGTTCTCTGCTGCACACAATGCACAAGTTTAAAAAAAGAACCTCAGACAATAGCTAAAAATGTATACTTTGCATTCAAAGTCCAAGAACTGGTATCTTAGACCTAAAAAATTATAATTGGAGTTGACTGAGCTGTGCACATATAAAAGAATGTGATGGGGTGACCACAATTTTGGAGTAGATCCACCCAACCCCCCCCCCCCCCCCCCCCCCCCCTCTCCCCACTACCTGTTGCTCTACATTTCCGGTTGATTTCACATTTTTCCCTTTACTTACAAGGAAGGATTCTGTTATTAATAAAAAAAATTCTGAATCATTAAAAACATGGATGTCATGACATCAATACTGAAAGAAAGGTACCTATCACTCTTACTATACTGTAACTAAAACCTGCTTTTAAACTCCAGCTTGGAAACTATGAGTAACGATATTTTAAGCAGCCGACTGCATGCGGGTTGAACTTAGTGTACGGCTCTACTAACCCGCTGCTATCAGCTTGTTACACTTGCGGTATTCTGTAAAGAGTAGTTTGACAGAAAGGGAAAATATTCAGCATAATAAGCATGTTTATTTATAAACTAATACTAAATATACCTGTCTTTTGCTCTGTATAATTTTTCTATAATTCTATAATTTTATATATATATATATATATATATATATATATATATATATATATATATATATATATATATATATATATATATATATATATATATATATATATATATGCACTTTTGTCATTACCTTGAGACCATCAAACTATGGTATATTTTTTATCATATCGTGAGAATTTCATACAAGCCCTGGTCTATGCTTTATTTCCAGCCTTCCGTGTTCAACTAAGTTGATCAGTCGTAAAATGTGAGTTTAACCGGAACCCTAATAAATATCAAACTTATTCAAAGGTTAAAAGATACATTAATATGATGACTTTACCTAATCTCAGTCAACATACATAGCTACATGATCGGTTTGTATGTTTTTTTTAAAGCAAGTTCAAAGGTGGAAGTTTTCCAGTGTCGTTATCTGTTGCTAAACATCAGAGCAATATGACTCATCTTTTTTATACATGTCTAAATATAAACTTCTGTTGCCTCTCGACACTCAGGAAGTGATGGGATCTGCAAACACAATGTCCAGGTGAAGGTAAAAAGTAAAAAAAAAAGGTCATTTAGCACTGTCCAAACAAAAAACAAATTGAAATTATTTAAGCTAACTGATGTCAAAATGCTTAGACATCTCTTTACAGTGAGGTCACCTGGTGTCTGAGGGAACATTAGGGACAAAAAGCGTAATAACCTTCATGTAAGCGATGTGCACCTCTGGTAGATTTATTGTTCTTAAATTGCCAAGGTAATTGGGTTAAACAATAGGTATGTTTTTTATTGTATGGTGTTAGGCATATTGAAATATTAGCAAATATTTATTGATTCACAAAACAGGAGGAAATATTTGTAAATTTGTTCTGACAGTAAAAATGTTTCCTTTGAAAAGAGAAAAACCTCCTTTCTTCTTTTACTGTCATCTGCAGTGCTCCAAACTTGATCTCAAACTAGGCATTGGACGGGTCACCAGAGTTATCTATGACTTTATGGAGGACGGGGTAACACAGCATTGCCCCCACCCCCATCCCCAACCTTCAGCTGGCTGAAAAAAGGCTTTAACACTTGTTTACAAGAAAGACACAGGTTGTCTGCTTGTAAATATTGCCAGTTGTGTAAAACACAGACAGTCATAAGGTGAAAACTAAAGGACCGCCACCGGTCCTAGGTAACGCTGTTTTAAAACTGCAGTTGGTAAGCCACAAACGGCACATTCATTCAGCCGGCTACCTGAGCAGATACCCGAACTGATCGCCTAACATCAGTTTGTGATATGGTTGATACTGTACAAAAAGCAGGACAGTGAAAATATGCCACACAATTGCTTATTGTAGCAGAAGTGGAAACTGCAGCCTTTCTGTAATATACAGAAAAGCTAAAATACGTTTGACATTTAGATCCTATGATAAATTTTGTTATCCTGTAACTGTGGTATTTACAGTCAAGGTTATCATACTATGAGAAGCTCATACCAATCCATATCTGATTCAAACAAAACTAGAATTGCCACCTGTAACCACTAACACTTAGCAGGGAACAGGTCTGTGTGCTACACATGAATGAAAGGACACTGAACTCTACACTGTATCGTACAGGCTGTAGATGGTTTCTCATAAATTTGCCCTCAGTGATAATTATCCCTTTAAATACACATGTCACTGGGCTGATAAAATAGACTGCGCTACAGTACAAGGAGCTCCCAATGCACATTTGCTCAGTAGCTGTTGAGGTTACTTTCAGAGCGTCTGCTAGCACGTGGGACCACTGCAGAGTCGTGTAACATGTGACTGAATGAAACTCTTTCCCAATGAGCACAAAAGTCAGATGTTAGAAGATTTTAGGGAATTTTCTACAAGTGCAAAAAGGATTTGTTAATGCATTTTTTGTATGATAGGTTTTTATTCACTGACCCCTATGCTGCTTGGTAAATTAATGCAGTGTCAGCTATACCAAAGCTGTTTGACAACTGCTTTACGGATGTTAAACCAAGGCATAGAAACTAACGCCTGAACCGTTTCTACCCTGCAACGTTTAAAAAGTCTACAGTACACATGTGTGTGTGTGTGTGTGTGTGTGTGTGTGTGTGTGTGTCTGTGTGTGTGTGATCATCTTACCTGCAGTAGATAACTGGATTAGTCTTCTTTTTGTGTACGCCCAGATAAGTTGTTCCCAGAGAGTCTAGAGAGTTTGCTGCTCATATGGGCACGAATTAGCTAAAAACAGATATTTTTTCTCTGTACAAATACTAAAGGTATACCAAAAATTCTTGGTATAACTTGGCACCAGCAATTGTCTCATACCTAGATTACATCAATGTGAAGAACCCAACTGAAATATTAAAATGTTTAGAAAAGTACTTGAGTCTTTTAGGAAACCCTGATAGAAGTACTTCTTATTTTATATTTTGGCTAAAGGTCATTTTACAATATTCTTCAAAAAAAACAATAACTTAAAAAAACAAGTTAGGATTAAGCAGCTGCCACACATTTTCTATCTTACCACGTATGCTTGTACATTAAAAAACATCTGCTACACAGGTCTAAATGTGAGAAATTAAGGATATTTTTTGGATCATTAAATCCTGTCACAACTAGCCCTGACACCATCCTAGTTTGACTAGTACATGGTTTTTTTGGGGATCAGGGGTGTGGAAGTGACTGTGTTCTGCTGCATTACTTATGTCATCACTGACTTGATTTTCTTTCTTTTTCCTCGGTATTTACAGATTAGCTGTCTTGAATTGGAAATGCAGTGCTCTAAGAGTGCTTAGAGTGGTCACTAGGGCTGGACGATATAGAAAAAAAGCATATAGATAAAATATAAATCATATTGATCGATATCGATAATTATCCACAAATTCAAAACATATATTTTAAGTGCAGCCCTGGCCATTTTATGCTCTTGCTTAGCGACCTATTTGTAGATAAAGAATAGAAAAGCACTGAATTAAAAAGCAACCCTTTATTCAACCAACTTTTTACCAAAATTGTAAGTTTTTAAAAAAAGAAAAAAAGAACATGTGCTCTCTGAACTCTTTGAAAGGGCGGAGCTTGGTTCCTTGGTCTGCATTTGTGATGGGTTGGGAGGATGTAATAATATTAACCTACATGATAGGCTGGAATGCAAAAGGAAGGAAAACTGTTCTTCTATTGACCTTTTTACTGACCCATTTTTTCCTATCATCGATATACATCTATCGATCGATATATATTATTTAATTATTGTCTAGCCCTAGTGGTCACATTGTCAAGAAAACCAGAAAGTCAATCATTATGTCAGTGTTGATTTCAGTTGCAAATGTGCAGCATATTGAGGTAAATGAATCTTCATCAGCACAGACAGAGCTTTTGCATAGCATTGCATGAAATTAATTGGAGTGATTATTGGGTTGCTCCCACTACTTGCATCATGGTTAACTAATTTCTGTTGCAGTGCGTTTGCATGTGGTATAAATGACACTTGGGAGCTTTGGCGATCATGCTGTGGGATTTGTCAACATTTCCAAAAAAAATGTGTTGTGAACTGGCTTAGCTGGTGATAAAAATTTGGCATGCTACAGTGTTAAATGGTTATAAAGGCGATGCCGGAGAATCATTTACAGAAAGCTATTTATCTCTCAATGTCTGAAAATGCAAGGCAAACGCACGGGAGTATAAAAGGGTATTAGGAATCACTTTACAAGGTTTTGCTCTTATGGTTTTATTTTCAAATTATGCATAAGTGAATGTATAAATACATTACGATATCGTCAAGTATACATATTTTTGTTTTTATTCACTGTTAAATAGGGTTGATGAACCGAGCCCACTTGGTTGGGTTAAAGAGACAGTTATAGTTTGGCCATTTCATCCTCATTAGCAAGCCTATTTACATGCTTCCTTTCAACCCTTGCTTTTAATAAGCTCCTAGGGTGGGGTCTGTCATTCTGGTACCCGACTCTAAACATGAGAAGGTTTTTCTTTTTTTTTTCTCCGTCAGTGGTGTAGTAGCACAGGATTTTCACACATTACACCCCTCAACAAACTTTATATGAGGAGACGATACTGATCGTCGTGAGAACTGGTAAAATAACAATGGTGCAGAAACGGACACATTGAGCTTCATGTCATTTACACCCCGTTTGCTTCTTTCCATTCCAGACCGGAGAAGCAGGAGAAGAGTCCTCAGACAGCGAGGGGGAGCAAGAGGAGACGTCACACAAGCTGATCCGCAAAGTCTCAACCTCCGGACAGATAAGGGCCAAGGTAGGAGAGCACAGAGTGACTGTGCTTGTTTATTTGTGTTGCTGTCAGTTAAGGATATTGTTCCTCGTATAGACTTGCTGTTCGTCCAGACATTTGGACATTAGTTTCTGAGAAACCCTCGAGAATATAGTTTATTTATTTGGACATTTGGTACATGTTGTGGGAGCGTTTCAGAACTCTAAACACACTGAACCCGAAATCCTTGAAGTTAGGAAGAGAAATTCTGACAAATCACGGAGGCATGAAATGCTCGTGTTCAGAAAGTGCTCCGCTAAGTCGAAGAAAATCATCAAAAATTTAAATTAAAATTCTTTTCGTCATAGCTTTCATGGGAACTGATTAAAAGCTTGAACGCCTTAGATATTTCGTTGCGTATAAAAAAATGCCCAACCTCTTTGACTCCTGGACGTTTTGACATGGTTATTTAAAGAACAGTTTATTTATTTTTTTGGTTTCTTTGTTTTTTTTGTGGTGGTTTTTAAATAGTTTGAACAGCCAATTTGTTACCTCCCTCCATCTGCAGGTCAGACTTCAACATGGTTTGTTTCTTCTCTCTTTTTCTAATGTAACTTTTATCAACACTCCAATCAGATTTTTGATATTGTCTGAAGCTGTGTGGGGCTCGTGAGGTCAAAGACTGCCTGATCTGCTTCCTGGCTGCGTCACTTTCCACTCTTACCGTCACTCTGATGACTTGTCTTTGAATCTCTCATACAGGATGTGATCACCCCGTTGCAATTTCCTTTCTTATTGTCCTTCTGGTGGGTGCTTATTGGCCTCTGGACTCTGGTATTGATTGCTTGATGTTAGCTTCTTGCTGGCATATGAAGAAACACGTGTACACTTAACCCACAAAGATGCACATTTTAGACTGGTGTAATAGAAACGTAGTTGTTTAATACAAATGGATGTAGACTAAACATGTTGACATGTATGACTAACTGAGCAAATATTTAGTCAAAAAGGTGTCCACATAATTTTTTTAGGCATTTCTTCGCATTTTTCCTTATCTATGTATGTGTTAACATTTTACGGAACTTGGAATTAATACTATTTTAATTTTGATGTATTTATTTCCTTTTAAACAGTTACAATGTTACAGTTGTTTTTTAGAGAGCACAATCCTCTTACGGATTCATAAGGGTTTAGTCTTGATGAGTTAGGAAAATAAATGGAAGAAATTTTATATTTATGGCAACCCCCCCACCCCCCCATAAAAAAACAAAAAAACAATGTATTATGTGACTTAATAGAAAATGATAATTTTCAGCAAATCTAGGCATAAGACGACACACTTAAGATAAAAAAAACAAATTTCAACTGATAAAAATAAAATGTAAAACTCTCAAATTAATTTAAAGAATAAAGACATTTTAAAACAATAGCAATTTAAGAAGCTTTCCCCCCCACTTTAAAGCTTTTCTCAGTGGCACAAACAAAGATAAATGTGTGTGCGGAAATCATTATCCATCATCTGCGCTGACCATCAGCTGTAAAACGCAGGCAAATCAATGAGAGACGAGGGATTCCCGCAAACCCATGTTGCCATGGGGATGGCATCCCATAATGCTCAATTTACTCGCAGGAGATAATGGCAGTTGATACAAGTCTGGTATTGATCGGATAATTTAATCGTGGTGGGAGCATATGAACACTGCAGTGGATTGGTGATGATAATAGGAGCAACTTAGAGTTTCTATTTACCAACGCCATTGCACAAAGGTCCAGCTATCCTTAAAAAGTAATATAACAACAATTATAGCATATGGTTGTCTTTTGTAATGACCAGATAGCAGAAGGTCACAACAGCATTTAGAAATAAATCAAATTCCCAGCATCAAACTTAAAATTAACTTTTGGAGAAATGTTTGGCTTAACAGTTGGATTCATTTATTTATTGAAATCGGCAAAGAGCTTAGAGCTTCTTCAACCCAGGCCGTTGATGTAAGGATGTGTTAAAAAATATAACTTAAAATAAGTTAATCTTCTATTAACTGTAGAATAAAATAAAAGAGAAAGTCTAAAGTTTAATTTTAGTACTTTTATTAAGTGAAGAAAAAAATAAAGCTATTTAGAAACAAAACAAAACAGTTTTTAACTGAATCACGTGTCGTGATTTTTGTTGCCTCTAACAAATTGCAGCAGTACAGCCCTCTATACGGTTGGTACTCTCTTCTAAAGCCCCTCCTGCTTTCCTGCTTATCTTTTCATCTGTTCTTTGCAGGGCAATTGTTGTCTAACATTTCCTTTCTCTGTTCTATGTTAAACTCCACTGTAGTTATCTTTGTACTCTTCTCCTGACTGGTACCTTCATACCTTTTAGATCCTTTTGATCTTTTGCAAAAATCTTTTGTAGGGTCCTCTCTGCAATTGTTGACTGGAGCACAAAGATGCAATTCAGCAAAAAGCCAGAAGAAATCCTGCAAGGACAGGCTGACTCTAGCTTATGGGCAGCTGTGTACAGAAAAAGACTAAAAGCTGTAACTAAATCAATAAAATGTTTTTATAGCAATTTAAGGGTCTGCACATAAAAAAATAGATTTGCACTTTACAAAATTTCTAAAAAAAAAATACATTTCACATGATAAAACTGCAGAACTTCCAATGTGTTACATCTATTCATGGGATGTGCAGTCTCACATTAGGAAATAATTGATTTGAACTAAAAACACGTTTAACTCTGTTTTTAGCACCCTTATCAATTATCATACATCACTCTCAATTAAATACTCACTGATACTGAAAGCTGCTAAATTGGAGTCTTTTGTCTTTTTTGAGTGCTTCAGTTTCGCTTGTCAGAAAAAGATCTGATTTTTAAGATTCAACGTAATGATCACATTTCAGGGCCGATTCCAGTCACCAGCTAATTTACGATAATTATTGCAGCCATTTATTTTTAATGGATTTTATACGCATCTTGAGCAGAGTTGGCAATAATTTTGGTTTAAAATGGGGGGAGGTTGTTTAACTTGTCTACTACTACTACTACTAGGTAGAGATTTTAGACTTTCCTGACTCTAGGTGTTGCTCAGTGTGTGTATCATTAGTCATGTGACATAGAGTAAGCTTGTCATCAACTTCAGGATTATGCTCGAGTGACAATAGCTTGAGCCGATTAGTGCTTTTGTGTCCTCTTTTACGAGTATGTTGACAGAATGTGTGCACTGTTGACTTATAAATAAACTTAGAGGTTAGGTTTTTCACTGTTTATTGCTGAGCAGAACCCCTGCCTCTTTCTGGAATTTAATTATGCTTGACTCATTTTGTCCCCTGCCTGTTACCGTCCTCGTTACAGCGAAAGTCTGTTAGCGCGCTTGTTAAGAAGCTGCTACTCTGTATTAGCTGTGACAGGGCATTACGGCACCACTACATTAACTTAGCTCCCCACTCCTGAGATCCTAAATAATTGTGCAGATGGCGTGTCCTCTCCGTCTCACTTTGTTGGGCTAATTAAATATGTTTGACTTTCCAGAGCAGCTTTTTGATTTGGCTTTCTCAGTGGAGCAACTTTCATGTTTCTTGAGTCATTTCTTAAAAAAAAAATCTCACCCGGCATTTTTACTGTAGTTTTTCACGGTGTTAGAAAGCTGGGATTCTGCTTTGTAATCAAATTGATTAGGTCTTCAGAGATTTGCTAATTGGCTTTCTATGCAAAGCTCATCCCTCAGACTCTACGGACTAGAAAGGATTTTACAACTGATGAATGATTTGCCTCACTTTTTTTATCGCATTTTGAGTTTGCTTGTTTGAAATAATGAAGCTGTAACCCATAATTCATCCTTAATTTGAACTTTATGATAATTCTTTAGTAACAAGTAAGTGTCATGAATATATGTAAGAATAACATTTTTATTTGCTATGGGTTAAACCTAGTAATACTTTAAGAACTACCAAAAACCAAACCGGTTTATTGAAATAGGATACAAGAAAGCAAATGAATTGAA
Organism: Fundulus diaphanus; assembly: GCA_037039145.1. Taxonomy (NCBI): domain Eukaryota; kingdom Metazoa; phylum Chordata; class Actinopteri; order Cyprinodontiformes; family Fundulidae; genus Fundulus; species Fundulus diaphanus. Next base: position 16,228,077 of record CM073131.1, on the reverse strand, counting down.
TACATCTACATTTGTCAGCACTGTAGGCCTTCTTAACACATGCTAATATGGCATAAACCACATCGTTCTCAATTTCAGGGTGTTGCTGTGTTTCATCCCCAGCCTCGGCGTAGCATTTCCTGTGTCTCTCTTGCCTTTGTTCACGTGATCTCGTTGCCTAACACATCGGACAAAACCCAGCTGCAGAGCCACGGCCGAACAGTCATTAATCAGAATGACAGAACTAAAACACACATAGCATTTTATTCTCTGAATAATTGCTTTTTTGTAATTTGTTTTATAGAAATGTAATATTTTTTACAGTCTGTGTTTTCTTTCTCTAATGCTGTGTCTGAGTATTTCATCGCCACTGTGAAACATGGTGATGGCAGCATCATGCTGATGGGAAGGTGTATGAAACTAAATACAGGGCAAAATTGGAAGAAGGGCTGTTGCAGGCTGGAGGTTAAAACGTTTTCTATTTAAGGAAACCCAACAGATTGCACAAACTCACTGACAAGAGGCATGCACTCCTGTAATTTTGCAGCCACAGTGGACAGTCTTCTGCATTGTCGACAATTTTGCAGCGATCCTTCATACATGTGGTGACAGTAGAGAGGAAAACTCCCCTTTAACAGGAAAAAACCTCCAGCAGAACCAGGCTCAGTGTGAACGGCCATCTGCCACGACTGATTGGAGGTTAGAGAAGACAGAGCAGAGACAAAAAGAGGTCACAGAAGCACTGATCTATGTGAGAAATGTAAAAACGTAATGGCAATAGTGGCTTGTTTAGTGGTTTAATCTAGGAAAGAAACACAGCTAAGCAGATAAGCATTGAGCCAGTTTTCAAGTCTAGCAGATGAAAGAGCACACAGACTGTTTGTCCCATTAAAGGAGAAGTCCGGTCAAAATCAGAATTCAAACTGCTGAAAGTACTTTAAATATAAAACTACTACATACTGTGCAACAAATTATAAGTTTTTTTAATTAATAATAATTCTCATTTAATCATGTTTATGTGGAGGAATCCATCTTGGTCAAGAATAGTACTGTCACCTCCCATTTTTTGACGTCACTCGGTGGACCCGCTGTTGAGCAAGTTTCAACGCTCTGTTTGTCACGGCGCACTATTTTCCAAGATCAAACTCAGTCGGGTCCTACAGTATATATCTATACACGCGCGTGTGTGTGTGCGCGCTCCGCGCAGCACGGCTTTGCCGGCGCTGCAGCAGAGCGCGCGCACACACACACACACACACACACACAGCGGAGGAGAGATCGCTGAAGTGACTTAAGTTAGCTGATTATTATAGTATAAGTATTAAAATATAAGAGCATTCCAGCACATGCTGGGCTGAGCACGGCTTTGCACCGGCGCTGCAGCTGAGCGCGCGCACACACACACACACACACACACACACACACACACACACACACACAGCGGAGGAGAGATCGCTGAAGTGACTGTGTTGAAATAAGCAATGTTTTTTCCTCTTTTACCAGTTGTGTTGGAACATCCGATGGCCATGCACGTGGGCATTGTTGCTTCAGCAATAGCTCTTGGGAATGTCAGCGGTGAAGTCCTCTGGAAATCCGAAATAATTATTGATGATCGCAGCTGTGTAGAACGGCTCCTATTGACTTTGCATGGAAAGCGGAGAGAAATGCTGTCGCCGCTTCCGCTCTTCCACGTCGCAGGATGTGATGTCAAACGCCCCTTACTGCCCATATTTGGGCAGTCATGTCAGCCCCCATACACAGTGATTCAGACGACAATTTATGTCTTTATTTTCTTATTGATTAAAGATAAGTTCATTAAATAACCACAAATGTATTAGTTTTAGTTATAGCTAATGATACCCTGATTTTTCCTTGTTGACCGGACTTCCCCTTTAAACGTTCAGCCACCAGCTATGTCTAAGAGAGAAACGGAGTTAGACTCTGAGAGACAGGGTTGAATGAATCAGCTATAGAAGGAGAACATGAAGTTGTTGGCAGCAGTGGCTCAGCTAATGCCCCCCTCCACTGTGGTGGCACAGCTGAACTGAACGCCAGGCCAGACGTAGCTACTATGCAGAGAAAAAACAGAGAGAACACGAAGTTAAAAGTTTAAATAACAACAAATAATGCAAAATTGGAGAACAGTAGGAGAACTCAGCAGAGTGGGGCGTTGAAAATGAACGGATGTCACACTTCGCAGTAAAAAATGTATAAATGTAGATTTTCATTTTATTATGCACATTCTGTGCTGGTACTGTCACTCACAATTCCAGTAAACAACCTGTTAGCTTCTGATTATAATATAACAAATACAAAGTAGGTTATTGGGTGATAATAATACTTTTGTAAGACACCTTTAATTCTATGCAAAAAAGTCTTCCAACTAGTTTGCATATGTTGCATTGAAAACAGTATCTCTTCTCTCCAAATCTTCCTCACTTTCACCATCTTTGAATGGGACAGCCTACAGCTGGGTACATTTTACAAGAATCTTTTAGATAATCTATTAGATAATGTCATCCAGTAGCAGAATGTAGGACCTTAGATTCCTGTGTAGCTGCACAGGTCTGACGGTTCACAGAGCAACAATGATAGCTTCTAATTTTAGTTTGGCTAATGCTTTTGTTATCTAATTACCTTAACTATAATGTGAGGACAGAGAGAGTGAAGAAAAAGGAAACTTGGTGGTCCAGATTGAACCTGTGCTATAATACAGGGAAGTGTTTGCGTTTGTATTTCCATGCAATAGAATAAACCATAGATAGATACACGACGTGCTTTTGTGAGCGGAAACATTCATTCATTGTCCAGTTTGATTCATCAATGCGTGGATTCCTTGGAACAGTAAAAAGTTGACTTTTTAGCACATAACTAGCTGTATTTTTAATTGTCTTTACATGCTTAGCTCATGGTTAATTAGCTCACTAACTGTACACCTATGTGTTCAAAAATCATGCGCATCCATCTGCAGGACACCGCAGGCACTTCATTTAATCTTCGCCTATGTACAACTGCAATCTTATCTGGGTCGGAAATCTTAGCTTCTGTTCATGCACACAGCTTCTACTGAGCTACGCTGACTACCTTGATAGGCTGTCTGTTAAACATTAGTGTTAATGTTTATGGGAAATGATTTTCACCTCAGTAGTTTTGTATCTTGGAATGGTCTTCAGGAAGATAAGAAAATAGGAAATTGCAAAGTTAATTAGAATGGCACCTGAAAGTGCTGCGTAAAGTGAGGTGGTGGCTGTCTTATGTAAAGTTGATGCTACCTGACTTCATACTCTGTTGACTAGAAAGGCTAATGTTAAATGTTTTACAGCGTGGTGTCTTTAATTTCTGCTAGTTTACAGCAATTTCCTACAGTAGGGTTTGACATGCCAGTCAAAACTTTAGTAGGTTTCAGATTTCTCTCTAAAAACCACAATATAAGAGATGCTATGACTGGCGTTCATTATTTATATTTGGAGCAGATGCTACAGCATGAAGGCAGATTTGCTGTCATTTAAAAAAAGAAAGTCTCCACAATGATGACAGAGTTGATGGCTTATGTGGTCTTCATGATGTTACGCAAGCAATTAGCACTATCAGCAGAACTAAAACAGTGGGCTCAGTGTATTTCTTGACTTTGAGATTTCCGAAATGCTGCCAACATTTTAAGTCCAACGTGCTCCATGGCAGACAAAGGTCAAAAGCTCAAAAGTATAAAACTGAGCAACTCTGGTATGCCGTAAGTCAATCAACCATCCTGTTATCTATTGATGTCTTCTTCTGTCCCGCTCTCTGACTGCCTGAAAAACCTGCAGACATGTCTCGAAGTGTATTAGAAAATACTTTCCCTCTTAAATAGCTTCCTACAGGTTTTGACCTCTGACTTTGCTAATACTGAATAATAATAATGCCAAAGACGTAACTTTGATTCCTTCCTCGCTCAGTAAATATTCAATATGCAAACACTGAAATATGTTACTGTCAGTGAGACCTGCTTGCACTACAGTATGGTGCGTTCACTGTTTGGGAAGGAATTGTTAGCAGGAGCTTTTTCTGTTAAATCTAATAGGAAGGCACACTAATCACCAAAGGATTACCAGAGAGTTGGGGCTCTGGAACTTGTCAGCTGCCTATCTCCATTCGTCAATGTGCAAGAGGCAGTGTACACCTTGCACAGTGTGTCAGCCTTATCGCAGGACAATGCAGACACATACAGGACAATCATACATGCATGGACACGTTTATACCTAACAGCAGCCGTAGAAGAATCCCATAATTTGTAATTTGCAAAAAGAAAAAAAAAATCATTTAAAAAACCTATCACTTTTCAAATTCTCAGTTATCTGGGTTCTGTCTAGAGCAAGCGAGCTTAAATCGGAAGCAACCGGGCACTCTTTCAACTCAGGTGACCAAGTTTGACTCACACCAAGCAATGGCCTCTAAGGGCCCTGGAGAGTGACCAGTGGGTCACTGGTCCAACTGCAGGGTGCTCAGGTGTGAGCCACCAGAACTGACAAAGACTCCTGGATTAGTGTCGAAACATTTTCTGAAAAAACACTCCAAGTCCAGTCGTCTCCAATTTAAGCCTGTTTGCTCTTAACTGTGTTTTATTTCAGATTAAAGGATTTCAGTGACATCAGATCAGGTCTGTCAGGTTGGAAATGGCGATTTGTGAAAAATGATGCGGCCTCTTCTGAGGCTTGTCTTCAACCAAACCAATTGGGTCAGATTTGTAGTCAATATTTAATCAAATCTACGAAACGCACAACCTCTCGGCTCTGACCCAGCAGTTGAGTTATGGAAATAGCCCAGCATTTGTTTTGGTGTGTACAGTTTTGTGTATTTACTGAAGAGATTAAAACATTTTACAGCTAAACCCAATTCAGGTAAAAACAACTTCAGGAGTCGCTGCAGAAAATGAGCGTAGACCCTAGGAAAGCCTTGGAGAGTGGTTGAAAACCAAAAAAGATTTTCTTTGATAGTAGTTGGGTCTTTACCCTCAGAGGGTGGCTATAATTACAACTTAATGGGCTCAGTGGGAACTGGTCTGGTTTTGCACTGAATGGTTCTAGCCTTAATACATTAACAGAAAGCTCAAGCTCAACTGATATCACTATTTGAGAAATTCAATTTGAGAAATTCAAAAAGGCATAAGGCACTGTTGTCCTTCTAGCTATACAGCTATGCTGTTGAGGTTTCTATTAATGTGACTGCATTCAAGCTTTTCTTAAATGTCCTCTTTGTCTATTTCACGTTTGAATTTCCCTCTTGAGATTACTTTGCACCATTCAAGAAACGTTACTGAAAAAGGAACATAAGAGGCATCATTCAGCACGTACAGTCACAGAGATTCATTTCAACAGAACAACAGAGGAAAAATAGCGGCTATGACGACTTGCAGAACTGAGATGGAGTGGTGGTGGTGGGGGGTCCTCTCATGGGTAGCTGAGGCAAAAAGCATGGTGGGTCTGGTTGCCCTGGAGTGTCTGGTCAAATTTGCTCTTCGAAAGAGGACAAGTGGGACATTCCTCCTGTTTCATACGTGACCTTGTTTAATAGGCTCTGCAGACCATGTCTGATTTGTGCTCCAAGTGGAACGGCTGCAAGATTTCTAAAAAGACAAAGATAATAGATGGAAGCTGGGAATTTACAACAGCTATCACAACTGCTGCAGGTCATTTTCAGCCTTTCACCATTTGGCACCATTGCAGTGGTGGTTGTTTCGTACCGATCTTTTTCAGGTGCTGTACTGAACCGTCTGCTACGAGACATTTTAGTGCAAGCAAGAATCCGTTCATGCACAGCAGGGGAACGTTTCGTTTCTTCTGTGACAACGGAAGACTTCAAATAACTATCCATCATGCACTCTTGTAGTGGAAATAAGCAACTATGAAGTTTTTTTTTTGCTTCTAGTTTGAAATGAGAGCAAAAAAGGATAAATGGCAAGACTTGGGTGAATAATAAGAATGTGAATTGTTGAAGCAGCAAATTGACCTAAATCCAAACCAAAAACTAGAACAGCAAAGAAAGGAAGAAAAAAAGAGAAGGTAATTTTAAATAAGCTTAAACACACAATGAAACAACAACTGCATTTTAGTTCCTTTCTGGCATCCCTATTGAAAGTCACTTTTACAGACGAATGCCAGTTGCTTGACAGTTTGTGGCGTCACAGTGTGCGAGTTGTTTGTGTAACTGTGTGCTTTCAGGCAGTTCATTTGTGGGTGACCTCTCTGATTTTGTCCCTGCTTTTTTGTTTCCTTTTCTCTTTTCTGTCCCTTTCTACCTCCAGGCCCAATTACATAAGGTTATACACTGCTCTTTTTTTTCTCATCGCTTCTTCTTTCCCTCTTCCTCCTCCCCTTCCTGTTTGTCTAGCTCTCAATGAATTGGGTGCGTGTTTTGGGATTCCTGCTTATGTGGCACCGCAGTGGTTGATAATTTTCGCCGCTCTGTCATTTCATTATGTCGTTTGTAAGTCCACATCTTTCCGTTTCCTCCTCTAAACTCACCCGTGGAACTCCTGCTACCTACTGTTGTTTTAGACCGAAGCAGTAAACTGTGTTGCAGTTTTCCGCGGCACATCCTCAGTTATAACATCATCTCTTTTAGCTGTGAGCGCGCCGTAAACTTTCCTTGGCTTCTTTACCGAACGCTTTTTCTTCCAAAATAGCAATGCACCTTCAGATTGTGTAACCAATCGTATTTCTGGCATTTTGAGTTGTCACCAACACGTAACACCCCCCGCCCCTTCCTTTTCCTGTCGATTCCTCTTTTTATTTCTGCATCTCACTCTCATTGCTGATATCTGTGTGGGTGTTCACTGCAATGGAGATGAGGATGAGTTATGGGTGGATGTGTGTGTGTCTGGGGAGCATTGCTGACAAACGGCTTAAGGAGAGATGCTCAAGTGTGTGGGATGGCCACTGTTGTGTGTGTGTGTGTGTGTGTGTGTGTGTGAGTTGTGCATGTGTGTGTGTGTGTGTGTGTGTGCTTTCATTTATGCCCTCAGCTTGATGTGATACAGCTGCAGTAGCATGTGGGTCAGTACCAGTGAGAGGGAGAGATGGAAAAAGACTCAGGGAGAGGGAGTAAGATGGACTAAGGGGAGATAATTAGCAAGCGGAAGAGGTAGGGTGGTGAAGGCGAATGGGATGGTAGACACAGAGACAGATCTGGAGTCAGTTATGTAAGAAATAAGCGCGACAAACACCAGGCTCTAATGCCTATATTTACCATTCTAACAGGTTGGCAGGAATGTTGAAGAGGCGTTTGGACAACTTACAATGGGACAAAAATTGCACTGAACACATTGTATCCTTAAGGCTCGGCAAATATGCTCGTTGCATTCTCCATCTCTACTGTTCAGGAAGCTGTTTTCATCTTTTGGCAGCTGAATCACTTCTGTCTCCTATAACATGGGCTTGTTTGATTACCTTTTATTGACTTAGATTCTTATTTGCAGTTATCTGACCTGAAGGACGGCTTACAACCTGCACTGGCTTCTGCCAGACATTTAGCAGTAAACTCCTGATGTATTTATGCAGTTCGTGATCCTTAGTAGGATCTCCATTAGTTCCCACAGTGGGGCCACTAGTCTCCCAGAGGGTTGCACTACTGAGCCATTTAAACAGCTCGATAGTCTCACTGTGTAAGCTGGCTCGACAAAACCCAAAGCTGCACTGAGAGATAATAGATATCATGATGGCTGTCGTCAACTTCCTTTGTTTACTCAGGCTTTCTTCTTCGGGCTCGCGTGTACGCCCACAAAAGGGACCGCTTGATGCGTCTTTTGACTAAGAGCAATTGGAAACATTGTTGCCTTAAATAAGGCAAGATAATAACTGCCAAAAATATTGATGTGGGAATTTAAAAGTTATGTTATTCTTACAAAAAACATCAGGCATCGGCCCCGCTTCCAGTTTCAAGGTATGCTACAGTTTTAAAATGTCAATATGTCAAAACCACTAATAATTTGAGTTACGCGAGGCCTGCAGTTTAGAATTGCTTTGAATGTGATGCTGGAGACACAGTGATGTTTTTTTCTGGAGATATAGAGCATAGAATAGTCCCAAATTCCCCAATCCACCATCTATTGTTCTAAGCTGTCAGTCAGCTGTGTTGAAGGGAGGGAATTCCCTTCAGCTTTCTACTTATTAGGGAAAAAAAATCACCAGTTTGGATTCTTTTTGTAGAAATCTGATTAAAACGTTGATTAAAAAGTTGGTAAGCCAGTCATCACTACTAGCTGCACAGTTTAACACAGTTACTATGTATTGCTTGAAATGTGGATCAATGTTAAAAAAAAAAAACCTGGAAGAGGCGTTCTGAGTTCAAGCTCAGGCAGGCAGGCCCAGGCATTCCCCTGAGACGTGCTGGTGCACGCTAACCGGCAGATGGTTACTTTTGAGCATTAAACGTTTGACTGATAGCATCCATCAGTGCTCTGTGGTACAGTATTCTTACTGAAATCTCAAGGGCGTCTGTCAAAATTGCCATGATTCAAATTTGATTGAGTGTTTTTGATGTACTCTGTGAAAAGGAATGAACATAGTGTAAATTATAAGGATTACTACCAATAAGTTAACCCACTTGGTGTCACTTTAAATAAAGATCGGATTTTTTTTCTACCCTGAAAACAGGTGACAAGTATTCATGTACTGCAGTCCTCCAAATCAGTTTCTGTTAGTTTGACCTCGGCTATATACGTTTTTACATGCTTTAAACGCTCATTTTAATGGTTCCAGGCTAGACATGTGGTTAGCTGACGAAAACGTGCTGTCTTTGTTACATAAAATTAACCCTTTACAGTTATCGCTGTTTATGCTTCTTTACTAAGAAGCAAATGAATACATCCAGTCTCATTTCATCAGCTCAAAAGATTCATCATCGACCTAGTATAATTTTATTAATGCCTAGCATGGTGTTGGCAGCATGATCCTGTGGGAAGTCTTAGCTGTGGCTGGTTGCCCTGTAGAGGAATAACAGACAAAAGCAATTTCCCAGATCGCTTAGAATTTGAAGGCGGCCCGAAGGAAACAAACCACCCGCTTTGTAGCGTTTCCTCATTGAAATTCCAGCTTTAGTCTGGACTTCCAAAAACAAGGTGAGCAGAGATTGTCCGATCCGTCCCAGTGGGGAAGTTGCAGCTGACGCCAGTGGTGAGTAATCGGACTTCAAAGGATGGAGGCTCAATGGTGGAGAGAGTGGGATGATATTTAAAATAAAATCCCTGAACATCGTTCTCGCTGAGTCATTGTGGAAACCTGATGAAAGATTTCACATCACCCAGGAAGTTTGAACTTTGGAGATCTGCACTTACCTTAACAGCTATGTGTTAATGCTCCTGCCGATTTCCATTCTGTGCCCTTTCTTCATTGTCACCTCATTTCTTTATTTCCTGCTCTTCTCCTGTCACTCCTTTCCTTCTGCATCTGCAAACCCTACACCACCATCGCTGTTCGGTCTGCAACGGGTCATTAAGGAACGTGTGTGTGTCTGTGTGTGTACATGGGAAACAGAAAGACAAAACTGATGAGTAATCTGAAGTGACTGTGTCTAACAAAGTAACACTCACTTATGAAATGTGCTAATGGTGAGGAGTCGGCACTATCTCATCAACGGTGTTTATGTAGTTAGATATAATTTGAGCTCCTAATAAGCTGTGGCTGTATGTTTGTGTGCAATCACAAGAGGGAAATTAGGTTTCGGTGTTTGTGTGGGGAGCCGGTAATGTACCAAACGCGTGTTCTCGTTTGATGAGAGGTGTCTCTCTCTCTCTCTCTTTCTATGCTGTATATATGCAGACATACATGTGTTTTCAGTGGATATCGCCTCCTCATGTCACTCTGCTGTCAGCTCACAGATGGAGACTGAAACACACTGTTGGAGTTGTAGTGTGTTTCTTCTGAGGCACCTGAACCGATGGTTTCAACATGCCTGTGAGTGCAGATATTTGCTTGGTCATGTTTGCTTAAGTTTTTCAGAATTTTCACCATTTTGCACTCCTTAGCCTACAGTGGAATGTGCTACACGTGGAAATAAACATTCATGTTGACATTTTTTGAACTGAGGAGGTAAAACAATGCGCCAGTCGAGACAATCGGTTGGATTATTAGGCATGTTTTAGAGGAACTGAAAAGAATCTAGAGGTTATATTCTGCGGCACAAATGGTGCGCTGGAAAAAGGGTTTTTGCTGTTGATTTCAACATATCCTCTGACAGTTTCACAAACTGTTGGCGAAACGCGTTGAGAAATGTTTCAACACTGCTGAAGTTATGGAGAGATTGGCCTTGAAACACACACAGACGCTAAATAAATTACGTCACCAATAAGTAAAACTATTTGAGAAATTCAATCGAAATGGGGAAACTTGTATCATTACACACAGAGTGATATATATATCAAAGGATTATTTCTACTATTTTTAATGATTCCTGGTTACAACTACTAAAACCCCTAAATTATCTGAAAATTGGAATATTGTATACAACCACTCAAATTGGTTTTCAGGATGAAAAAAAAAAGATTGCCCAGTTATGTCCTGCAAATTCATGGGGGTGTTCACTTAAGAGCTGTGGAACAGAAAGTCTTCCCTACCCTCCCCAAGGTGGACAGAAGCAGCAAAAAGTTTAAGGAAGCGAGTTATTCAAAGTCCCGTGTCTAAGCATGAAGTTGAGTGGATGGTAAAATTCAAGTAAAAAATGGAGCAAAAGCGGGAAGCCAGAATTTGAATTTTCAGATTGATTTACTGAAATATCTACAGTTAACTACAAAATTGTTCATACCCCTGCCAGATTTAGGTTTTAAGTAATCTTTTTTTTTTTCTGACTGAGGGTAGTATTAACATTTTAGGGTGGGCCGGAAAAAGTCCTGATTGGAATCTGATACACAATCTATCTGAAACGGAGCTAGAAATGCAAAAAATATTGGGGCTTACTTCTATGTTTTTGTAGTTTTATTTGGAAATAGTTTTTGTTAGTTTGAAAAGAACAAGTTAGAGATTAATGCCACCTCTTCACAGGAGCGCGCACACACACATACACCTCAAGAGACGCACCTAGTTTGGCGAGTGCCACCTCCTGTATCTGTGTCTGGTTGACGGACACAAACTACAGGCGTCTTCAGTCAGTAAATGCGTCATTGCCCAATAGAAATATAGGCTAATTGTACTGTCTAAATATGTAATATTTAACTAAATATTTAACTCAAGGAAAATTTACCTTTGCTCTATTTGCAGTTTTTGCTTCCCAATTTGTGCCGTTCACATCGCAGACCTGATCGTGCCTTCACATAGAGATAGCATGTAAATCATTCGCTCTGTTCATCTCGTTCGCGTTTGGTGAGAATGTTCCTTTGGGAATGAAAAAAGAGCAACGTTGATGTAGTAGATTCAGCCTTCCTGTTATTTCCTGAAAGTATCTTTCTCTCTCACAGCCTGAAAGAACAGCCGACAGATCTCTACAGGAAATACAGTTTCCTTTCTAATTACTCATTATATCTCAGTGCTTCCTCTGGCTTTATTTTTAAAACCAGCACTGATACTGAATAGAGGTCACTTTGCGTAGTCTTTCTTCAGTAGCAGCTTCAACAGCGCAGAATGGTGCGAGTGCTACCTGGTAGAACGTAGCTATGGCACAGTCGCTCATTGGAAAAGGATCAGAGTCTTTTGTGTTTTAACTAGCCATAAAGGGTCACAGGTAACCCAACAAGCTGCCTTAGAGTCAAGCTAAGAATGATTTGATTGTAGGTGTATCTCCATTTCTGACAATATTATGAGAAATATAATACTTTTTTAATGCGTGGGAAAGGGAGTGACGGATGAACTAAAATAGCTTTACTTCTAGAGGTAAAGTGAAACGACAGTAAAAAAAAAAAAATAAATACAGACCTGCAAATATAACACTTCTAGCTGGGAAATGTGTGTTTTTATTCTAAGCTGCATAACCACTTCCCCCAGTGCTACGCTGTCCACGTCAATGCACCGTGTTTCTATTAACGAAACGCAGACGACCTATTTCCTCCGAAGCTCTGCTGCCATCACTGCTACAGCTTGTCCCCAAATGTTGGACTTTAAAAGAAGATAAAAAAGCAGAGGACACATTTACCCTCTGCTGGGTGCTTCTGTTTCCCTAGCTTGGTATGTTTGGTACACTTCTGTTGCACATCATGTGTTTTTTTGAACTCCACTATCACTTCATCGTTCTTTTTCTTTCTATCTGTGGCCAAAAATAGATTGACTCTGGGTTTATGTCAAGCCTCTGTTGAAACCTTTGCAACAGGAAGCACGGTACAGTCACCACAACGCAGAGTTGCAGAAACACAAACATGCTGCTTTAGCGGTCCTGCTGTCCTAAGCATTCAGATCAGCCTTTTCTGGTTTAGCTCATTCTTCTGGACTGAAGCCTTTCTTTGCTAAACCTGCTATCTGGGTGCCAGAGACTGACCTTGCATGAAACAGCATCAATGTCCAGCTGCTGTCACCCTCCCTGACTGGAAACACCACATGGTAAGTTACAGTCTGATTCAGCAGCATTAAAAAAAAAAAAAACCTTCGGTAAGTGACAGTTGAGGTAACAAAGCGCTCTAGTGTGTGTTTGCGTGTCTCGCTGCATGCTCAAATAACCCAGAGGGGAAGACTTTGATATACTCACTAGAAACTTCCACTGGTACATTTCCCCATATTTGCAATAAGTTCAGGAGACTTCCTCATTTAGGTGTTAAACTACATGTTTCATTCTGAGAAATATGAAGATCCACATTCATTCTGGCAAGTCTATGCAAGTGTGCATTATAAGAAAGCCCTTTGCATAGTTTGTTCAAAATCTCTGCTAATATAATTTAAGGAAAAGCTGTTCAGAAATGTGAGATTTTTCGTATTTTTGGGTCACCTTTTGAAACGAATCAGTTTCAGGGTTGAGAGGTCGTCTTCATTTTGGACAATTTGTGTTTGGATCCCCGAGCTTGAAAAGTTTCAAAGTGAGGACGATTTACAACAAACCATGAATCTAAAGCAATCATTTGAGATACTGTATTGCAGATTTTTGATATTTGTTTGGAGAAAATCCCTATTTCACCCTCTTCTATTAACAAAGTCGATCGCTGTCCTATTTTTAATGTTTATTTTTTACCACAAAGACCAGCGTGTTCCAGTGAAACGCGCTGGTCTTTGTGGTAGTATTCTTATTACTCACAGGCTCTGGGCCAGCTTGTCGATGCAAACGACCATAAAAAGTGTCGGTGCTATTTTTAAATATCCTAGAATAGTGTGCTCAAATTAGAACCGAATAATGACATTGAACTTCAGCCTTATTTAAAAGTCAAATTGACGCAGGAAAAATGTGACCTGATTGTCTTTCCTCTTCCTAATGTTTTATTATCCCTCATCACTTAGTAGACCATTTTTAATAGTATTTGTAAAGTGTTACGGTGACATTGAGAAGTTTTGGTGACGTGATGGCAAGATAAAAAGCTGAAAGAACCAGTTAGCTCTCGCTAGCACCAGCACTGGCTTGGCTCTGGGCAAATGCTAACATGTGATGCGTCTTTTACCCGTGTTCAACCGCTCCACCAAGTTGTATGAAATTCAATGTGTTGGCTTTAGAAACAACTTGCAGTTGGACATAGAAAAAGATCTAAAAAAGCTTTTCTCTACCTTGACTTGTACTGTTTCTAAGAGGGGGGTAAAAAGCTGAAAGTAAACCAGGTCTTTTTGTAGTAGGCAGAACGTTGGTGGCTCCAATAAAGGTGTTTTTTTACAGACTGAGATGCAACAGTGAAAATGTCCGGATGTAAGTGTTACTCTTACTGGAAATGGTTTGAGAAAATTTCAGAGCGAGCATAGGAGTTCGCTTAGAGTCAGGGTGCCTCCACTCAAAGGATGTGGCTTCCCTTCTAAAAACAGCTCATCCTATTTTTACACGCAAGTGTGTTATGTGTGAGAGACAGATTCCTATCATTAAAAAGTGCGGTACAAAGTGCGAGATTTGTTTGTTAATTGATTCATTGATTAAAACAGATGAACTAACATGAAGACGAAAAACATTCATTTACCCTTAACTTGTGGCATATATTCTTTGTGAGTTACTAAGGGAGGCAGCTTCGCTTATATCTTTCATTTCTTTCTGTCCCTTGGTGAAGAATGCATTAGCTGTAGAGAAGCACAATAGGTTTTGTTAAAAATGAATGTAGTTTTAGCTTGACAGGCATTAAGAAAAAAGGAAAGTAAGAGGGTAATAATGGTCGTGAATGCAAGTTTGAACAATCAAAGTTCACTAGCTCTTTTCCTACAAAATGATCAGAGGCTGTTATCCTTATGTCCATGAAGATGCAAGTGTTTGACAGCAGCATACATCTAATCACCAACATCAAATCACATTTTAATCACATTAAAAATCTTTTAAGGTTTTGCCTTGGAAATAGTGTCCTGACAAAGGCTGTTTTTAACTTAGGAAGCAGCTTGTTGTACTGTAGCCTAAACCCAAGTTAAAACATACTTAGTTCTCTCTGAGATCATCTTGGTGCCTCTTATCAGAGGCGATCAGAGCATTTCCACAAAGACCAAGACAGAGGAGCAGCTAGCGGTGTCTCTGCATCTGGAGCTTTTTGGCACAACATTAAAGACACATCAGCCTACACAAAAAAAGCTATTTGAAATGACATGAAAAGATGTTTTGAAAAATTATAGATATTTAATGTGGTTAATACTACAGAAAATATTAGCTAACAATTTTCTTTTGTTGTTCAGCAGTGTATTCAGCTATCAGGCTACTAAGTGGTGAAAAGCAAGCTTTTATCAACAAAATAGCAACAGTCCAGCTTAATTAACTAACCATTTAGTTCAGTGCTGATACGAAGTTTCAAAGTAACTTTAGCATTTTTGGGAGCTAATGGTTAGCCTAGCGAGGTACTGTGGTTGTTCTTACAAAATGTTCCTATCTGGCCTGTTTGCTTGTTCTACCAAGTACCCAAAATAGTGATATTTGACAGATAAGCAGTTCCTAAATGGTGCAGGCTTCTTCAGAGCTTTTCTAAACGAGTGTAATCAGCCTGACAATGCGGTACCGCGCACGTGACGTCACGGCCTTAAGAGTAACGCCCCTTTTGCCGCACCGGTAGGGCAAACAGTCGTAGAACGCACATACAAACCAGCCATTACAAGCGCAACAGAACCAGCGATATGACCGACTTTGCAGCCATTAAACTTACCCAAGACGATGTCCCAGGCGCACGGTTTACTGGTCGCACTGTGGAAGAGCACACCAACCTTCAGCTGAAACGGTGGCTTGAGTGTCGAGGGCTCAAAAAAACCGGAAGACGGGCCGAGTTGATTCAACGGTAAGCTTTGTTTTTTTCCCTGCTCGGCGTTCATGCCTTTGTTATGATTTCCACCGTGCTCCGTTCACGTCGGCCTTTTTTGTTTGTTTGCAATCAACGTCCAGGAATCTGTATATCTTGCCAATAGGTAGCTACAAAACGATTGTTCACATCTCAGAATCTTTCGCTTAAGAGATTCAGGGCGTTTGTTTTTGAGTAAGCTATCCCGGTAGCAGGGTACCATGTTAGCGCCTGCTAACATGCTAGCCTATATGCTATCATCACCCTTTCCACCGACAAAATGCTTGCTACATATGTAGGTGAATTTGGTAACTTTTTCCGGGTTGAAATGTTGTGTAGGCCGCCCGCACAAGTGTACCCAACGCACACACTTCTCCTTGGCACTCTTGAGTTTCGGGAAATTAGTGAAGAAAACATCCTTCATATGCGGCCGATCAGCGTACCTCGAGTCGCTGTTGCACGTCCCATAGCAACAATGTCTATAAACCATGGTCTTAGATGTTGGAAAAAGCAGTCGTTTACCGAGTAAAACCTAGGCTAACGCACGTCTCTTCCACAGCAAAACAGCGGCGGTTTGGGAGTTTGCCCTACTGCGTACCACGTGATGTGACGTCATCGTGACGTTGTGTTTCTAAAAATAGCTCGCGCGCGGTACCGCATTATTAGTTGACTTGGTCAACTCTGTAACTCAGGAAATACTTTGTTTCTGACTCCAAAATAAGAGTCTAAAGCATGTTATTAGATCCTCCACATCCAAGATCTGATAGTAACTTTCAATTATGTCACCAAGTTTTGTTCCGCATCTTCTAAAATCCGTGCAGCCTCCTGAAGTTGTGAAAGGCGAATGTTAATTTTTACTACTTCACCAAAGTACATTTACAAACAGTGTAGGCTAAGGCACTTCACTTTGGTTTGTATTAGCTGATGCTGGTTAACGTTAACGCTCATGTTGTTCTGCTTTCTCAGTGACGCTAACTCTCATCTGCCCAGTCCCTCTTTACGTCCTGCTGTTGTCTGTCCCCTGCAACATAATTATTTTGAAGCACATCCTGCATCATCATCTCGATTAAAGAGGATGGGGCCCTGTTGTGTTGATCCAGCTCCATGTTGCGCCTCCATCTGCTGAGGTTGGCAGATTTTATCTTGCAGACTGCTTAGTCCAGCTTTTCAATGCTGAATTTCCTCGATGCAGCCTGTGCATTTGCTCTAATTGCTGATGTAATCTCTTTATTCATTTAAGTGTCCCCCTCAACCTCAGTCAGCAGTGCTTCTCCTTGTCTTTTTTTGTCTTTTACTGGGCACAGTTAGCCGACAGAGGATTTAAAACTTGGAATGAGGCTTCTTCGCCTTGTAACTTGAGCCAAGGGCATTGCCGCAAAAAAAGATGAAGGAAACACAATGTATAATCATATTAGGAACGAGCGCTTACCCGGCTTGAACCCACACAGACGCCAAGCTCTCTCCATTTCCATCACTAGTCCGCTCACTTACTCTGCCTTTTGTGTCTCGCAGCCGCTGCAGCTCTCTCTTCTTAGTCATCAAGCTTGAGTCTGAGCCAGACAGTGAATCGTATTAGAGTTAGATTTATTGGCAAGTTCTGCACAAAACGACGCTAACTCCAGTTCGGTCCAATTTTCTTTAAGCATTTGAGGCTTGGTAATGAAACCGTATATAGTGCCTTGAAAAAGCATTAAAACTCCTGGAACCTTTTCACATTGTGTCACATTACAGCTGCAAATGTTCCTGCATTTTATCACGATTGCATGTGTCAGTGCAACTCAAAGTGGTGCGTTATTGTGAAGTAAAGGGGGGAAAAGTTTATCTTTCACGACTAGAAAATTTTAATTCTGGAAAAGGCTTCTACACTACGATCACTGCATGTCTTTTGGGTTTTGTCTTTATCGGTCATATGTATTTTGCCGATTTTCTTCCTTGGGCTCCCTACACTTAGTTCCATCCATCTTCCCGTCGACTGACCAGCTTCCCTGTCCCTACATTCCTGCATCATGATTATGCCGCCACCATATTTCACTGTTTATGGTGTTAGTTCTCTGCCCCACATAGATCTTGGCATGTGGGCAGGTGCACTTGACCACTTGGACTCACACACAGGCTTGCCTCATATACGTGCAAACACACCCAGATTACATGCAATCCTCTCCTAATGTGCAACAACGCACTCTCAGTACCCACCCATAATCCTGTACATTGCACAAAGGGTTCCAATGAGAGAAACTGCCATTTGTGAGAGAAAAGCCACATCCTTTGAAACACAAAGCAGGGTCAAGGGAGCTCACTGTTGTTTAAACAAAAGGCCTATTGAATAACGCTGCTAACAGAAGGGGAAGGGGACGAGTAGAAAATGAGGCAGAGAGTGGTAAAAGGAAAAGATGTGGATGACAGTAGAATATAGGTGACAGGATGTGTGTGAGGCGATCAGTCTTGGGCTTTTTGTTAATGTGTTTAAGAGCATTGCTCTGTCCAGGCTTGTTTATTTAAAGTTGATTTGTGAGTGTAGTAAACCAATTACCTTGCAGTGTGAGACACATAACCCTGACCTATGCATTTAAGTGATTGTCTGCCACTGTCCTCTTTTTCATATACATCTGAAAGGAAAAAAAATATATACAGCGATACGTCTGCTTAAGATTGCTTCAGATCCAGCACCGGTGCAACTTCCTGAATAGTTCCCCCATGGAAGTGTGGATAAAAATTTGCACACAGGCATAAAAGTCAACATGATTTAACCCCAACGCGTGTGCTGTATATACAGTAAATAGCTGTAGAGCAAACAGTGTAAAGAGTGTAAATCAGCATCGGTGTGTGTTATTGGTACATTAAACAGAGCATAATAAAATAGTCAGGTTGCAGCTTGAATTTAAGACTCGCTGGATGATTGATTGAAGGTCTTTAGTCAGCTGTGAGTCCGCCAGCAAGGGACAGTCAACAAAGGGCAGCAGCCACTGTTTTCCTTTTCCATGATGGATAAACTTGGACAGCACTTGCAGTTTATTTAATTTGGATACCACTTCCTGTTTAGGTAAGATATGCACCAGCTTTTTCAAGCCAATGCCCATTACCAGTTTTCTTCAAACCCGTCTAGCACAGGTCCACGACTTACACAGACATGGAAAATTAGCTGTAGGTATTTTGATCAATGTAATGGTTTTGAGTCCAACAGAAAATGAAGGGCTCACAGTATTATTCCCATTTAATTCAGTTCAGTTTATTGATATTACACTAATTCCCAACAAATGTCATCTCAAGACACTTTAGAAGACAAACTGGTCCAGTTCAAATTCAGTTATGCAGAAATGTATAATTACATCAGCCCATTTCAAACCAGAGCATTCCAGTCGCAAAGAAAGATTTAGATTAAGTTACACACAGTCCGGTTGGATTTTGAGTATAACACCATACAGTAAAGTTGAGTTGGTGATAAAGCCGAAAAATGATCTATCAAAGGAAGCACCTTTGATAGATTAATAGTCTATCCTCTTTCCTAAAACAGTTACTACTTTGCTAAAATAATGATGTTTCTTCAGATATTTCAAGGTGTTGTGGCCGTGTTTGTTTATGTAAAGCCTCCTGCACATACATGGAACTGCCCCATAAGAGAAAACACGTGAAGGTTCATCCCTTGTGTGCCTTTATTTAGAATAATTCATAATTCTTTATCATAAGATTCAATGTTAAATGTTAATTAACTGTGTTTTTTGTTTTATGATGACATGGTAACATTTGAATATGTATTTCTTAGTAGATGGAGTTCAGGTTCTGAAGAAGAACGTTTACCCTTTTTAAGCATTAGCTGAATTTTCTGACATCACAGAGCTAATTTATCTAGCTAATAAGACACACTTCCCATGTTGCACAAAAGTTGGCTTTGGATTAGTTGAGCAGTTAAGTCAGATGTTTTGTAGGCAGAGGTACTGCTGCCCTGGTCTGAGCGTCTTCTCAGAACTAAATTTAAGAGATAAAAGGAGAAAGCTTTTGTGGAACCAATAAAACGACCCGACCCAATCAGCCCACCAATCTGATCGACCTATAGGTTGGATTGTCGCTGTGATGAATAATTGTTAAAGCTCTGTGAGCTGCTTCTTTTTTATGTTCAGTTGTCCAAAGTTTAGGCCTTCAGAAACGTTTCAAGTGTTGCATAAATAAGCTTATTCTTTCAAATGGACAAATAATTTCAAAGGCTCATAAGGAAAGCAAAGAAACTGTCCCGTTTCAGAGGGACTTCTGTGGGCTGACAGAAACTGTGTTATTTCCCTAAATATCACATTCAGTGAAGAAATGAAAAAGTCAAGGACAGAGTAGAAAAATGGCAGCATATCTGTGGAGAGCCAGTTATATATATATATATATATATATATATATATATATATATATATATATATATATATATATATATATATATATATATATATATATATATATATATATATATAATATATACAG
Organism: Fundulus diaphanus; assembly: GCA_037039145.1. NCBI lineage: Eukaryota > Metazoa > Chordata > Actinopteri > Cyprinodontiformes > Fundulidae > Fundulus > Fundulus diaphanus. The sequence goes on along the minus strand of CM073131.1, from coordinate 16,208,312 downwards.
GAAATGTGTCTACGGTTTTTCCATAAAAAAAAAAACTCAAAACTACAGTACCGAAAAATACTCTACAGTACATTGGTGGCATGGTTTTACATGTTGTGCATGTGTGGTTGTGCTGCATGTCTGCAGATGATTGAGTAAGTGTGTGCACATGATAAGATCATGACAAATTTCCCGCAACGTGTGTGTGCATGCAGCTGAGGGCTGCTGTCTCTGAAGCACAGGATTCCCTTCATTCTGATGAACAGACGCGGGAATCAGAGACACAGACGGATCGCTGACTTGTTTGCATGTGTGAAAAACCACACACGCGCACACGCACACACACAAACACTCTCTCTCACACTCACACACACACACTCAAAGGCACACACCCATGCACGTTTGTCATCCTTTCTGCACCGCCACTAACCACTCAGCAAACTCTTGGTAGAAATTCTATTTTGGTCTGAACGCGTCTATGTTTGAGAAACCGAGCCTATTCTAGAAACGGTGTTACTGTATATGGTACATCCCCATCTGCGCTCGCACTTTGTTTATGCATCAAGTTCCTTTTTTTTTTTTGTCTACTTCTCTCTTGCGGTGTATTCTCTTCCTTGGTGTGTTCTTCTCCTGTCATCTTTTTTGTACTTTTTTTTTGTTTTGTTTTGCTATGTTTGTCCTGTTTCACTTCCTTTTTATATTGTCTAATAATTTCGATTCTTTTCTGTCAAAACAATTTCTCATTAAACTTCAGCAAATCCGTCAGCCGTAACAACAGCTCCTCTCTGTCTTTGGTCGGTGCAGAAGTCTGCTCTCTGTGTGGCTGTGCATGCGTGCTGTGCAGCAATCTGGTGCTCCTCAGAGAAACTCCAAAAACAAGCACACACTCCCCTGAGTGCACAGGGATGTACTGCGGAGGTGTGGCATTGTGGCATGAACACACACACTGACACACACACACACACACTCCTGCACCCACCTGTTACACGGATGGAAGGAGGGAAGACGCCGTGTTGTTACCACACTGTGGCAAACTCCAGCGTCGTTTCATCTTTTCTTCTGCTTTACTCCTTTATCCTGCTTTTCAACCACATCCCTTGTTCTCATTCTTCCTCGTGTTTCTTCCTTCTTCTTTTTCGTCTTTGAATTCAAATTGCTGTCCTAAATCTAAATGTAGCCATTTAGAGCCCAAAACGTAAGACACGTTTTCCTAACTATTTTCTGTGGGTAATACGCTGTGAATACCCCTTTGAGTTTCTCCATTTTTTTCACGTTATGACCACAAATTAATGCATTTTATAGCAATTGAATGTCATTGGCCAACAAACTTAGTGCACAATAATGAAGTAAAAATAAAAGGGGTACATATTTTTTACTTTTTTTTTTACCAAACAGAATCTGAAAAGTCTGCCTGGGCATACCACAGGCTTGGTAGACACAGCTGCTGGTGGTAAACTCTAAATTATACTTCTCATGCTTTTCCTTTTAACTGCGGCTTTCTTCTTGCTGGCCACATAAAGGCCAGATTTATGGAGTTGCCCTGGATAGTAGCTGCCCTGTCATCAGATTTTCCCACCCGAGCTGTTGATCTCTGTTGCTCGTCCAAAGTTACCAAAGGCATCTTGGCTGTTTTCCTGTTTCTTTGCTGATGAGGTGACTTCGTGATGCAGGTGGTTGCTCTGGATTTTCTTGAGGGTTGTGTGTTGCCAGGCACCGTTTGTCAAAAGGCTTCATTTTTAGGCACAGACCTCTAATTAGGAGCAGAGTAAAGTGAAGAAGAGAAAAGAGGAATATTTATAAAATTGTTCTTACCCTTTAAATTAGAGTTTAGATGCTAAAATCTTTGGATTTTAAAGACCTGGCGGCCCTGCCTTGGTAGCACCACCACAGACTTTGAGTTTCCTTTTATTTAAATCACAATGTGTCCAAGCTCGATTGCAGTATTTTACTTTTAAAACAGTTGTACAAAAGGTACGCAACAAAGTTTTGTTTTTTGTTTTTGTTTTTTGCAAAATTTTGTCATATGTCATCAGTTCCTTTTTATATTTAGGAGAAAACAAACAAGCAGGGGCCTTTTATTAGGAAGTCCACAAATGTAGGTTTTAAACTCAGAGAAGGGTGTTTCTCTGCAATTGGAAAAGGAACTTGATGCATCATTGTTCAGGGTGGCTGAAAAAGTATCATTTACTTCACGACACAGTTACACAACATCTTCCCTGTTACGTGATCCAGCGGCAAAAAGCCGTAACCATCCCTGTTAATGCAGCACAACTATCCCACCTCAGCTCTCGGAGTAATCCACCTACGTGTAAACGCGTACCACAATCCTCTTGTTACACCTCCGCCATCTGAGCAGAGCGCTCGCGGTTACGCCGGATCAGCAGTTCCAAACAATGGTTCCTGGGAGTGAAACAGGAGAAACATGAACAAGCAGGAATTTTTTTCCCTTACAAATCAGCATCCCGCGGAAAGAAATTTAAGGATGCTCTTAGGGATTTCTTTAAATGAAAGGAATGCTGTTCAAGCTGAAAGCTACAGGGCATGTACCAAACACATGTGTGTACCCTTGTAACAAAGAAAAATGTTCTCAACTTTTAACGGCTGGAGTCCATTTTTAGACCCTGTTCAGGGATATGGTGTCTAAATTTAGAGGGTCATTTTCTTAAACAAATACAGCCTGAGCGGGTTGGAACGCTGTCAAAACATGCTGAGTGTGTGTGTGTGTGTGTGTGTGTGTGTGTGTGTGTGTGTGTGTGTGTGTGTGTGTGTGTGTGTGTGTGTGTGTGTGTGTGTGTGTGTGTGTGTGTGTGTGTGTGTGTGTGTGTGGACACGACATGTGCACATTGAGTAAGGTTATTTTAACTTTTAGTTTTACATAAACAGTTAAACCCAAAGGGAGAGTGATGGAGAGAGAGGAGGAAGAGTGGGAGTGAGTGAAGTAGTGAAAAGAAGTGCAGAGAGAGATGGAGAGGTGTAGGAGGAGTTCAGTTTCATTAGCATGATGGATAGGAAGGGAGCTCTTAAAACCACACACTTACACACTCCTAAAACAAATACACGTAGATTTTGCAATTAGAACGACACAGCTTTTGCAATTTACCCCAGTGCCACTTTTCTCCACATTTCAGTATTGCAACAGTTTTCAGCTATGCTGACCACCCTGGTTAAATGTTGTCATAATTGTGCTCTGTGCTTAAGGTAAAACGGCGTACAGTAATGTGTTGGTTTAGGGGGCATTGTGATGGTTGGTGGAGTTGGTGGGTTCTGGAAAAAGACACCCAGTCAAACGTGGCTTTAATCTGAGATTGAAGCAGCACACGCAAAAAAATCTGGTGATTTTAGAGAGTTTTATTAAAGTCATCAACAGGCTGCAGTTGTTGATATATTGCATTTTCAATGTTGCTCATAGAAGCGATAATTTGATAGCTTTTAGTCCGTTAACTACTTTAGGATGTACTGCAAAAATTAACTAAGTTTAAGAAAGATGACTGCTATTAGAATCTAAGCTTCTTTGAGAAGTTTATCAAAAAGAATCCAGCGGCAGTTTCACACCCGCAGTACAAAGCTCAGATGGCTGATTTCGCCTTTAATCGTCTAGGTCAAGCCATTCAGACCACCAGACTGTGGAGGATGAATTTTAGTGGACAAAGAGTGACCACAGTGACGAAGCAGATTACAGTCTAGACATGTAGAGGTCTGCTCCATCCATCACATTACAAGGCGTGCCAAGGGTCACATCATCTTCATCTTCCTTTCTTAATAGCTTTTCATCTTTTCGACAACCCCTGGAGCACATAAGGTACATAATGGAGACACATTTGTGGCCCATTTGAGTCAGTTAGTGTAAAAACATAGAGGTCATAATGCCCGCCCCTGGGGTATTTGCAGAGTATGGGGATGTAAAATAAAGTAATTTGTTTTCATCTTAGTCCTGATGACATAAAGTTAAATAAAAACTGAATGCACAGCATACAATTTTGATGCAGCCTACTGTTGGCAAGGGTGCAAGCGATAGTTAACATAGCATTTGTGTGGGGACAAAAGCTGTGCAGAATAGTTAGTAGCAACCAAATGGCTGGATTTGTAGCTGGCTTACAGTATTATTAATTTTAAAAGTTTTATTAAGCTGAATGAAAGAACGTAACCGATCAACCACTGTGCTCTGCCCCATCGTCTCGCTCCTCCAACACACCATGAATAGTTTTGAGCTCTTGCTACAGCTTAGGCGTCACTTATTTACTTAAAAATAACAGATAGGAGTCAAAGAAGAACAGAACTTGAAAGCATTTGCCATCTTGTTGTTTAGCTGCATCGCTGTGCTTGGCTACTGGTATTTTTGTTATAACTTTGATATGTTGCAAAATGAAGCAGATTTGGACGTTAAATACAGGGATTTTTGTCCAATCTATTAGGTCAAAGAAGAAGATAATAACTTTTTTGTTTCTTTGTTTGTTTAATAGTACTGCTAGCATGCAAGCACTAGTACAGCTGTGCTTGTTTACAATAAATTTTTTCACCTACATTTGGTTTCAGAGAAGATTATTAATATCTTTTTTTAAAAATGGTGATTTTACTATTCTATAATACTAGTGCTAGTGTGTTAATTCTACAGTTTGTTACCATTAACTTTGACAAAACCTGACATTTTTGCAAAATATAACACGTGGGGCATTAAAAAATGTTTTGTTTAAATTTGATGTTCAATGGGATAATAACTTGAAGAAATAATTGTGTTTTTATGGTGCTGTTATTAAAGCTGTAGTTGGTAATCGTGTTCAGAAACACTTTTGGTTATAGTGGGTAAGATGGTCCTTCCATCCTGAAAGTAGTTAGTAGTAGTTAATAAAAGTAGTTCTCTGCGGGAGCGGCAGGCCTGTAAAAACTATAACAAATCTCTGCCGTTCGGTCCGAAGGGCCATTTTCTGCATACATATTTTATTCACTATTTTTTAGGACCATTTTCACCCAGGATTACCAACTATAGCTTTAAGAAATTAAACAAATGCCAGCTGATAAAATGTGTTCAATGTGAGATTTTTTTCCATGGTCTTGGCAGAAAGAGTGAAAGAGTAGATTTGACAAAAACTAGTAAAACACTGACTATGGTGTTTTAATCACGATGTGCTTTAGGGTTGATGGAAGAAAGATGAGGTGCATTCCTGTAAAAATTGGTCTAAAGGAGGAGTGAATGGCAAGGAGAGGAGTTGTAGGAGGTATAGAAATGAAATAAACGTGAAAAAAGGACAATCGATCTCAACAGTGAAGAGAGGGCCAGGAAAGAGGAGGTATGGTTAAGGAGAATGAGATGGAAGGAAATATTGATCTAAGGCAAAGAATTTGAGTTAATGGTGGAGTGAGAGGAAGGAAAGAAAAAAAAGTTTTCTCTAAAGCTCGGAAAAGAGAAATTATGAAGTAGAATGAGCAGCGGAAGAAAAGTACATTTGCTTTCAAGTTCTAATGCAAATATGCTCTGACTAGACTTAAATCCTTAGAAAATCCCAATTATCTGTTGTATACTGTCCTGAAATTAGTGATAATACGCTATATAATAAAGTATTTTTGAACTGAATTGAAGCCAGTAAAATGATGTCCAGTTACTTCTACATGTTTTGAAATGCTTTTTAACACTGAAACATTTACAGATTTGCTGCATCTACAGATGTACAGGATGTACGCTGCCAAACGTTTGGACTCTTTGCCTTTTGCTTTTTTTATGACTCTCTACATATCAGATACATAGTGAATACATCAAAACTATGACTCAAAAGTATATAGAATTATGTATTGTGAAGTAACTCAAAACATCTTGTATATTTGGTTGTTTTTTAAATAGCCAGACTCAACTGTCTTAAAGGAGTTCCCAGAGGTAGTAATAAAAATAAAGACAAACCATTGAAAGAGAAGGTGAGCCCAACGTTTTGACTGGTAGGGTACATGTCATGTAAAATCTGTTTTCTCCATATGAGTAAACGTTTTTGCACCATATGAAGGAATAGGTTCTAACTGGTGTGAAGTTTGTTTGCTTGTATTCGCTTTTTTGTTTCCACCAGGGGAATTCAACACTACCAACGTTCATCTTGCGTAAGCACCGAAATTTTTTTTAAGGGTTCAGCGTTTGTTTACGTCATTGACTCTAGAATTGACAGCACACAGTTTACTGAAATCTAAACATAAAACCCCTTCTTTCAGAACGAAAACCTTCACTGACCAAGTTTACTAGGCTATAGATAGCCACTGTTAGCAAAACCATCATTAACCTAAAAACTAGTGGTTCCATGCAAGGACATACATACCTTTAAAAAAAAAAAGCTTTGGGTAGAACCCTTTAACCTAACATTTTTACTGTAGTTAAGCTTTCCTTAAATAAACGTAGATGTACTCCACGGCTGTCCAAACATTTCAGCACGTGGGCCAAAATGATTATATCAAAAGTATTGTAGGAAGCTGTGTGTTGCCCCAAGAGTCGCAGTCCAAGCTTAGGGAGAAGGACACACACCTCAAAACTGCACCCAGTAATTATCTTTGCTAAGGAGACCAATTGGAAAAGACAGCCTATAAAGAAAGGGTTAGGATTTTTAAGCAGATGCAGCTGATCACAGACTATTTCCATGTTTACTTCAGAATCAGCTAAGAGCAGTGAGTCCTGCTGCTGGTTTCAGTGCAGTCGGGTGTCAGAGCCTTGGTGTAATCAGCTCACAGTGATCGGTGCAGAGACGGACAGGCATGTTGGATTTTGCATGCTTGATTCATTCTAACTGGGTGCAGAGAGGTATTGCCTCCTGAAGAGTTTGTATTCTTTAGCTTAGGCTCATCACAAAGAGCACTGTGGTCAGTGGTGCGCTGTGCTCTGCACGCCATTCAGCTCATAGGCAACGGTGGGTCTGAAAGCAATGCGATGCTTCTGCTTCCAAATCTGAAAGTCTCCTTTTATTTGTAATTTGTTCTTCTTTATCGTGCTTCATGTTGGGACAGATTTATTATCTGGTATGGTGTCACATTATTTCTGAAGCGGATGTTGTATCCTGACAACAAATTCTATAATGGGAGATTTTTATCTAATATAAGCTTGCACAAACAATATTTTCTTTTATTCACGGCAATAGCTATTTTAAAAAAGTAAATAAAAAAGGAGAGAAACAAAACATAAGAAAAGGTGTAAAAGTAGTAAATTAAAGCACAATAAAGTCATGAACACACTCTCTGCCATCCGCAAACTGCATGTATGTTATCAAATTTCACTGCTGTTGGGACATGTGCTGTAGTGAAACACCTGCAAAATAATATTGTTCTGTTGGCTTTGTAAAGCGAACAGGGGGATGTTGCTGAGGGCTACACTTTGTTGACCCAGAAAGTTAACTCTGCACTAAACAGAAGCTGTACAGCAGCAGCAGCAGCAGCTCCAGGAAGCTTATATCCCTTACTGTCAGCTTGATTCTGTGTTCTGATTTAAGGTGTTGGGATTCTGTTTGTACTTCTGATAACTTAAAGGGGACCAATTATGCGTAATTGACTTTTTGCATGTTTTTGTACTTCCATTTGAGTCTTTACTGCTTCTAGAAATGCAAAAGAAAAGTAACGTTTTGTTGATGAAAACAAGCCGTTTGAAAAACCTCTACTGAGAAAACCGAGACATTTCAGGTTAATAAGTTTAGCCAGAATATATCAGCAATGGAGCACATTTGTGTGTTTCTGTTGTAGTGATGAAGTTGTCAACATGGCTGTATGCAATAAGTACTTGCGGTATTTTATCTTATTGCATGAACATATGATAATGTCATAATCCACTTTAATTTGAGGCCTAGATTTAAGAGTTCTAATATACATTTAGAACTGCTTTGATCTCTGATCACAGATCAGGTGCAGTCTTGAGTTGAATTAAATTAATTTAGAAAAAAGGTCAAAACATCTGTATTTAACAAAATTGAAAGCTTTCTACCGTTTATTTCTGAAAAACTAGGTTTTATTGCATACAACTCCACAAATTAAAGTTGATCTCAACCCAGGCTGCAGTTAAAATAACTTTTTAATGAGAGTTGGGGTTTCCCAAAAACAAAAAGGATCAGTTTTCATTCCTTGAATCAGGGTGAATCCCCACCAGCTGCATGGACTTGGGTGGACGCCGCAGTGACAAGTCAAATCCCCTGATTCATGTTTATCTGACTTGATCTGGAGTGACTTTGCCCTTGTCTTTAGTCACAGAACCAGTCCAGAGGCTCCGAACTCTTCTGTCACATTTAAACAGCGCAGAGGAATCAGAGCTGCACAAACTCTGGAGCCTGAAGCGCTTCTTTTTCCAGACGGTCACTTTTTACTGCCTCTGTTTGTGCAGCAGAGGCACAGCTGTCGTAACTCGGAGCACGGACAACGTTGGTGAAGAGGAAAGGACCACTGTGCCATCAGATGTGGTTATTTTGAGCATCGTTCTGTCAGAGTTGAACTGGGCGGAGAAGAAAACGTTTTTTCAATGGCTGAATGTCACAAACTCAGCCAACATTTACGTAAAATGTAATATTATGTATAGTGACAGGCTAGAATAGTTTTGTAGGAATTTTTTTCTTTACTGCTTTCACATTTGAACAGAAGGCTGATTTAAATTAGTGGCATAACACAAATGGTGCCATCTTCACACAGATTATCCTTTCCTTAAAGTCACACATTCTCAGGAAGCATTCATCATAGTGGGCTGCAAGTTTTTATTCTGGGCTTTTTATAAACATTCTGCTAATAATCATCTACTCACTAACTGCTGTCATGTTTGTGTTGGGATTAACTTTCCCTGTTTATCTGCCTGACTCAAGTGTCTGAATCACAAGTGTGTGTAATATTTGGAGGCAGATTGGTTCGATCAACACCAGTGAGTCAGTATATAAAAGAGCTGATGTATTTGAACAGTTATATCCACTGTTACATAGCACATTTGAATACTTCTGCTAGGCCAGAAATACATTTGTAGTGCCAAAACTAGGACAAATGACCATTATATGGCAAATAGGATTAGTTATTAGCTTTGCTGTAATGCTGGACTGAAACGTGTGCAATGCTAACGTGGGAAGAGCATCTATCCTACTAGCCTCTTTCACTTAGGGTGGACTGATATTAAACAATGATCTCATATTTTGATGGCTTTGGAGTACTAAATTATACATTTAAAACGGAAAATTGTACATATTTTGATTATTGCTGCTCGAAAAGAAATGAAATACTACTATAATATTGATTAGCATTGTTTTATATGTAATTGTACCTATTTATATTGTTGACACGTTCCCCCCCCCCCCCCCCCACACACACACACACACACACACACACACACTACTTGGCTACCATTGGGCTGGTGGCTCCATTGTGTTGCCTCCCTCTGTTGGCTGTGGGTTTTACTGGCAGATGCTGTCGTTCCTTTAAATTGTTGATAACATGCGTCTCAGGACAGGCTTGTCTGAAGGAGTGAGTGATTCTGCACTGAGAGTGACTGTCTTTGATTATTGCCACTGCAGGAAAATTCCAAGCAAAACATAAAAAAACTCTTGGTAATTTCCCGTTTTGGCTTTTACACACTGCTAACTTGACACCTTGCCGCATCGGGTGGGCGAGAAACCCTGAGCCGTCTTCCTGCGCGTCACTAAAAGGAGTTTAAGAATGAATGTTGGTGGTTTTCAGACTTCTGAAACTGGAAACTGTCCCATGTGTGGAGCTACAACAATATGAGTAATTAGATTTTTACAGTGACAGAAGCTTGATATTTGAGGTCAAATCTGACTTTTCAATAAATAAATATGCAAAATTAAGTGTACTTAGAATATGGGTGCATGCAATGAGGGAAGTCCTAATCCTAATAAATTAAGAAGAAACAGTTTGGTTTACTGAGGCAGAGGATCTCAAGAGGGCAAGAAAATCCCTCATCGCTTTACACGTGCTTGTGACAAAAAACATGTTTCTCTGCGTAATTTTCATATATTTAATCAAAACAAAAGAAAAATCTTACAACTGTATCCTAGTCAAATGCGGTTGCATCTGCAGCTGATTTTTTTTCAACAGTGCTGTTTTGCTATACTTATTCATTTATTTGTGAAAACGAGGTGGAAGGTCATTAATTTGTGCGACTAGGTGTCGATTTGCACTCAGGGTCTGTGTTTTTAGTGAAAACGAGGCCTCTTTACTGCACTCAGGAAATTTCAAAGTGAAATTCTTGTTCTCTTTCTGTTTTTGTGTAAGAATTTAAAATATGTTTTACTGAGATTCATTCTTAGTGCCTGATAGATTTTATGGCGATCACGTGGTTCTTGTATTTTTGCACACACAGACCCTCATATAAGAATGAAGGAAGAGAGGAATCCACCACACACTGTATCATGAATGTGAGGAGTCGAGATTAAAATGCGCGGTGTGATCATCGGGAGATAATCACTATCCACAGCACACAAACACACACAGACACATCCCTGCGTTTCGTCTGTTTTCTGCCCTCCTCCTTTCTCTTAACTCCTCCTCCTCTGCCTCACCTGCCATCGCATCACATGTCTACTCTTCCTTTTCTTCTTCCCGTTCCGACTATCTCAAACGCGCTAAAATTAATGGCTGCCTTTCTTCTGATTCATATGCAAAACCCTTATTTTGAGGGTACCTCGCCAGCAGGGCGGAAAATCACCTACAACGTGATTCACATGGCAAAAAATCAGGGATGACCTGCTAATCGCATCAGCACATTAAGAGACTTTCCACCTCTTTTTCACAAACGATCTCTTTCTGGCTCAGAGACTTATATGTTTGTCTGTGGGTTTGCTTGGTGAGATGTGTATTTGTATACGTGTGTATTGGAGGATTATGCAGCATCAGAGCCAGATTTGTTCCGTATGCTTGCAGGCGAGCCCCCACCCCTCCACCCCCCTGCAGCAACAGATTATCTGTCCTTCAGCGTGCAAACCACACAGGCAGACGCCAAACACTGTCCGAATTTAACAAGGAATGTGGCTCAACTTGAAGAAATGCGCAAGTGTGTGTTTGGCTCTGTCCATCTGTCCATCAGGTGTCATCAGTTTGCCTCTGATGGCTTTCTGCACATATCCGTGCTCTAGGTGTGTGTGTGTGTCTATTAATAAACGCAGAGAGGTACATGAGACAGGATGTGGTCGCCATGGTGCAAAGTCCTCCCACGCCTTGTTCTTGCTGTGTGTGTGTGTGTGTGTGTGTGTGTGTGTGTGTGTGTGTGTGTGTGGTCAGACGTTTTGTTTATGCATGTCAGATGATACAACCTGTTCCTTTTTTAAGCATTCTGTTGCAGCTTGCTCTTTTTATCTTCTCCCATGTATAATATAGATTTATTTTTCACAGCTTAATGTAGTGAACGTGATCAAACAGTGAGGGAACACACACACACACACACACACACACGGTGGAAGCTGGTTTAGTTCCCGCATGATCAATATAACATATCTGTAGTAACGAGCAAACATTTCTTTCCGTGTGTGCGTGCCTGTGTCCGACCTTAAGTTTCAGAGCTGAAGGTTGATTTGTAAGTCAGGCTGTTACTATGGTAACGCCACATGCCTTTGCGTTACTAACTTCAGCCATCAGAGCGCAGAAGGAGGGAGATACCTGCAATTAGCAGCAGCCATTATCTGAAAATGATGCTGACATGTGTTAGTTTTAGTCACCTCCTGAGCGCCACGTGGCTCAGGGGTTCAGAGCACCCTGGCGAGACCGCAACGGCGATGCTCATGTTTGCACGCATGTTTGTTTCTGGCTCACTTGATTAGTGGCGAGGGCTTTCTGTTGCCTCTGTGGTGTTGCGGATTGTCTAAAATAAATGCAACGAAAACCATCCACAGAGCGTGAAATCCTTAAAGCGTGAAGTCGGAGAGAGATTTGCATGTCCACATGGGAATCCCACTGTTTGCTGCTATTAATAAACCAGCACACACAACTGGGAGGGCCGTCGAGAGTTAGTATTTTGCCAGATCTGAAACTAAATGCTAAATTGCTCATCTCCTTATCCTCCTATCACATTACATGTTTTAATATTGTTCTTATTTTTGTCTCCTGCTGCTTTCTGTTTTCCGCAACACTTCATGACTTCTTGTGCAACCCACCTACCTTATTCCAGCGTAATCTCTCTCCCAGTCTGCCATCTGCTGGGCGGGAAAAGAGCTGCATCGTTTTCACGTCCCAGCTGGCCTCATTTGGCATTCCAACAATGTGCATCCAGGGACAGCATGTCCACATGATTAGAAAAACACGGCCTTGTTGGAAAGGTTAAGTGCTTCTCTGTCTGCGACAGCCGTTGCGTGTGCCTCTGTGTGTTTTATATTAGTTCTTGAAAGAAATAACACACCTGAAAATGTGTTTGTGTTCATTTGCATGTAGCTCATGAATAAACAGCTGCTGTGTCATATCACGCATCCGTTTAAGAAGCACGAGGCAGACCTTGCAAAAGCAAAAAATGCAAAGCTACACATGTTCACTTTCAGAGGCAGGTGCAGTGACTGGCAAATAATTAAATATCTGTGTATTCATATTGTGAAAGTATTAATATACCTGTATTTTCTCCCATTTATCACATTAAGACCATCAACCTCCATGCATTTAATTGAGATTTCATGTGATAGACCAACACAAATGAGTTACTGTGGCATTGCTTTATCAGCTTTTGACGTCTAGGGATGTAGGTTTTGTCCTATTCTGAGCTCAAGCTCAGTCAGATAAGATGTAGAGCATTTGTAAACATTGATGCTTTAGTATCGCCACAGATTCTGGCTTGGCTACTAAATTACATGCAAAACATTTGACCTAAACCAATCCATTGTAGCTCTGTCTGAATGGTTACTGCTGTTGTCCTGCTGGACAGAGAACCTCTGCCCAAGCTGGAAGTCTGTCCATCCTGTTACAGTCTTTGTTTTTATCAATGATTACTATGAATATCAACTCTGTCCAGCATCCCTGTCCCTGCTGTACAATGTAGAATATGTGTGCAATATCTTTTTGCACAAATGACCGATTGGAGAGCAAAAATCTTTGGAAAACATATTATAAGTGATATGAACTTACATTTTACAGGCTAGTGTAATTATTTAGCCAGTTTGACTGAGTCTCTCGGCAACAGATTCTCACAATGGACGCAAATGACATTGCCCAAAATACTAAAGGTCACAAAGTGATGGAAGCACACATGAGAAAGAAAGGAAAGAAGAACACAGGCATATATCGCAGCTGATATCATCATTGCAATATTTACCAATATTATGGCCATCGTGAGATTTTTTTTAACATCATGGGTTTTGGTTTTCTCTTACCAGAACACCTTCTTCCACATGCTTGCTGTGCACTACAGGACTCTTCAAACTGCAAACAGTAGTGACTGTCTTATAGCTCTTTCTCCATACACCCCAGATTTCTATAGTGCAAAACTAATAATTGTCTTGTCATTAGATTCTCCCACCTGACCTGTGGATATCTGCAGCTCCTCCAGAGTTGCCATGGTCCTGTTGGCTGCTTCTCTGATTAAGACTCAACTTCTCCCACCTGTCACTTTAGCTGGATGCAAATGTGTTGGTAGGTTAGCGGTTCTGCCAAACGCTTTTCATTTTCAGATGACAAGTTTAACGGAGCTTAGTGAGATGTTTCCAGAACATTAGTGAACAAACCTTATCATGAACATCAAGGAACACAGCAGACATCTCAGGGAAAAAAGTTTGAGTACAGAGAGGAGAGGAGTGGGTTGAGAACACACCCCTTGGGGTTAGCGGTGCTAATGGTTTTGAGGTGGTAGAAGATGGTTCCCAGTCTCACCGGCTGCTGTCGGTCAGTCGGGCAGCTGGTGGTGATCCACTGACAGGTGGAGGCCGGTACTGTGAGCTGGAGGAGCTTCTGGTGGAGGATGCAGGGGATCCAGCAGGGGGCCTGTGATTTTCTTCAGATGCTTCAACACCTGTTGTAACACCAAACGTCTTTCTTCCAATAAGCATTCTGGTACTCTATGCACATCTCGGGTAGGAAGTACCACGGCGTGATGTCAACCCCAGAGCCAAAGCCATTTATTCTAGCACTTAAAGTGTCTCTTTTTTTGTTGTTGGTTCTTTTTTTGTCTAAATGATAGGTGTCACTGCTAGGTAAAACTTGGAAGAGCATTGCATGATGCAGCTTGAAGGAGGGACGCAACCCGTTAACCGGGTACCGTAGTGAGCGTCATGCTAATAACAGCTAGCGTTAGCTTATTTAAACCGGGAGGTTTTCTCCCAGACGGGAACTTTACTGACCGTTTTATGTTGCTCTCAAACATCGAGGCATTTAAAATAAACAAGCAACACTCAGCCTGGCGCCCCGCCAGGTTTATAACATGGTGGGGGAAACCCTGATGTCCATTTACACGTATTACATGTCAGCTCATAAGGGCTCCGACTGCCTCGCTTTGGCAAATCAGGGGAATAACGGCGGTGGGTTGGCTTCAGCTCCCCTCGCTGCCTCATTTCTTTCCAAAAACTTACCGAGATGATAAGAAGGTGCCTTGATCCTGTCTTGAAGTTTTTGTGGTCTTAGTTGTCATGATGCTTGGATGTTTGTGTTAATTAATGAATCCCACTCACTTGTGTTAAGCATTTTCTGTTGTTTCCTCGTTGTATTTAACTTCCGGGTTTTTGTTCCTCCTGTGTTGCGTCGTCTATTTTTGTTCCCTGTTGTGTATTCCGAGAGTTGGCTCCATTGAATACTATTATTTTCAGTAAGCGCCTGCCAATGTCTTGCTGCCGCTTTGGTCTCTCACCTCAAACCACGACATTAGTGTCTGCTCTTCTACTAGGAATGAGCCCTCCATCAGATGTGTCCCCTGATCTGGAATTACAAATAAAAGATAGATGCTGCTGCTTCTGGGATTTACCTCTTTGTGTTGTGTCACTGAACGTTTCCAGCAGCCAAACGTGAAAATGCTTCTAGCCTTAAAGTTATTGAACTGGGTTGTTTATATCTGCGAAGTAGGATCAGTCTGCTTCATGTCTCAGAGGCAACAGCAATGTGTTGTGCTGCCCTTTTTCTTTCTAACTTTGCATTTATCAGGGGAAAGGACACAACTCAGATAGACTAGACAGGGATAATGTGCTATTATCAGAGTCTTTTCACATCAGTGAACGCAATGTGATTCATTAGTTGCTAACCAAGGCCTTTGACCTGATTCTGAGATGATTTAATGGCAGCTGGTTCAGAGAGAGAGAGGGGGGAGAGAGAAAGATTTTAAAGTCTTTCAAGAAGAAAAAGAAATACTGAAAGGTGCTGGAGAGGAAGACAAAGACTAGGACTGAGAGCAAGAGAGAGAGCTGGTGTCGGGGGATGAGTGTGCAGAAAGCAGCATGTTCTTGCTCATTAGAGACAGAATTATCCACCGACTGCAGGAAAACATCCACACACACACGCAAATAGGAGCAGGCACTTGCTGCAATTTGCCTTGGCTGATGAGGCGCTGATCTGACACTGTAAGCAGTTGGATGACAGTGCGGAGGCAACAGAGCAGCAGACTACAGTACACACACACACACACACACACAGAGGTTGCCAGGGGTTTGTGATCACAGCGACATTTCCAGCTCCCTTAAACAAACCAGTGCACCATCAGGATCCTCATCATTTTGACATCTGTGTTTGTGTGTCCATGCACCTGTGCACGTTTGTGTACTTTATGCAATACACATTTTAGGCTTTAAATCAGCCCGAGCTGCCATTAAAGTGTTTGTTGTTTCTTGTTGCCTCAGCGCTACCTTTTCAGGTAAGATCACCGATCTTGTTGGGACCAGTTGGATCCTGCAGAAGCAGAACGTCACTTCTAGGGTCATGAAAGGGAGCCATTGCCTTGTCCAAACAAGGTTAACTACGCAAGCTTTCGTGTGTTTGTGTATTCGTGTGCGTGTGTGTGTGTGTGTGTGTGTGTGTGTGTGTGTGTGTGTGTGTGTGCGTGTGTGTGTGCGCGCGCGCTTTCGTACGCCTGCCAGACAGGTTCCTCCAGCTTTATTTATAGCATAACGGAAGTGGGCGTGTTTTACCATAAACTTTTAACCACTCACATTTGAATGATAAGGTGTGCGTCTCATATGGCAGAGCCTGCTTACACGCTCCGCCCTGTCTCTGGGGCCCATGCATGAGCACAGGTGAGAAGCACATTCACACACCGTAGACCCGTCTGTAGCAGAACACCTGAGGGGGCGCGGCCACCTCACAAAGGAAGTTTGAGTACAAGGAAGTAGGGAATGTATTGTCTGAAGAACTGCTGGTGTGAAAGGAGTTACAACACAGGCTAGGGTGTGTGTTTAGAAAAGAGCAGCGGGACTCTTTTTTTCCCTTTAAGGTAGTAGAAAAGAGCGAGGAGAGAATAGAACGTGTTTCCAAGAAAAAGAGCCAAAACCATCCAGTCCCAGCCAGGTGACTGACTGAGTTTCTAGTATAAGTGAGGTCATCACTATGCGCAGATGTTAGCCATTTTTAATCAGTACTGTGGGTGCTGCACAAACACCCCGGCAACCCCGCCGCTGCGCAGAAGGCTCAGAGACAGTGTCACGCTGAGATGTAGCTGTTCCAGTTCGACCCCCGACTCCAGGCTCTGCGAGGAACCCCAAGAAAAGCCGCTGGTGGAGGAGGTTAGTCTCAAAGAGAAAATTCAGTTCATGTGAAGTTTTCATTTATCTATCAGCGGGTGATGTTGATTAATTGTTTATGACACACAAACCATTTTGTGTGACTTTTTTTTTATGTTGGTCTACAGTCCAGAGTGGACCAGGTTTGTCTCGTGGTATTGGATTTAGAGATCCACCAACATGGGTTATTCTCTTGCACATGTTATCCTTAGGAAATAAGGGTGAAATTCCCCTCTATGTTCCTGTTTGATTTAGGTTTTTTAGTGGTACAACAATCAGCAATTTGGGACAGAATTATGATCTTTGTGAAGCTTTGATTCCAAATTCTCTTTAAGATCTCTAATTGTAGAAGAAATAATCACGTTGTAGTGGCTGATCTTTAATATCAGGAGCAGAGGCGGCGTCATGCCATTGGTGTGATCAGTCTGTAAAACAGGGTTTTGGTATTTTCAAAGGGAGGGGAGAAGATTACGAAGTTCACATTTTAAACTAAACTTGTGTTTATACATCTTCTTTAAGCAATCACATTTCTAAAACAGCAGTCAGCATGCAAGTCCTGACCCTTTCCATAATGCTGACATTTCCAAAAAGCTGCCAACATTTTCAAATGTTGAGCAAAATAAAAACATTTCTTTTTTATTTCCAAAAGAATAAAACAGAGCAGCTGTTCTCTAATCTGTTTCACCTTCCTGATAACTTCTAAAGTCTCCTACTCTCTTCTTAATGAATCCTAGACATGTTGTGCAGAGAATATTTTCCTTTTTAAATAACTTCCTACACCTTTAGTGCTTCTTCTGGTTTTTGGGTTTCTGACCTGGAGGCTCCAGGCGGTTCTGATGTTCTAGCTTCAACTCATTCTTACCTGCTTGTAGCTGGTTTTTATACTCTCCCTTTCATTGGGACGTTTAAAAAAAACTTTTATAAATAACTCTGGTCATAATCCTTCTTAGATGTTTATGTATGAACAGGCTCAGCAGCCTTTTTGCCTGGGTCTCGTTTGCCAAGGATGTCCTGACATCGCAGAAGCACATATTAACATTTTTTGTTTTGTTTTTCCATCTCCTTTATTTAATGTTTGATTGTTTCATTAACTGCTTTGACATTATACACAACTCGTTGAGCTACCATTGGATGTATTAAAGATATATAAATGTAAGTTTACTGGCTCTCATTAATAGATAACAAAATAATAGCCAGTCAGCCCCAACCATACTGTTCCTCTAATTTCTGAATGCAGATTTAATCAAGTGCTCTGTTGACCTAATTCAGCTGCGACCTGAGCCGTGTGAAATAGTCCTGTCTACCTTCCATATGCATCCATTTGCTCATGCTAACAATGTTAATGCTAAAAACGAGGGCAAATAGATGCCGATTTTATCTCGCTTTAACCTTAAGAAGTTCCTCATCCCCTCCACAAACTAGTCAGATAACTGTGGTCACTTGGCTGTCTCAGATTTCCCAGGTCGGTCATTTGTTGGTCGGGCTTTGTGATGTGAAAGCTGAAGGTCGGTCCTTCCTGCAGGACAGAGGCTGACAAATGTTTGTTTGTATGTGCGCATTCGGCTGGATAGATGCAGGAAGAAAGGCCCACATAAAAAGCAAAACAAGGGACAGATTTATGTTCGTGTGTCCTTCAGAGCTCTGGTTTGCTGTGTGTGCAGCTTGGTGTGTTAAGGGGCACATTTACTTCCCTGTTCCTCTGTTTTGCGTCTCTACACTTCAGGTCTGCAGGGGCTGATTACTGTGATGTGATTAGTCCCGCTCTAATAAATACACCCGTCTGTCTGACAGCATCTCTCTGAGGGGAGGAACCGAGCCTCAGAGTGGGCCGCCGTGTGACCACCAGCTAACAGATGATGTACCACACACCTCAGGTTTATGGCATTGTGTGTACAGTAACTACATGAGCACTGGCTGTTGATGCTGAATGCCTTGTGCACCTTTCTAGTTATGTTGTCTTATTTGCCTGATGGGGCTTCATGGGACAACCCGGCTTACTTTTATTCTAAGGACCTCAGTCCCATTCGCAGGACTCGCTCTGACAAAGTTCCTAAACACATGATTTATTACAGAAAAAAAGATTTATTTGCAGTTTTATACAGTCGCACATGCCTAACATTGGTCAGCTTATTATTTTGAGTAAACACAATTGTGTTTATATAAAAATATAAAATTAATATTTTTGGGCTTAACTATATGCATCAAAATTACACTTGCAACAAATGTTTAAGATCTCATTATTATAATAGTAATAATGAATATGCTATATAACTTTAGATGTAGTTGGAATAATTTAGGCTTTTCTGTTTAAAATAAAATCAGATAAGTTGAATTTATACTATTGCTGTGTTTACACCAAAAATGTCAAAAGAAAACGTGTGACATTACCTAATTCCTTTTATTTAAAACACAAAAACAATATTGCCTAAAACTACAGCATGATGCTTCCACCACCATGCTTCTCTTTGGGAATAGTGATGTCCTTTATTTTTATTATGAATTGTTATTCTGAAGTATTATCACAAATTATTATTATTATTATTATTATTATTTTTATAGTTGCTGTAGTTGCAGCTGAGCTCGAGAAGCCTTCTAATCAGATTGTGGCCACAGATTGAGGGATTTGTATAATCACATAATTTAATGTTTTGCCCTTTTTAGCATATATGTTAGTCTTGGCTTTATCATGGCTTTGAATCTAGCTGCTTTATGAAAGCAAATGCAGATTAGCTTTGAGTTTATTGCTCCTGTTGGGGTAGCTGTCACTGTGTTGGATAAGTCTGGTTGGAAGAGGACGGTTGTTGTACCTTGATGTTATCTCTGATGTGGCAGGTAGCTTACAGACCTTTACACTTTGTGCATTTTTTTCTCTTTATTGCCCACAAGGTGACTAACAGCCCTCAATTTTCTCTTTTTATGTAATTTTACTGGAGGTTATTGTTTTGTAACACGTCTTTTTTTTTCCAGAGGTATTTTTCTTCCTCTGTGCTGACACGCTCCTGCTTCTTTTCCATTTTTCTTGCTAATGATCCATACCATGAGCTAATCTGTCACTGCCGCGCCATCAGTCCCTTCCTCTCATTCCCCGCTGCTGTCTCCAACATGATGACGATAGATTTTTCCCTCCCTCAAGGGCTGAAGGCACATTTATCGTGGAACAAGAAACTCAGGCAGAGTAAGGGCCAATACAGGAAGGAATGTTTCACGGTCGAGGAAGTGTTGAAAATTAAACACACTGCAAAAGGCTAAGCTGATTGAGATTGCGTTAGTGATACATCATCACTTGGTCTGTGTTTTAACTTCCTGCTGCTTCCTCTGATAACAAAGCCGTCACATTTTACTGTCACAAGACTGTGTTCATGAAACGTTTAGAAATTACATAAGGTTAGCCAATATCCTGTTGGCAAACCTTATGCTATTTCTCTTATGTTTGGTATCAATACACAGACTTGAAGATTTACATTGCTGCAAATCTTTATAATAATAAAACCTGTTTTGAGCAAGCATGCATCAGTCAGAGATTTGGGGCTAATTTCTGATTTTTTTTGTTGAGCTTTAACTTACCGGCATGGATCTTAGAAAGGTAACATATCTGGCCTGGCTGCTGTGAGTGGTCACTAATAACCATTACAAAACGGACATTTCAAACTGATTCGTCTTTTATTAACATTTAGCACAGCTGGCATTTCCAAGTTTAAACACATGTCCCTGTCAATTCACAGATAATTCAGACCCTTACCCTATCTGAGAAAATTAGATCCACACTCCATAGCAGAGGTGGAAAATTCAAAAGGATGAAACAGACCAACTTTGAGCCTTCTTGTCATCTTCTGAAGTGGCTCAGTTTGCCTCCCTACAGCTTGTTTTTGTACATATTAAAGCCTGACAGAATGCAACCAATCCTGCAAAAGTACAAAATAACAAAATAACCAGCACCTGCCTGTGAATAAACAGCTAAAATCTTCTGCAGAGAACATATAGTTTCTCACACATCTCCTGCTTCTTCGTGCTTCTTTTTTTTTTATCCCACTGATGGTAAAAATAGTGTTCTTTTACCTTTTTTTGCAGTTATAGCTTCCACACAGGAGTGGTGTGTTTAGTGCAACCTGGGAGCGCTTATCAGAAGAACGTTGGATTTTTTAGTTTCCAATCAGCTGAAATCCAAGTCCAATCATCAGCCCATTTCTCTGTGGATCTTGCATTTAGAAACATCCCAGTCAGGTCAATCCAGCTTGTTTTGGCCTTTAGTTTTTTTCCTGCAGTCATTTTTGCGTAAAAGCAAATTCTTGAATGCGTGTTTGCCTCCTCAGACACCTGGAACCTCTTCGCTAACAGGTTGTACTGGCCGCACCAGCTTTACAAGCTGGACCACGGGAAATGAAGGGAATCTAAACTGGAGCTGACATATTTTTTCTCTTAGTCATGATCATGCTTATCAGAGAAGAAACCACATGGGGTGGATGTTGGAAAACGAAACTGCACTGTTTCTTATTTTCGTCTTTATTTGGTTATGCTGTATTTGAAAAGAAGCCCTGATGCGGCTGCTGGCTCTGTTATCATCCACAAAGTGATCCCAGAAAACATGCTGCCGTGTGGTATTTATCTCGAACACCCTGTCACGGGGGTTAATCTGATCGCATCTGCCTCGGCCATCCTGCAGGAATGTTGCTGCATTAGGGTGATAAATGCGCAGGTTGAGAGGCAGTCACAAGTAACGTGCTGAGAGTTTTAAGATGATGTGCCCGCTTGAACATCGGTCACGGGGAGCACGGATCTCCGTGGTGATGCTGGACGTCAGATCTGAAATTGATTGCCCATGGCTTGCTGTGTGCTCTCGGGGCATGTACCCATAAACAGAGAAAAGGACTAAATGATAATAAGTTGCAGCCAACACAATAAACCTAGATCCATTGTGTGAATCGTGAATTTTATTTTGTTTTTCTTTCTTAGGCAAATAATTTTCTCATTGCTGCGGATGGCTGCACATTCGGCTCTCACTCTCCTCTCATGATTGGTGCTGAATAATGGGAAGTTTAAAATAGTCATCATACTTCCAACAAAGCAGTGGCCGCTGTTTGTAGTGGGTATATTTCTCAGACAACCAAAGGGGCTTTGAGCTTTGGGAAAAGACTGAAATGTGGCCACAAAGGCACCAGAATTAATGTCACAAACCTGTTGAATTATTTCTGCAACTTTCTCTCTTTATCTGGTGTGAGTTTGTTTGAAGAAAGCCATCCTAGTAACAAAATGCACACTGTTTTTCTTCTGTTTATGTGTGAAGTCGAAGAAGGATAGCTGTTCCATGAGCTATTTTGTTTTCTTTTGTTCTCCCCCTTTCCATTTTCTTACCTTCTCCACCTTTTTTGGCCTTTTCCCGTGACAGAAAAGTGTGAAGGAGGGAATCCTGCTAAAACAGACCAGCTCCTTCCAAAGATGGAAAAGGAGATACTTCAAACTCAGAGGGAGGACTCTCTACTACGCCAAAGACTGCAAGGTACAGAAACAGCCCTGTGCTGCGCTCAGACAGACATAGTATTACTAGTTGCGATGTGTAGTTTTATGTCCTTATAGGTTGTCATTAAATCTGTAAATCTGTGTTGATAAGGGAAAAGAATGATGGCAGTGTTTTGTCTTCCCATCAGTCTCTGATTTTTGATGAAGTGGACCTATCAGATGCCAGTGTGGCTGAGACGAGCACCAAGAACATCAACAACAGCTTCACAGTAAGCAAATGCTGTTTTCAAATGCCTCTGTTTTGGATAACAAAACATTTTAATGTGTTGGGCTTCAGATTTCCAATGGCATTTGTTCAGGAATTAACTTTAATCTGTGAGCAAGTTAAAGTCACGGCACTGTTTGAATATTTGCTTATCAGCTCAAAATGTTTGATGTGTGTTCAAACAATGTTTTCATGCCTCAAGTTTGATCACGTGATTCTAAGTATTACAGGTGTAGGTGATAATCCATGCTGATCTCTACCGAATTTCTGTTTTTCGCAGCTGTTTTTTCCTAAATCTCACTTCACAAAGTTTTACAAATGCATAAAATGTAATTGAATTTAAAAAATTGTAATAGTAATTTAACAATTTGGTCCAAGCATAACATTTCTGCAACTCGGAATGAAAAGTAACCTAAATTTTTTTAAAATAATGTTTTTGCAAATCTACGTGCGATTTATCCTTGGATATTTTAGTGAAGAAGAGTAGAATGCGAAATTTCACATCACATTTCATCTGTATTAAATTGTTTATAATAGTACTGTGTAGTATAACAATGATTCCGCTCTGTTTTCATATGACTCATTGATAATTTGACATACTTTCTTTGTGACTGTAGTTAGATGTGTGAGAACTAAACTTGTAGGAAGTGCTTTCCTCTGAATTTTGTCTTGGCCACATAGCTGCCGTTCTAAAGAAAAGACAAGCCTGGGCGGGTCACACTACACAGAAACATGGAGGTGCCGCAACCAATACCTGATTTCTTTTACTGCACTTTCACTGTGGTTTATAGTGAGAAAAAGTGAAATCAAATTGACTATTGGGGAAGAAAAACTCTTATTTGTTACAATAAATCCACAGATTACTGAATTATTTGATGTTCCTAGTGGATTCATTTTAAATAGAGATGCACCAACAAGAGTTTTGTGATGGATTTCTGATTTTTATCTCTTATAAAGTGTTGACCTTCTGTTACTTGTTTGAACTTCTCTTGGACTAAAATTAACAGCGTTTATAAATAGCTTTTCCAGCGTTTCTGCTGTGAGCTATCATTAGTCATTAACAGAGACGACATCCTGCAAAGTGTGTGAAGAGTCACTGGAAAACCATTTATTGTTATTTTAAAACAAATTTGGAAGTTATCCCAGCTAGCATTGTTTTTTTATGTTCTTTTTATTGCAAGGTGTACATTGAATAATATATGCATTACTAGCCACGCAATGTTAGTCTTACAGATTTGGAAACTTGCTAAATGAATAAATAAAGAGAAATAACATAATAAAATAAACCTATGAAAGAAAACATCAAACGTCACAGTTAGTATCTTCTTTTTTTTCTTTTTGTGGAAATCTGAGATTTACAAAAGACTGCAAACATTTCCAGACTAGGCATGTTCCATGACAGAGGCTGAAAACTCAAAACTAAA
The DNA here is from genome assembly GCA_037039145.1 of Fundulus diaphanus. Classification (NCBI taxonomy): domain Eukaryota; kingdom Metazoa; phylum Chordata; class Actinopteri; order Cyprinodontiformes; family Fundulidae; genus Fundulus; species Fundulus diaphanus. The sequence continues at coordinate 16,184,583 of CM073131.1, read as the reverse complement.
ACGTGATCTAATGCTGTTATGCATAAGATTTCCTGTTATCTGTTAGTCTTTCACACTCTTTAAGAAGCAACCCAGAACCTTTTCTTCTTCCTCTGACTTTATCATGAAATACATCACTGATACTGAAAAGCTAAACTACTGAATAAGTAACTTTAAATCTACTTCCACCTGTAAATAAAAAACTCAGATTATTGAATTTTCAGCTGGCCTGTTAGAAACTGATCGGCTGAGAATGATCCGGTTTTGGTCACTAGCCTCTTTCTCAACGCATCTACATTCGAATTGTCGAATAGCGAGATTCCCTCCACGTTTTCCCCTTCATGTAAATCGTAGCGTCCTTGGTAAATGTGGGGGATGCCTCAACATCTTTCATACTGTGAATTTAACCCTACTTTTTAAAATGACGTCCTAATCTTGCAACTGACTCGTTTGAAAATGTTTACCAGGGTAATAAATCAAGTGGGGGACATAAACTTTAAATCAGAATTGTTTTTATCTAACAAAGAAGCCACCTACTATTAGCTACTTGATATGGAAAAATTTTCATATTGGATATATTTTTCTAACCTGGAGGCTTTCATTTATATCCAGTTTGCAAACCTTATGGTGTTTCTCTTATGTTTTGGCATCAGAAGTTGAGAATTATTCTTTCTTTAAATACGCAGACTTTGTTTTACGTTTCTATAAATTAGATAATGTTAAGGCACCGTACCACTAACCTTACCTACAAGATGAATTCTTGCAGTATTTGTGCGTTCACAAACACACGAGAATCCATATTGTCCCGCTCCGGCTTCAACACTTTGTGTCCGAACCAAAAACAGTTCAGGCCAATCATGTTGCAGTATTGTGGTTTAAGGTGGGACATACCAGCTGCTTACCTTTTGATTTGGCTAAAACCAACCTTTGCTAGGTGGCCAATAGGTGTTGCTTCGTCCAATCATCTCGGAGAGTTCTGTTGAATGTCCCTCCTTTCCCCAAACGTCTTCGATAGGAGCCGTCCCAGACTGATAATGTGCAGAACTAGAGTGCTACACATCATCAGTCTGGCTGGACAGGTTATTCATTTATATCCTGTTGGCAAACCTTATGCTATTTCTCTTATGTTTGGTATCAATACACAGACTTGAAGATTTACATTGCTGCAAATTAGATAATATTTAGGCATGGTACACCGTAGAGCTTAACAAATCAGCTAGCTTGGTTTGTTGTAGCATCATCCGGCTCAATTGATCAAGTATTAACCTTAGAATAAATACAAACATTACGGATGTGATATGAAATTAGCTGTAGTAAAATTCTACTTAACTCATATTTTCACTCTGTCCTTCACAGGTGATCACCCCATTTCGTAAATTAATGCTATGTGCAGAAAGCAGGAAGGAAATGGAGGACTGGATCACAGCCCTTAAATCTGTTCAAAAATTGGAAACCTATGAAGTGAGTGTCTCTAATCTCATAATTAGTCTCTAGCTTTGTTTCCTGATGGTCTTCCTTGCTTCTGTCCTTTTACTCTTTGCCACTTCTGTCTCTCTTATTAAAGCTCTAGCTCCAGCTTCAAATTCAAAATATATTGTATATCTGCGTCTGTAGGTGTCAGGTCGACACAAAAAGTAATTGTCCTCTATCTTCTGCATGGCGCAGGCCAGTCAGTTCAACATGGAGCATTTCTCTGGGATGCATAACTGGTACGCCTGCTCACATGCCAGACCGACCTTCTGCAATGTCTGCCGGGAAGCCCTGCCAGGAGTCACCTCCCACGGCCTGTCCTGTGAAGGTGCTCACACACTAACACATGTTAGATGCTGCACTTTGATTTTTGCATCTTTGCCTACATTCATTTGAAGCTGAAGTTGCCTTGTTCAGTTAACACTGAGGGAGTTGCCCCTGCAACTATATCATGGTGCTTTAAACCACTTTTGTACATCATTCTATACAATCATTATGTTGAATAAAAAAAAGGATTTTTTTTTCCTGGTGTGCGACCTTGACCGAGAGGTTTATAACTCTTTGCTCAGGTTCTATATCAGGTCTGACTAAGTGATAGTAGCATTATATTTCCTCATCTTTGAAATCAGAAGGAAAATCTGAACAGGTCAATATGTTTTTAATTCAGCTCCCAAAAAAAACAAATTTTTATTTTATTCCTTTAAAAATGCACAGATCCAGTGTGGCGAACATGCTTCCGTTGATGCCTGCAAAATTACTAACCTGCAATTATCAACCTCGCCTGAAAGACTCAAACACCATTGCCAACTCTCATATCTTGAGCAATGACTAAACACAAATGCCACACAGTCATTACTTTCTGAAGTCCTTCTTTTACAAGCACACCCAGCTCGTAGCCAGGATAAATCACTCACTCTTAGTTGTTGGATCCAGTTCACATCTGAGACAATGCAGCACAAACAATCTCAAAACACAATCTAAAACAAACATGCCAAATACATTCAGCCTCCATTGTTTTGTTTTCTCTGTACATATATCGCCTTATAAAGGTATTTATGCTCCTTGAACATTTTAACTTTTTCCAACATTACAACCACAACTGGTAATATGCTGTAATATACTCTTGGGATTTTTCTTGATAGAACAACACAAAGGAGTGCATAATTGTGATGTGGAAGACATTTTTTTAACAAATTAAAATTAGAAAACTTCCACAAGCCCTTCTAACTGTGATACTCCTAAATAAAATCTAACACACTTACCTGCCTTCAGAAGTTGCCTAATGAGTAAATAGAGTCCATCTGTGTGTAATCTAATGACAGTATAAATCCAGCTGTTCTGTGAAGGCCTCAGAGCTTCATTAGAGAACATCGGTGAACAACCCAAACCTGAAAACCAAGAAACACAGCAGACAGATCAGATAAGGTTGTAGGGAAGTTTAAAGCAGAGTTAGGTCATGAAATAATACCCCAGGCTTTGAAAATCTCACAGAAGACCGTCCAATCCATCACTGCGCAAGAAGAGCATTAATCAGAAAAGCAGCCAAGTGACCCATTGTAAGTCTGCAGCACCTACAGAAATTCACCGCTCAGGATGTACGATGCTGTCAAGAGAACAACTCTTAGTTGTGCACTCCACCAATCTTGCCTTTTTTGGAAGATTCACACCAAGAAAGCCTTTTTCTGAAAAGAACTCCTTAACAAGTGATGTTGCAGTTTGGCACAAACCACAAAAATAACATGAAATAAGATGCTGTTGTCAAAGGAGATCACAAAAGAACTTTTAGACTTCTATGCAAACGTTTTCTGTGACAGGAAACTAGTACTGCCACTGTTGTTAAACATAGTGGTGGCTGCATCATGCTTGATTTTCTTCAGCTGGGACAGGGAAGCTGGTCCGAGTTGAAGGGAAAATGCATGGAGTCAGATACTGGGCAATCCTGAAAGAACACCTACTGGAGGCTGCAAAGGCCTTAAGAGCTGATATGCCCGCTCCCAGTAGGACAGCAACCCTAAACATGCAGCCAGAGCCACAATACAGTAGGTTAGATTAAAGCATGTGTTACAATGGCCCAGTCAAAGTCCTAAATCCTGCTCAGAATCGGAAGCAAGACTTGAAAATCACTGTTCACCGACCTCTTGAAGCGATTTAAGATCTGCGTATTGCTTTCCTTCAACTTCACCATTATGGTCCTCGTTGTGTTGGCCCAAAGCATAAAATCCCCTCAAAATACAAATATTTTTTCTTGAAACGTCACAAAACGCGAACAGGGTTCAGTCAATACTTTTGGGAGAGGTTTGATAGGTTGACCTCAGCATTATGATGAAAGATGTTAAATTAGATCTAATCCTTTAAAAATAATGGATTTCTTTCTTTCGTTTTATTTGCAGTTTGCAAATTCAAGGCTCATAAGCGCTGTGCTGTTCGCTCCACCAACAACTGCAAGTGGACCACGCTGGCGTCTATAGGGAATGAGATTGTTGAGGATGAGGACGGGGTGAGAGATACAGCCATGTTGTGAACATCTGCTCTAATCTTGCTGAAACGCTGCTTTCCTTCTTTCCAATTGTGACCGCAACAGAAAAGCAGGAATGATAGAGTTGTAATGTGAACAGGTGGCTCCACGTCCATTTAGCTAAAGAGGCTTGATGAAGTAACAATCCATTCATATTGTTTGTTTTCAGGTGTCCATGCCACACCAGTGGCTGGAAGGCAACCTGCCCGTCAGTGCCAAATGCGTGGTGTGTGACAAGAACTGTGGCAGCGTGCGGCGGCTGCAGGACTGGCGCTGCCTCTGGTGCAAGGCCATCGTGAGTGGGATTGATTTCAGCCTCCTTGCTGTCAAAAACTGTCATTTCAAATCGATGCAGTTATTTATTTAGAGTTGTGCTAAAAGCCGAGAGTTATTTTCATTTTAAGAGAAGTTAAAATTAGACATATCGTCATCAGGGATACAGATGCACTCGAAGCCTTAAAGAGTTTCCAGTTCACTTTTATAAAACATCAGAACTGATGGTTTTTCTGTTTACAGCATGACTTTGAAAATGTTAGATTTGAATCCATTAAGTCTACGTAGAGCGTAGGTCGTTCATATAATCTTGAAGATGTTTCAGCACCTTTCATTGTGAATTGTAGCATAATGTAAAAATAATTTTGTCCAAAAGTTCTTGAATAATTAGTATAAGTGCATCTACCAGACTCATAGATTAAAATTATAACTCTTCCTGAACAATACTTAATAACAATACTTGATTTGTTAATTATTAAAGCCAATTTATGAATATTTTGGTGTTATTTGCATAATACAAAATGTCTCATTGTTCTCTCCTAAAGTTTTTCAAAGTAATACTAATTAGAAAAATAAATTAGATTAACTGGTGAGAATTTTAAAAAAGTGATTTGCACCATGTCGCCAACCAAAATATTGCACATAAAACTGCACTTTAGTAAGCATGGTGTGGGTTTTTTTAAAGAATATTAGTTGATCTACATGATCATAGTTGGGTAAACAATGCTCAGCTGATGCAATCTTAATTATTCAGTGTCAATTTTTGGACTCAGCTGGATCTCTCCTCCCAAACAGTGAATGTTGCTGCTTGTAAAGTACCCCTCCATACCAATAATGGCAGCAGAAGAAGAGAGAAATGAAACTTTCATAAGAATGCTTCAGATTTTACTCATACAAATATTGCATTGTAGATGCTATTGTGGGAATAGATTTTTTTTTTCGCACAAAGTAAATCGCAACTAAATATTCCAGACACTACAGATCCAGGTTGTTATGTTGTCCCCATGTGGCCGAAAACATACAACATCTACATATGATTTGGGAGTGCAGTTATTTCCAATTGCATCTCATATTTGTTTTGTGTTCATCTTATAAGATCTGGGCAAAAAAGCTGGCAGGATTAGCCTTTTTTACTCTCCTCCACACACTTTGTATCTATAACATATTGACATTTCATGATAATTAGTTATTGAGTGGCCTTTCAGGTAGGGGGGCAGCTTAGATTTTGGGGTCATTTTATCTACAGTATCTTCTAAAGACCACTGGTTCTGCACACTGAGCATGTATGCATGCAGTAATCTTGCTGAGTCCTGCAGAAAAGGTTCAGCAGGATCTGCCACTGAGAGACAGAGTGCCAAGCTTTTACTTTCCTCCGCTTCCATTTAGCAAAGGCTTCGCATGGAGCACATTGACACACAATGCAAAGTCCAATCTTCAATACATAAAAAACAGAGAGAGCCACAAGCACAAATGATTCAGACTGGCATTTGTAAAGGTTACAGAACTGGCATTTGGTGGGTTTCAGTGGGATGTAACGACCTTTCTGCCACTACTGAAATCTACAATTAATGTGTCCACCAAATCACTCTGTATATGTGTGTGTACTTTCAGGTGCATAGCAGCTGTAAAGAACAAATGGGGAAGGTGTGTCCCCTGGGTCAATGTCGAGTCTCAATCATTCCACCCACTGCACTTAACAGCATCGACTCAGATGGTGAGACAGCACCCACATCCACCCACACAGGCTACTTTTCCACATTCTATTGTACTGACTGTGGGGGGAAAAGCCGAGGAACGTCACCAGTCTTGTCGAAGTGCTGGGAATGAGAAGCCATGCCAAGGCTTTTTTCCACTGAAGGCTTTTCCCTACAGTGAGGATGCAGAAAAAAACAACTTCATTAAATTTTTTAAATAATTGCAAATGTTTGCAATCTATCTATCTATCTATCTATCTATCTATCTATCTATCTATCTATCTATCTATCTATCTAAACTTGAAATGAGAGTACAGGCTAGAGATACTCTTATCAGAATTGTCGCTATAGGAAGTATAAATGCCTATAAAATACATCTGAGAATCTATAAATACAGTCAAATCCTAAATCCTTTTGTTTCAGCAACATTTTAAAATAAATAACAGCTGTATTAATTTTATATTTTAGAAGGATTAGATTTTTGTTTCACTCACTAATTTCTTGGAACTATACGGGAGCCTTTCTGTCAACATCTATTGTGAATTATTTATATCATTAGCAGAGGTTTCGCCACACCGTGTGTGTGTTATAAAGAAATAGAAAATAGTTAAATAGTTGGCATTTTAAACTTTAGCATCTCATTTTAGCATGGAGTCATGTAAGCATATCTAACGTGTTTAGCATAGTTAGCATTGCTAATAGCAGCTAAAAGTTGCTTTCCCTGCAGCATTAGTAGATTTTCTTCCTTGAGATTTCCAAAATATATAGATAATATAGATAAAGCAGACAGACTTGGCTGTAATATGTTTACTTTCCTTTTAATTTGTGACGTCTTGCTCCCTGCTGTAATGTGCTGAATGAACAGACAACATGCCTCCCTGAAACAGATTTCCCAGCTTTGTGTTTCCTCTAAAACAGTTTTAAACCCCTCACTGGTACTAAGAAATTAGCACGCTTTAATTCAGTTGATACTGTTCTCTCAATAAAAACTTCCACACTGAAGAGTGTTGTCGTCAGCGAGACCTGGGAGCACTCAATGTGATTTGTTCACAACTTGGAAGAAAGATCAGGTTTTTACCTTCCTGTTAGTCACTAATCAACCAAGGCTGGTCAGGCGTATAATCAGCCATTCCCAGTAACCAGACAAGTTCTTGGTGCTTCTCCTGTTCAGATATTTTTCTGACCTCTCAGTTTAGAGCAGTAAACATTTTTTTTTCTTTAATTGCCAATCCTTGATATCAGGTTTCTGGAAGGCCACCTCTGGATCATGCTCTAGCCCTCTGCTGGTTCTGGTGAACTCCAAGAGCGGGGACAACCAGGGGGTCAAGTTTCTGCGCAAGTTCAAGCAGCTTCTGAACCCAGCTCAGGTCTTTGACCTGATGAACGGAGGACCAGAGCTCGGGTACTTTTTGTATTCATATCTTTCTTGATGAACAAACTATTTCCTAACATAATGCCCATCAACCTTCCATGTTGATCCTCTCATGCCCTCCCACTCTCTCTGCTTGCAGGCTGCGGCTCTTTCAGAAGTTTGTAACGTTTCGTATTCTGGTGTGCGGGGGAGACGGCAGCGTGGGCTGGGTGCTCTCGGAGCTTGACAAGCTCAACCTCCATAAACAGGTGAGAACAGGGACGAGAAACAAGGAGAAGAGGAGGAGGAGGAGAGGGCCGAGAGCAGGCTGATGGAATGTTTTGATGCTTAATCTAGCTGCAGAAAGCGCTGATGGAGCAGAGAAAACACCCACAACAGAAAAATGTGATTAGCTTTTATGCATCAACAAATGCATTTTACTACAAAATACAATGCTGGTCAAAAATTAACATACTCTCATCACTGGTATAACTGTCAGGATTTGGGCCGCATAATGATGCTTTTTCCAAAGTGGAAAGATGATACAACGAATCATTTTAATGAGTTTCAGAAACAAGAGCTGGACACTCAAGTTAACGTTTGTGGGATTTCTTTCTTATCCACACAGTGAAAATAATACATACTGACCATCTTTTATAATACATTTTTATGCCATAAACAAGTTCTTGTGCTGGTGTTGAGTCAAGGGGGTAGTTGTCCTTCTTCCTTTTTGCACCCAGTTTGTTTAATGCACTCAACCAGCCCCACTGAATGATGCTGCCACCGTTCTTGAAAGCATTTGGGTTTAAAAGCCCCACACTGACTCCCACAAACACTTCTTCTGACCATAAAACCTTTTTCCAGAAGACATTTAGGTTGTCCATGTGGGCGCTGCATGTTTTAGTCATTCTGATATGAGTTGATTTAAGAGCGGGGGCTTCTTTCTTGTCTCAGTCCATTGTGGCTGAAAACTGGCTTCACTTTATACAGTGATGCTGGTGAAGCTGCCCGTTTCAGGTCACAAGAGTTTATGCGTTGTTATTGAACGTCCTCACCAATTGTCTTTCATTTGAAGGTGACGGTTTGGGTCAGATGGTTAAAACTTGGACAAGGGTTGATTTTCCAGCAGGACAATCATCCCAAAAACACATCAATACTGGTTTTGAAATGGATGAAACAAATGAATATTAAGCACTGGGAACACCTTTGACCTCAACTCTCTTGTAAATCTGTAAAGAAGGTTTAAAGGTTGCTGGAGAACTGACCCATTGAAATGGACTCTTCTGATTCTGAACATGATTCTGGTCAAATGTCCTAGCAGAATAATGCCTGAAGCTTGTTGGAGGCTAGAAACACTTTGTGATCTAGGCGCATGTTTGTAAGGGCCATTTAAATAAATGAGTCAGGCTGCATGTGTATATGTGAGCCTTTGTGTGTCATTTTGTCTCTGCGTGAATCTCAGAAAATACATAATAATTTCAAACCAGTAAACCCCATTCATAGTTTAAGATGTATTTGAGGTGTTTGTTGTATTATGATTCCACCGTAGAAAACAAAGGTTGAAACAAAACATTAAAAGTCCAAAATTAATATATTCATTGCCATGCTAAATGTATTCTTCTGACTGTACATAGAAAAGTAGGGATGCTGCGATGTACACTGATTGTTGCGATGTTAATTAACTCATGTTAATGCTGTTCCGCAGCTGCACTGATACGGTTTTAATTGTGGATTAGTGTTCTGCCAATTGATAATTGATTAGCATGTGAAATGAGATTTGAGCCATGTTTGCTGATCCTAAATAAACACAAGTGATCACATAGCCACCGACTCAATGCTAATTTCACGGCATCTCCACAGTGTCAGCTCGGAGTTCTGCCCCTGGGAACAGGAAACGACCTGGCTCGTGTTTTGGGTTGGGGAGGCCTGTGCGATGATGACGCTCAGCTGCTGCAGATCCTGGAGAAGCTGGAGAGAGCCACGACCAAAATGCTGGACCGGTAAGATCAGAAGTAGGAAAACGGGTGGAGGACTAGGATGTTTTATGTCAAGCTTTTCTGCAGAGTTCAGTGCTAAGGTGCTTCTCCTGTACGTTACACCTGTGTGAAAGTGCATAAGTTTGAGGGCTTAATTACTCTGTTAGTACCTTGGAAAACAACCTGGCTGGTAAATTTCATTATGCAGCTGTCAGTTATTAATTTTAGCCATGAAAGTGAAGTGATATGCCTTAGAAATACCTGTGTGACCACATTGGCTTCCCATAAATTGTGATGCTTTGCTGATTCTGCAGAAGTGCCTTCAGTCAACAATTATTACCAGCAGATAATGGAAAGTATTCACCTGTCTGTTAAATGATTTGTCTAATACAGGGATTCCCAAAGTGTGGTGCGCGCACCCCTGGGGGTGCGCGAGCTGCCACTAGGGGGTGCGCGAGCTGAAATCTGTAATGGCGGTTTGACAGTGTTTTTTCCCCCACACCATAAAGACGTGTAAATAATCATTTCCTTTGTGGAAACAAAAATCAAAACAGCAAATTTAATAAATAAATAAAATTTATTGACATGAAAATCTGTTTATTTTAAAAAGTGTTGTTCTACACTTCATCGTAATATGAATTTATCTTCTTCTACGCATTGTGCCTCAATGCGTAGAAGAAGCAGCTTGTGCCCTCTATTTCATTCATTCTCCCAAATATGCTCAGTTGGCTGAAACCAGGGAATCGGAGGCAACAGATGAGTGAATTGCAAACCATTGACAAATGTCTCTCCAACTCTTTCCTCGCTTCACGTCGTGTACGTCAGTAGAGGGACAATTGAATTCGGGCCAAAAGTTTTTAAAAGCTTAAATTGAGCGACCAGTCTCTCTTTCGATCGCGCAGCGCCTCCAACCAGCGCTGCTCCTGTTGGGGTGACTCTGAACCTCTACCAGCACTGACGCGCATGACTCGCCCACCCCCCGCTGCAGCCTCCGCGATTTATTGACTCTTCACGCACAGAGCTGCAATACATTTCATTGAGAGTCAGACAGGCGCAGTTCATTTTACAGATGCGGTTTTAGCGCATATTCAGACAGGGACAAACCGAGGGTGGGGCTGAGGGGAGCTGAGGTGTGTTGCCCTGGGCGTGTTTACCTGCTGAATGTAGCCGCTGTAAAAAAAAAATTCCTCTGATTAATAACATATTTTTGGAGCGCTCTGTTATTGTTACTCTGGTCTGCAGTTCTCTCTCTCTCTCTCTCTCTCTCTCGAGCGCGCGCGCGTCATCGGACACAAATCAAAGTTCTTCGTGTTTGTAAATTGTGACTCAGATTAAGAAGCTGGTGCACAAAAAAGTGAGAACAACACAGGTAGATCATCAGTTTAATCCTTTGCTTCAGAGACGTTTCAGGTTGTGGAGGTGTGGCCGATCTGAGCGTCTCTTTCTTTTTCTTGCTCCAGGCTGAGCCACTGATGCACCTGCAAAAGCCTCAGGATTCTGTTGTGGATGTTGCAACTTTATTACAGTTTAATTCAAATTATGTTCTAATCTTATTCCCACAACTTTTGTTAAGATGGTTGAATTGATGTAACTGCAACAGAATTTTTTCTTTTTTTGTAGTGGGGGGGGGTGCGCCAAGCCGGTTGGGACACTGAAGGGGGTGCGCGGCTGAAAAAGTTTGGGAACCCCTGGTCTAATAGACCGATTAACACTTTGAAGTGATCTTGCTGCAGTGATCTTGCTGCGTCTCCTGGTGTGTGTTAAAGGTTGTTTTGTGTAGATCTAAGTGTAAAAGAAACTAAGCACATTATATAAAACATCAATTCCCATTGTTGCTACAATGTTTGGTATAGTGTGCGTATATTGGGATGAATTGTGTGAAACGTCTATTACTCTGTTAGGAATGAGTAAGAAACTTTATCTTTCTTTTCTCGAATTCTTCCATAGTTAAAGAGTTCAATGCTCCATACACAATCAATCACTGTAGTGGTTGAATAATTATTACTGAAAAACTAAATGAAACTGTGCTGCCATATCAGCCTCTCTAAGCATTTAGCATGTCGAGCTGAGTGAATCTTCTCAGTGCAGACAGAGCATCTGCAAAGTGTATGATGAAATCAAGTTTATCAAAATTATCATTGGGTTTACATTTACAACACATTTCCTTTTGTACAGAATCTGATGTGTAGAAAAGCAATTGAAGTGCGATGCAAATATGCAGTAGTGTTATGGGGGTATTTAAAAAAAGTAAAAGTCCAGAAACGCATTCAGCAATACAACAAGATAACACATTTAGGATAATGACTCGGGCTCATCATCTTTCAGCTTTATATGGAAAAAACTATTTCCCTTTTTTCTGTTTTCTGAATTAGATTTTTTTTTTATTTGTAAACTTGCATTTTTTGTAAATGTATGCTAAGATATTACATACAATTTTAAGAATCTAGCATTTTAACACGCATCATAAATAAAAACTATACAAAGGTACAATTGTTTCAGCAACAAATGAAACTTGCCGTTTTTTTATGTCACAGCAGGAATTACGGTTTTGAAAGAAAGGACACAACTAAGCCAATAATGACAGCAGGTTTCCTGTAAGCTTTTCCTGTGAAGAAAATGTTATTTGCTCTTAGTTTAAACTGCTGTCGAGTTTTTCTTGATCTCCTGTCAGCTGTGTTTCAATTCCCCACCACCTTCCTCTGCTTTTTACCTGATCAGCCGCTGATAAACTGGTTCATGTGAGGCTTGTCTCCGATGTGTACGTTTTCAGATGGAGTGTGATGACATACGAGGTCCTCTCCACCAACAAACAAACGCTGATAGTGAAGGAAGACGACAGCCACGACTCCCCTCTGCAGGTAAAACAACCTGCGGCGCTTTCACAAGGCTGTGTGCTGTCGACAGATAGCATCCATAAAAATCCGGGCTTACAAATAGCTCTGAGAAATTGTTTTGGAAGACAACTATTGGGAGCAGCAAATAGAAACCTTGGGAATGATGTAGATATCGACAAAGGAGAGCTCTGTGTTTGTAATGAAAACTGAGCTCTGACTCCTGGCTGCACATAAGGAGGAGATGGTTGATAAAAAAATGTCATATCTAGATGATTGTTTCTTAATGCATTTGCTTATGTTTCTCCTTTTAAATTGAGTCTTGATCTTTTTATTTGTTTTTACTTGTACCTGCAGCGATGATACATTTCAGCTTGGAGTTAACTGAAGAAAATGTGTCCTTCTAAAGAAAACTGTGTAATAAACTGTAAAAAAGGGGGTTGGTCAGTACTCAACATGTGCTGTATTTTATCTTTAGCTGTTACAGGTGCTGATTAAAGTAAGCCAATTTAACATAGAGCTCTGGCCACTTTTTTGGCATCCACGGCTGACGTGGAAAAAACCCTAAAATAGATTCATCTATTATTTCAGCAGCATTATCTCAAACCAGAAATATTCAGAATAATCCAAGCCAAACTCATATGTTTTTTTTAATGGAGCGCACAACTGTCAGTACCATTAACAAGCTCTTTCAAATAAATGAAGCATTTCTTTAATCAATACCTGTTTTCGTTGATCATAGCTTCTATGCCCTGTTTTTTATATATATATATATATATATATATATATATATATATATATATATATGTATATGTATATATGTATGTCAGGACACAGAGCGACTGGCTAGTATACTGAACGGAGACCGGCATAGTAACCATACACAGTCAGAACACAGTAGGGATGTAAACATATCTCTCCTATGATTTTTCTTAGGGAACTACAACAAAAAAATGGCGTCCCAAAGTTTTCATGATAACCATTAGACACTGGGTACAGTACATGTCACTGAGTTGTGTGGGAGGTAAGGCAGGAAGAGACTGTCCTACCATCAAAAACATAAACATGTGGATTTTAAACTCTACTGGGAGTAACTGGTTCACCTAAGCACAAAATCCCCCCTTTTACTGCATCTCAGTCCTGAGACATAAATCTTTTAGAAAACTCTGGAACCAATACTCTAAACAGTCTTTCGAGAGTATAGTCTTTCACATACACATCAAAACCATGTTTTTAAGTATGTTGAGAAAACACTGATAAAAAGATCTGAATGTGCACTCTTTGTTTCTTTTCCGTCCATCAAAATTACAGTTTCTTACTCACATTTTGCTGACAGCTTCCTTTGAAGAAATAAATCCTGATAACCAGTTGTGCAAGTTAAAGAATGCCTTTTATTACGAAGAGATTGCAAAGGACATGTCACAATATCCCAGTTAAGAGGTGAACTATGACCTGATGTTATCACAACAGAGATAAAGTCACACAGATGATAAGAGGATTTCTGAGCAGGCAAAATCCTTGTTAAAACTGAGCAAAAATCTTCAATTTCTCTGATTTTCTTGTTTGTTTGTTTTTTTCAGTAAGTCCAAAAGTCCAAAAAGAAGTTTTGTTTCTACCTGTGTGGTTTACTGGAGGCTTCCTCTGTCCGTGTTTCAGGTCCACATCACTCAGTATGCAGACTCCGTGGCCTGCCACCTGGCCAAGATCCTTGACTCAGACAAGCACAGTGACGTCATCTCCTCTGCCAAGTACGTGCCACGGACGCCTGTATTTAAAAGGAAACAGGACCATGATTGATTTGCAGAAACAAGGAGAAAACAAGTGAAGGAGGATGAGCATGAAGAATGTGTAAAACCAGGGGCTGAGAAGGGGCAGACAGAGCCATGATGATGGGAAAAGAGTATTCACAAGCGAGTGTCCGCTCAGCAAGTATTGATTTTCCGCTTTGGTCTCATTTTAAGTGCAAACATGCACTTAAGACTGCCGGTGTGTGCACACGGCTAGGTAAAAGAGAAGGCTGAACCATTATTTAGGGCTCATCTGAGCACATTAGTATACAGCCGTCCTCCTACGGGAGACGTTTAGCTGCCATTGCAGAGCACTTTTCTTCACCGTTCTGTTTGTTGCATTAGACTGAAACACTGCTGCACATCTGAAAGCCCTCGGTGAGCGTAGGACATTCGATACAACACTTGGAAGAGCATTCATATTTTTTGCAAGGACGTTTAGTTAGTAACAATGTGGATTTTGGCTGTGTTCAGAGTTTGGCTCTTGTAAAAGGCTGTCAGGTGTTGATATTCACTTTACTGTAATAAAGGTGAGGTGATTTCACCAGTACAAAGTAACAAAAAGCTGCTGTCAGACTCTAATGGCTGCCCGTGAACATTAACAAAGAGCTTTTACTGACTGAATGGGTTCACACTGATAGGACAACAAGCAAATTGGAGGAGTGATGCTCAGTTTTTTTTTTTTCAGATAACAGTTAAGAGACATTGGCTTCAGGTCAAATCTAATATATACATACCCACATCTCCAAAATCCAATCAGGGCAAAGATCAAGAACTGAAAGTAAAACTCCGATGATCTAATGTTTACTAAGTCCTGTGTGAGTTTGGAGAAAGCTCCCAGCTGTGTCACACAGCAGCAGTAATGCGCCAGATGTGAGTAAACAGCGAGTGAGCTGCCCGGCAGGTGGGCAGCAGGGGATCGCCAGCACATCAGTGAAAACCCTCCTGCATCATGAATCATCAACTCTTCAGCGTGTCAATCATGCCTGATGCTGAGCGTCAATCCTGCTAACCTCCATCTAGTCTCACCACCTCCCTCGCTGTGCTGGCAGGTTTCTGTGTGGGACGGTGAACGATTTTGTGGCGGAGGTGGGGAAGGCGTACGAGAGAGCCACAGAGAACAAGGAGGAGGCAGATGCTATGGCGAAGAAGGTAAAGTTTGTTTAATGGTGTGTGTTATGTAAGCACTTGTATAACACCGACTCGTGGGCAGATGTAGGTGTGTGTGTGTGTGTTTGTAAGGCAGAAAGAACAAATCACAGCAGGAGCTCAGGTTTTATAACTTCCTCGTTTGCAATCTGTTACCCATGATGCTTTGCCCAACTTATGTATGCGATTTCCAGAGCAGCATATGACATGTATTGATGCATATAAACAGTAAAATACTGTGAAGATTCTCCACTTTGTTGATGATCTATGTCAGGGGTGGCCAACTCTGGTCCTCGAGAGCCGGTGTCCTGCAACCTTTAGATGTGTCCCGGGTCTGACACGCCTGAGTCAAATAATCAGTTAATTAGCAGGACTCTGAAGAACCTGGCCGTTTCTCAATATGCGTTCTTGAGCGTTCTCCTGTGCTCGTGTGCTCGTGACACGTCATCAGCCTCAGCCCGAGCACTGTTCCAATACCGAGAACGCCAAATCGAGAACGCGCCAAATTCCCCGGATGTTGTTCTCGCCCTGCCCTCTTTATCGAGCATGCATCAGAGCAGACTTGTGCGTTCTTCAGACTCACCGCTTGCCCAGAATGCACCGCGGCAAGATAATTTTTAGGCTTTTTAGAAATTAAAAATGTTGTTTTAAAAAAAATTTCAATAAGATTTATTGTGGTGTAGTATATAAATAGTTTTGAATGTTAAAGAAATGCCAAAGAACTGTGCGTCTCATGACGTCACAAGTACGCTTCTGTTCCAATACACCATATCGCGTTCTTGTCAAGTCCGATCTTCCTGTGTTCTCGCCAAGACCGGACTTGACGAGAACGCGAGTCCGTACTCGCGTTCTCGTGAATTGAGAAACGGCCCCTGACTGCATACTGAGGAGCTAATTGTGCTATTTGATTCAGGTGTGTGGGGCCAGGGAAACCTCTAAAAGTTTCAGGACACCGGCTCTCGAGGACCGGAGTTGGCCACCCCTGATCTATGTAAAGAAACAATGTGATTTTGTAAACCAGCATATTTAGTTGCCTCTTCTGTTACATTGGTACAGTAGAAGGACGTTTAAAAAATTATTTTACCCAATTGTGATTTTCCATTTTCTATGCTTTTAAGAGAGCATGAGAGCTCATCAGTTACAGGTTTGGCTATTTTAAGTGGCAAGTTTGTTTCAAAGCAGCGCCCTACCCCGGAAATCATGATGGTTAACGCTCTAAAAATCCCACATTGAGCACCTAAAATATTGTTACAATGCTATATAATTGTGTTCCAAAGCAAGCATATTAGTTTACATTTGTTCTGTTTTATGTAATCATCATCTGCTTCTCAATGCCTGACACTGTGGGCCTTAGACAAGGTCTTTCGCACAGCAGTCCATCCAAAAACTTAAAAGTTAGACTGAAGTCAGTCCTGTGTTCTCTACCCGAAACTAATCCCCATTTAAAGTTTATTTTATTCTCTTTTGGATTTGATTCCAATAGACTTTATGTTACTAGTTTTGCACTACAACAAATGTGTTATCCACATATGGGGTACAGATATTCTTTTGTTCCTGGATTATGGCAATTTTCACCTCTAACAAAGGAAAGTCTGTGGTTGTTTTAAAAATGTTATCTCTCTGTGCTCAAGGGAATATGTAAACGATAACATTTGGTTTCCCCTTACCTGACTCATGAAATGGATGATGAAACATGGCCTCCATTCGTTGTCAGTGATAAAACACTTCAATGCACCCACCGGAGAAAAACTAGCTTTTCGATTAAATCTAGCTACCTGGTTTTGTAAAAAGGACAACATTTGACAAAATGACACTTGCCTAGGAAAAGATGCAAATAGATTCATATCACCTGTTTTGTGTTTATATCGTAAGTGGATCCAAATATGCTCACGAGTGAGACGAGGCTCTCAGCATCTCTAACAAACATGGCCTGGATGGATATTAGTATTTCCGTCTCACTGTAGCGATCTGACCCTTCATAAATCTGTAGGCTTCAGCTATTTTGTGAGTAGCTGGAGCTACTCACAAACTAACCAGTTTACTTACTAACCAGTGGAGCTCTGTAATGGTGCAGGTCAGTCTTGCAGCCAGTGGGTGCAATGTTTATGTGACTAATAGCAGGAGGAAATGAACATCCACCAACCCACTTTTCTGTCACTTTTTCAAATAATGTGGTAAGAAATGGCCCCTTTTCTCCTGTTAATAGAGGCCCTACAGTGACTGAATGGGAGGATGTTTTGATTTCTGGCTGTTTTTCAGGACTAATTCTAACTGGTATCACAGACACCTGGATTATGCATTTCAAAACTTTTGTGCATTAGTCATGTGTGCTTTTACCCGCAACTCATTTGTCTGTGTGATTCTAAAGTGGGCTTTGAAGTCAGCATAAACAATAAAACTACTTCTCTCGTCCTTCCTCTCTGTTTATCTGCTCGCACAGTGCTCACTGCTGAATGAGAAACTGGATTCCCTGGTAAAGGCCCTAAGCGAGGAAGCCGAGGCCCAGGTAAGAACAGCCCCAGTTTGTTATCAGTAACGGTCATAGGAGTCTGACATGCTGTGAGAAAATGGGAGAAACAGGCACAATTGTAGGAATTTCTATCAAAGAACAACAGGCTTTATGTAGCTAAGCAGGACTGTTTGCTTTCTTTGATGCTAGTTTCAAATATAGGATTTATTTAAGGGGCTACTGCATAAAATATCAGAAACTATGCTGCGGATATACTGGATATAATTAGCCCTTCAGAGAAGTGTTCAGACCAAACCATTTAAAGAGCTAGAAAATCACTTTTGTCATAGAGTCATGTGAAGTGACTTTAACCTGAGCCATTTAATTTTAGCTCTGGCTGCATGTTTAATGCCGTTGTCCTGCTGGAAGGTGAACCTCCAGCCTGGTTCTGAGTCTTTTGCAGCCTTCTAGGATTGACCTGCATTTAGCTTCATCCATCTTCTCATCCACTCTGAGCAGCGTACGTGTCTTTTAAGGGGAAAAAAAGATCCTAAGGTTTCACAATAGGGATGGTGCCTTCAGGGTGTTTATGGAACATTTGTGTCCACGCCAACATTAAATAAGCTGCTGGTGGTCACTATGTGCTAATAAAGCAACTTCTAAAGTCCACCGATTGCACTGGATTTGATTTATGGGTATCACAGTAGGAGCTTGAATTCTAATGTACAATATATTTACAGTATCTTTCTGTATTTTCTGCACTATACAGTAAATAGTCACCATGTTGACTTAGTGTTTCAGGGATCCAGCCATCCTTACACATTCAGTAAATTCCCTGAAGGAACCTAAACATCACATCTTAATTCGGTTTATTCACTCCCGGTGGAGCTTCTTTTTCCCCAGATAGATTTATCTTGTGGAAATAATAAAAGCAAAGCCCTCAAATGTCAGCAGGATATCAAGCTCCTGAAATCCTGATCCTGCAGCAGGTCTAACTGTAAATGCTCGCAAAATCCTGCCTCTCGCTGTTACAAGTGGTTAAAATGTAGACATAAGGAGGTATTCTGTGGTTCTGCAGCTGGTGCTGGGCTCCTGCTGCTCATAAAATGTAACCGATATTACAGAGATCAGTTTCCTGGGATTTTACCAAAGGTGACTTAAGTATAAAGCAGCTTTGCGTTACAGGTTTTATGGGTTTTACAACACTAAGCATGTTTCTTATCTGTTTTTATCCAGGTGGTGCCGGCAGGTTCAGCGCCGAGCCAGGAGAGCGGCAGCTCAAGCCCAGGTGAAAGTGGCGGAGAATCGGGTTCAGAAGGCAAAACGTATCGGTCCAAAGAGCAGCTGATGCTGAGAGCCAACAGCCTGAAGAAAGCCCTGAGGCAGATCATCGAACAGGCTGAGAAAGGTAACTCTGCAGCCAGGCTCCCCCCTGCTCTGCTGCTTTAATTCAAAAGGTTTGAACAGTTCCCTGACAGAGCGTCATCGTTTCAGTGGTGGATGAGCAGAACAGACACACGCAGGTCCAGAGGATGCCGTCTTCATCCTCCATCAAGAGGGAGAACAGTGAGGAGCTGAAGGACGCCGAGCAGCGTAAGTGTTATTTTAAGCTCAACGGGGATTCTAGGTGAACGGATAAGTCTGGAAATACTCAACCAGAATGTGTAAGACATTACGATAAAACATGATGATTCTCTCCAGGAGGCCTGAGTCCTACCTCACCCATCGTCCTGGAGAAACCAGAAAGCCTCAACACGGTCACTTTCTGCGACGACACCGTGTAAGTGTGTGTGTGTGTGTTCCTACATGTCCCTGTGTTGTGTATATGGAGTTCCTTAAAAAGGTGTTGATGCATCCTGAACATTTCCACATTTTATCACGTTGCAACCACAAGCTTCAGTTTTAATAGGTCTTTATGTAACCGAGCCAACGCAAAGTAATGCACTATTGTTATATATATATATATATATATATATATATATATATATATATAATAATTGTATCTGTGAAGTCATGTCACAGATTCCTAATTGGATTTAGGTCTGGACTTTGACTAGGCCACTCTACTACATGAGCTTGCTTGGCTCAAAATCACTCCACTGCACCCTTGGCTGCATGTTTAGGGTCACTGTCCTGATGTCCCATTTAGCTCCATCCATTTTCCCAGCTTCCCTGTCCCTGCTAAAGAGGAGCATTCCCTCTGCATGGAGCTGCCACCTACATGTCTGACAGTGGGAATGATATGCTCTGAGTCATGTGTGCTGTTCGTTTACCACAACACAGCAATTTTAAGTAGGCAAGAAGTTCAGTTTTGGTCTCATCTGACATGTTTGCAGTTTCACCTACATGGTCTTGTAGCAAACCACAAACACAACAGCTCATGGCTTTCTTTTAACAATGACAACTTTAACAAATTCTTGCCACTCTTTTGTTAAGGCCACATTGATGGAGTGCAGAGCTAAAGGTTTTCCTGTCAAGGGGTTCTCTCTCCTCCTCCAGAGTTACCACAAGGCTCTTGACTTCTTGTTTGTTAGTGAACAGACTTCTAAAGCCTTCACAGAACAATTGTATTTATACTGGGAGTAAATTACACACAGATGGACTCTATGTTCTAATTATTTGACTTCTGAAGGCTATTTCCTTCCTCTGGATTGAATTTAGGGCTATCTAGGTAAATGGAGCTGGATGCAAATGCACAACACACTGCTGAAGATTTACATTTGTAAAGGAGTTTGAAGACCATGTACCATTCTCCTTTAACGCCACAATTATGCACCACCTTGTGTTAAAATCTCATTAGAATACACAGAGGTTTGTGTTTGTAACACTACGAAATGTGAAAAAGTTTAAGGGGTGTAAATACCTTTTTGAGGCATAGTATGTGTCTTAAAGAGCTGATTACACTCTGCATGTTTCCCCAGTCAATGCACAGAGAAGTGTGTGATGAATAACTACTTTGGCATCGGCCTGGACGCCAAAATCTCTCTGGAGTTCAACAACAAGAGAGAGGAGCATCCCAAAAAATGCAGGTATGATGAAACCAAGACATCGCCCATTAAATTGACTTTAATTGTGGCGTTTGAAGCACAAACAGACAGATGGAGAAACCACAATGGCAGAGATTAAAACTTAAACCAATGAGTCTTTTTTTCAGTAGTTATGTTTTTCTGAGGTTTTAGGTCATTACTAACTTCAAAGTGCCTGGTTTATACCCCCCAAACCACAACAGTAATTACAAAGGCAAATATTTCTGCAGCTTACCAGTAAATTTTCAACCAAGTAAATTCAGAGTGATGCAAAATCCGATTTGACTTCTTGTCTCCTGACGTCTCAATCTGCAGCAGTCGCACCAAAAACTTTATGTGGTACGGAGTCCTTGGGACCAAAGAGCTGGTCCAGAAGACTTACAAGAACCTGGAGCAGAGAGTCCAGTTGGAGGTCAGACAGACAAGCCTAATGATGATCTGTTACAAACAGAATCAGAAAGTGTAGCTGCTTCTATGGGGACGTTTTCCCCGCCACCCTAAAGTCCTCTTCTCTGTTCCCGCAGTGCGACGGCGTTCCCATCTCCCTGCCGAGCCTGCAGGGCCTGGCTGTTCTCAACATTCCCAGCTATGCAGGAGGAATCAACTTTTGGGGAGGCACCAAAGAGGACAATGTGAGCATTGTGTATCCACACCTTTGGAAAGCAAAAATGTGACCCCACAGGTCACAGCTTTAGCCCATTCCCATTTCTCTTTCAGAGATGTTAATACCAGCATTTGAACCATTTGTTCGAGCCCCCCTGCCAGGAGCAGGTTTTCATTGTTGCTCTATGGGGCAGCAGTGCTAGTGACAGAGGAGTCACTATAACACAGGGCTTTTCTAATATGTTCAAACAAATACCAGATGATTAGAGTTGAGCATCTTATGTTAGCAATTAGCTTGTTTTAGCCCAGTTCAGATGTGTACCTGTGAAAGCAGGACCTTTGTGGGGTTTCAGTGGAGTGTGGAAAAATAGGAAATCGTTTGGAGTTTGATTTCAGTTTCTCACAGAATTTGA
Source organism: Fundulus diaphanus (assembly GCA_037039145.1). NCBI lineage: Eukaryota > Metazoa > Chordata > Actinopteri > Cyprinodontiformes > Fundulidae > Fundulus > Fundulus diaphanus. The sequence continues at coordinate 16,163,067 of CM073131.1, read as the reverse complement.
CAAGTGTGGAAAAAGAAAAATGCAAAAATGTTTGTATATGCAGGCATTATAACTCTTCCTATTATCTAAATTTTCTCTTTTCTCCCTTCCTGTCTTTTGTCACAGTCCTTCCTTATATATGTTCTTCTTTCTGTCCTTTTTTGCTACTTTATGCTCTTTGGCATTTTTCTTATGCTCTTTGTTCCTCCTTGTCTTTGCTTTCCACTCCCTTACTAATTTCCCTTCTTTTTACTTCCTTCCTTCCTTTCCATGTGTCCGTCTTTCCTTCCATTTAAAGCCTGTCCACTACAGAAGCATCTATCGTAAAAAAACAAAAATTGTTACCCTTTCAAATAGCTCCTTAGAGGTTTTGTGCTTCCTCTGACTTCATTTTTTAAAATCCCCGCTGATATTGAAAACAGCTAAATTTGAAAGCCAAATTATTTGTATCTGCAGAACTTTGGAGCCCCATCATTTGATGATAAGAAGCTGGAGGTGGTGGCCGTGTTTGGGAGCATGCAGATGGCCGTGTCCAGAGTCATCAACCTGCAGCACCACCGCATCGCTCAGGTAACAGACGCTTAAAGCAAAGTGTTGCATTACAGCTGCTGCCAGGGCTGGTTCAGAACAACTAGTACTGATCAAAACAGATCAGTATTTACTTAAGCAAGCTTTCCTTACAAAGCTATGAACTAGAACAAATACCATGATCAAAATCATTAAAGCAAGTGTTTATGAAGGCACGGATGGAAGAACGTCCTCTTTGATAGCGTCTGTTTCCCGCTGTTTGTCGCTCTCAGTGCCGACAGGTGATGATCACCATCCTGGGGGACGAGGGGGTACCTGTGCAGGTGGACGGAGAAGCCTGGATCCAGCCCCCCGGCGTCGTCAAGATTGTGCACAAGAACCGCGCTCAGATGCTCACTAGAGACAGGGTGAGATCAAGCACCCTTATATGCTAAATAATCTGCGCCTTTTCAAAAAAAGTTTGGTGCATGTGCTCAAGTGAAGGCACTTTGACAAGACAGTGGCTGGAAATACTCCTTTCCAGAGTGCTGCAGCTGAATATCCTCTTGAGTGTGCTGGCTGCAGCACTTTGCTCGTGTTGTTGGCTCTTTCTATTTTAGGACTTCTTAAATCAAATCCTTCCCCCCCTGTGTTTGCTCTCTCTTCATGTTGCTCAAACCTTTGAGGACTCTCTTCAGCTGAGCACGTTTGGGCAGTTTGTTTCCATGGTTTCCTTTACTGAGCGAAGACTGTTTGCTCGCTGGTTATTCCTCCCAAACATGGCCTGGATTCAATGGCATAATGACACCTAAATCTAGATACCTACGTGCCTTTTGAGTGTAAAATAAAAAAACAAAGATCTGGATCAGTAAACAGAAAATGTTTTGCTTCCTGGGCATTTCATTTTATTTCTAAACACTTGAGGACACAGTAGTTTTTATCTTTTCTAATCTAGTTGTAATTATTGAGTCTTCTTATCTGTCTAAAAGTGCAAACATCTGTGTGTCTGATTTTTCTCTCTGTCTGTGAAATCAGGCGTTTGAGAGCACGCTGAAGTCGTGGGAGGACAAGCGAAAGATTGACAGCTACCGTGCCGCCAGGCCCCGCCTCAACTCCCAGCAGTCCATGGAGTACCTCACCGAGGAGGAGTGCGCTCAGGTGCAGCAGCTGGGCATCGTGGCCGATACCCTCATAAATAAGTAGGTAGCAATAACTTCTGGGGGTCTTTACTGGCACTAGGTGGACAGTCTTTCTTTGAACTGATGTATAACCTTTGTAATAATATTTTATATTGACAGTTCTGCACAGAGACCTTTCATAGATATTTAACTGATTACCAGCTGGTTATACCACTTTTATATTCTGTAGAGGTATATATCACATGTTTTTTACCCTAAAATTACTCCATATTCTTATTCAAATTAGCAATTTACAAAGATCTTGGATCTTTACTGATATTTTATTGTAGCTGTGAAGTTCAGCTAGAGTTTGGTAAAAAAAGACAAATTACGCCCTTTTTGATTTCCTGCATCTTAATATCTTTACATATTTAAACTGACCTGGAAAACAAGCCATTTCTTCACCACCATGCTTTACATTTTTGTATGAGGTTTCAATGAAATGTTTGTATTTGCCAACCATGATCAGACATGTTGACTGTGTCATCAGACCAAAAGACATTATAGCAGAACTCTGGTGGTTCATTCAGATGGAGTTTTGTAATCCTTCCTGAGAGCTAAAGCTTTCTTCTGACAATCTTTCCAAACAAGCCCCACGTGTTCAGACTTTTCTAATTGTCCTTTCTCAAACTTTAAAACTTGGCGTGCTAACTGAAGCTTTCAGAATCTAATATAAAACTCTTCTTGCTTTTTTGGGATTTTTTTCAAGCATTACACACTTGAACCTTGGGGCGACTGGCAGGTGTCTTAAATGTTTTCCACTTGTGAATAATCTTTATCGCTGTAGAATATTGTACCTCAAACAGTTTGGTAATGGCATTTTATCTCCTCCTAATTTAGTAGGCAGCAGGCTGCTTTTCTAATGCCGTGGCAGATGTTAACCTGCCTGTATACCCTATATCAGCACACAGTACTATTTTTACTAGGATTTTATTTCTATTTTTAGATTTTCATGTGTTTTACTCTATAATGTATTGTTCACTTACTTTAATCATTACTTTGTTCATCACTTTCAGTGCTTGTTGTTTTTAAAGTGCTGTATAAATAAAGTTGCCTTGACTTAATTATGACTTTGCAACGCGTTGGTTTAAAAATTCGACTGTTTCCCTCCATTTTAGAATCCGCGAGGCAGCTAAGACCCACAAGCTGGTGGAGCAGGAACTGGCTCATGCTGTGAACGCCACAGCTCTGGTTCTCACTGAGACCAAAGCGTCCAGCAACGAGGTGAGACCCCGAGTTTTAACAGGACAGACAGAAAGAAAAATGGCCGCTTTGATGGCTGAAACAGAGAAAGAGGACATATTTTCAGTCATATAAAAAAAAATACACAGTTTAGAAATGTGAGATTTGGAAACAATGATCGATTTTCCTTTTTTGCCATGCTGAGCAGCTTCTTTAGAAGTTATTTTGTGTGTTTTAGTGTCTGTGCCGAAGTACGGCGGTGGAAATCGTCAACAGCAGTAAAGTCCTCCAGGCCGAGACCGGGATGCTGCTCGATGGAAAACTATTGGTATGAAACTGCAGCTTCATCTCCGTTTTCTCTCTTTGTCTACTTGTCCTTCTCTGCTCTAAGCCATTCAAAGCTTGGACATCTCACATTTCAATCTCTGCTGTCTCATTTCTTTCTTCCGTCTGTGTTATCTATAACTTAATTTACCCAGTGAAGACGCGTACCTTTTCAAACAATAGTCCTTTGTGCAGAAAAATAAATATGAGTAGCTCTTCTTACAAGGCCGAGAACTAGAAACTGTCTGTTTCGGGAGTTTTTGGAAATGAAGGCTTTCCTTTTCCCGTAAAAGGAAACTAGAAGTTTTTCTTCTTCTTCCCTAAGGTTCCTTGTTATGAAAAAAATCAGATCTCTGTCAAGAAGCACAATCAAAACGATAAATGTGCATAATTTCTTTTAATAAATCTTACCATTTTTATGTTTGTTTTTTTTGGACTCTTGGTGCTGTTTTTACCATTCATTCAAATAAACAAATAGGTCATCTCTTTTAGAAGATTACATCAGTGACTTCTTGTTACTTTTTTAATATTTAGTTTTTTACATGATTTCTTCCCTTAGAAAAAAAATTGGGTCAAGCTTTTAAATAATTAAAGTACCTTATGCTTTTTAAAGCTACTCCCCCATAACTTTAGCTAGAGACAGTGTTCATGCCAAACACATATTTTCTTCTGTTTTGAAAAACATCTGGTCCGATCAAAATTGCTGTAAAGCCTGTGCTCCACCAGCAGCTGCTGATAATGTCACCATTAACAACTAAAGAAATGAACAGAGGATCCTGAGCATGGTTACAGAACTCTGTTTTCTTTGACACGGTTCAGTTTTTCCTTTTCTTGAAGATTAATGAAAATGGGTGAAGAAAAATGAGACAGACGTGGCAACAAAACATTAAACTGACTTTGCTGTTCCTGCGATTTTTAGAACAGAGAGGGACAGTGGGAATGTGCAAAGTTGGCTTCTATGTTGTCTTTTTTTATCACCAGTAGTTGTTTTTTTTAATTCTTCACTTTTTAAAACCACCATTAAAAATGTTTTTTAAACCCAAAACTACTTTTGAATATGGGTGAGAGGTGCAAAGAGAAAAAGAAATTGTGTTGCAAAATATCCAGCAACACCGCTGGAATGGCAGACTGGGTTGGTGGGTTTAAGAATAAGGACCGGAGAGTGTGTTCAAATTCTCTAGGGATGGCATTTCTCAGCCTCCCTGGAAAAGCTTACTTTGGGTTTGTTGGAGAGGAGGCTCCGACTGATTGTTCAGTCACGGACCCATGACGAGTAATTAGGCTTTCATCCTGGCCATAGAGCAGTGGACCAGATCTTTATCCTTGCAGAGTTGGGGCCACGGGTGTATGAGTTTTGTGGATCTGGAGAAGGCCTACGACCATGTCCCTCGAGGTATTTTGTGAGGGGTGCTGAGGTATCTGGCCAGCCTTTAAAAGCTCTCCAATCCTTGTACGCCCAAAGCAAGAATTGTGTCCTCATTCTTGGCTCAAAGTCGGGCCTTTTCCCAATGCGTGTTGAAGTCTGCTAGGGCTGCCCATTGTCACCAATCCTGTTTTTGATGTTCATGGGCAGGATCTCAAGATATTGTCATGGAGAGGAGGGTGTCTGGTTGGGAACCTCAGGATGTCGTCTTTGCTTTTTGTGGATGGGGTAGTTCTGGTGGCTTCTTCAGGCCATGATCTCCTGCATGCTCTGGAGTGGATTGCTGCTGAGTGTAAAGCAGCCTGGATGGGAGTCAGCTCCTTGATGGGAAAAAGGAGAAGTTTAAGTCGAGGTTGGTTTTCCAGGCAAGTCTCAGTGGGAGGAGAGCCCAGGGAATACCCAGAACTCACTGGGATAGCTCATCTGACCTGGGAATGCCTGTGATCCCCCAAAATGAGTTGGAGGATGTTGCTGATGAGAGGGATCCTAATTTAGCTTTTTTTCATGCCATATATTTCACCCTCATAAGTTTGCTGACAAGGGCAGAATTTCTCTTTTGCATAAAAAACAAGACATCAGAGACTTAAAGTGCAAAAAAATAGAACCATCAAGTAAACGGGAGACACTGTAAGGTTTGGATAATATAGATTTGGTTCCTAAGAGAAGGATCTCAGTTCTATCACTGTTCAGTTTAAGAAAGTTGGAGATGAACCAGGTTTTTATTTTGGAATGGCAGGAGGTAAGGCAAGAGGGTAGGAGTGTAGAATGTGGCTTACATGAAAGATAGAGCTGAGTGTCATCAGCATAACAGTGAAAACGGATGTTGAATTTCCTGAAGATATTGCTGATAGGATGAATATAAGTAGTGGTCCCAGGACAGACCCCTCGGGCATGCTGGTTGTAACAGAGGATGGATGGGAACTAAAGGATTTAAGTAGGACGAGCTGAGTGCGGCCAGTAAGGTAAGAATGAAACCAGTCAAGGGGGGTTGTAAGTGATGCCAACTGGAGATACTGTGTGGAGAAGGACGGAGTGAGAAAATGTACCGAAGGTCGCACTCAGATCCAAAAGATTGAGAAAAGAAAGTAGACCAGCATCAGCTGCCGTCAGAAGATCATTGGTGATTTTCAGTGTTTTCAGTACTGTGACAGGAACGGAAACCAAACTGGAGTTGTTCAGTAGGAGTCAAGGTGTTCCATTAATAGCGAACATGCTACTGCTTTAATCCTTACTTTAAACTTTAAAGGTTTCCAGCAGTTCCTCTAATGCTTTGCAGCTTCGATTACAATTACATTAGATTAGATTAGATTCAACTTTATTGTCATTACACAGGTACAGGTACAAGGCAACGAAATGCAGTTTAGGTCTAACCAGAAGTGCAATAGCAGCAAGTGCAGGATAAACAATGGTTCCATAAGTATAGGACATGGGTTTTTACTGAATAAATATAGAGATGGATACTATTATAAACAGAATTTTACTGATAGATTTGTCCTATGAGTATAATATATAGATAACTAGTATTGTGAACTAAATTTACAGCTGGATATGTACCAAATATAATATACAGGTGGATATTACTATGAATAGAGTTTTACAGATATGTACAATAGCATAATATACAGATGATTATTATAACAGTTTACATGTACTATGAATATATGTACAGATGGCTATTACAGAATTGTGAGCATGATATACAAGTGGCTATTACTATAAAATGTATAAATAAAGTTTGGACAGAAGCTATTTAAATTAAAGTGCAGTGGAAGGTAATTGCATATTACAGTTAAAGTACGGTATTGCAAATGTATATGTAAACAATTGGTACTGTGAATAAACAGTCAGCAGTGCAAATCAATATTCAGTCATGGTGAGTAGTGCAAGATGCATGTAAACAGTTGTTACAATAGTAACAGTCAGGAGTGCAGGTGAACATTACAGTCTTGTAAATAACAGAACAACAAAATGGAGGTAGGTGTGAGGAGGGAGAGGAGAGTCTATCAGTGAGGATTAGAGTTCAGTAAAGAGACAGCTCTGGGGAAAAAGCTGTTCTTTAATCTGCTGGTTCTGGTCTGGAGGCACCTGAAACGCATGCCGGAGGGCAGGAGAGAAAACAGTCTGTGGGCTGGGTGAGAAGAGTCCTTAAGGATGCTGCGAGCTCGATGTAGGCAGCGTTTCAATGCACCATCTTATGGTTTCTCTGGTTTTGTAATTTTCACTTTTTACTATTAACATAAGGTTCAGATTGTTGGTCTCCTTAGGCTTCAGGTTCTTGAGCGGTTTTCTGCTTTAGTTTCATCTATAGTTGTTCAGAATACTGTCATAGCATTTAATACATTTCTTTAAATATTTTTCTCTTAACGTTTCTGCTGCTATGCACTCTTCAAGTGTTTTAACTGCAGTTCAGCTTCTTCAGAAGATCAGTTTATTTTGTAACATTCCCATGGCATATTGGCAAGCAATTCCAGATAGTCTAGTTACTTTTAGTTTCAGGAAAACATGATATATACCAGTTTTGGCGTGTTTAAAAGATGTTTCAGAAGAGTGAAACAAACTCCGTGTAGACAGACGGGACTGAATGCAAACAAACTTTAATCTTTTAAGCATCTCGTCTCTTTCAGACGGATTTTCCAGAGGAAGAAGAACTCCGTTTGACTCTGAACAACCTCAGTGCAGAGCTCCACAAGCTGGATGACATCCACTGGATCTGTCCGCTCATGCAGTGCTCCGAGGAGGTATGTATTATCACAGCCTTAACGAGCTGCCACTGTCACTTCTGCCGCTCACTCCTAACTTGCAGCAGCCTGTCAGAAAACCTCTTGGAGTGTCTTGACTAGTCTCACTGTTATGCTCAGGACTCGGCGAGGAACAGCAGCAGTAAAAGCAGCAGCAGTATGAAGCTGAAGATTATTCCCAAAACAAAGAAAGAGAAAGAGAAGCTCCACAAACAGAAGTCCAACAGTTCGCTCTCAGGTAAAAGCCATGTTCAAGGCTTCCTTTGAAACAATCTGCAATCAAAGTATTTCATGGTTAGGATAAGTGTGGAAAGATAATTTATTTAAAAGATGTGTTCCTTGTTACACTCTAACAAATCTATCCAAATCTATCCATCTGTTTTTTGTCACCAGGTTTAAACCATGATAAAAGTACAGATATCTGTTAGAAAATCAAAGTTTTGATATATACTTCAAAAATATTTTGTATAGGACTGTTTCCCTTCTTTTTTATTTATGTTGTACTTTAGTTAACTTTAGTTGGGTTTGAACAAGGCTCTATAATTTGATAATTTACTATTTGGAGAGGCATGTATCCCTAAAAAGGAAAGAATACTTTACAGATACATTTTTTGTCTATGACAATGTTCTGTAATTGCCATCATTTTCTATGTTTCCTGCAGGAACATGGGATATTAAAGGTGGGGCAACTGAGGCAGATTCCTCAGGCAACTGAAGTCCTGCATGAGCTGCTTTATTGCCCTCGCTGACAGGAGAGGGCATGACCCGCTCCCAGCCTCCTCCGCTCTGATCATGATGCCCTCTGGCTTCCCACAGGTGTCACAAGCTAAAGTTAATACATTCCTCCCTACTTTTAAGCATTTTGCTCTGTTTTACCCTCATCTGTTTTTATTTTTATTTTATTTTTTACAGACCAGCAGGCTTTTTTCTCCCCGTTTCTTCTTTTTTTTATTTTTGAAAAAGGGTTTTTATCTCTGCGTGGTTTGTTTTAACGCTGGCGTTCTGCTTTTATTTCTGTGAGCACGGCCAATAGCAAGTCAAAATGGAAATCTATGCGGGTTGTGGAAAAACAAGGAAATGCGTTTACGCGGTGCTCACCTTGCATGTCGGGTGTAAACATTAGTTTTTATTCATAGTTGTTACAATCTTGATATCTTTTCTTGAACTTTTGAATAGCCTTTGGACTGCATATTTATTTGTTATTGCTACTGCCATGAGAACTCCTACGGCAACAAATCAACAAAATGAACAAACTGAGATGTCTCAGCATTACTGTCTACAGAACTGGAAAGTATCTTTAATGTTGCAAAAAATATACTGAGGAATGTACTCGTGTGGACTTCTAATAACATGTGAATTGCAATGCTCTTCAATTTGATTTCACAGCGGTTGTATAGTTGTCATACTAAAGTGGTTCTTGGGTGGACCCGGTGCGGTCCTAGGCTTTGCCCTGAGTCATTTCATCGAGAATTTAGCCATGTGAAGCAATCCCACAGCAGGATTAAAGAGTACATCATTCACTTTTATTATGTGACTTACGTGGGAGGGAAATCTCACCCTGCTGTGCGTGTTTTACACTTGAATTCAGAACCATTTTGTGGAACAGTACCAGATGAAGTGACTCAGTAAGACTGATCATTTTTGCCATTGTCTGGGTAAGGTGTTTACAGAAGGAGGAAGCATCAAGGACACTTTGATAAAACATAGCAGCTTCTCAGTGTGTTGCTCTTACTTTGTCATACTACATGATTGTATATGAAATATAGGACTAAGAACTAAGATGTATTTGATTTTGCCTTGTCTGTGGTCGAAAGCTATTATTATTATAAATATATATATTTTTTTTTTGTATATCTTATTTTCCCAAATGGTAATCTGTGAAGCTGTCCTGGCTTTGCTGCTTCCCCCTTTGAGACTCTCTTGGGCAATCATACATATAGATGCTGTTCTGTGTCCCTGCATGCATGCCAAGCCTTTCTTTGTCTCACAGTGGAAATTGCCTCAAAGTAGTGACTTTTAGATCGCTTGTTGAGACCAGCAGCATTTGTGAACACCATACTAGTTTTATAGTGCTTACGGAAATTGTGTGGCAAAAATAATCCTCATGTATTGAGCACCATGACAGCCCAAGCTGAAGCTTTAATCGTTAAACTTAATTGAGCTCGTATTGACCAGAGCATGGTTGTTATTTGGCTAAGGTTTCTAAATTTAGGCCCATAGACTTCTTGATTACCTTTTCAGAATGAAAGCAAGATTTAATGTGAGATTTTTGTTTTGTTTTTTCTGAACAAGGTTTTACTTTAGAAACATACATTTTTTTCAGTGAAGTATGTCCATTAGTAGGCATGGGCTGGTATGAGATTCTCTCGGTGTGATAACTTAATTAAAACACCACAGTTTCACAGTATCAAAGTATTGACACTATAACTTAAAACAATAGCATATAACACAGTCTAAAAAAGAAGACAGATATTGCTCCTATAATATACCACATTGATTATTACAGTTATAATAATGTTAATGTCAATAACATTTTCTTATTTGATTGTCATGCTTTGACTTAAACCAAAATTTAGAATAAAGATATCCTAAATTTGCTTGCCGTTTTCAGGCTTTATTGCGCTAAAAAATATACCTTTTTGCTATTCTTCTAGAGTACCATGAGTTAAACAGGTTATTTAATCAGTCGGGTTATCTGCTACAGTCGCTAGCCTGCAGCCAGCTACTTAACAGACATGCCATTCATAGATTACCTGTTATAGTTTTTAAATGGCGTAAACTCAATTAGATTGATGGGTGGTGGACTGTAATTTCTTTACCATACAGGAAATAGTTCTCCTAACTAAAAGCAAAGTGAAACTGGCAGTGAACAGCAGAATTTGGAGGTGTGGCAGTTCTATGTGGAGGCCTTAAATGTATAGTGGATGAAAGTGTAGGTAAGAAAAATCACTTTTTGAATAACTGCACAAGACCATCCTACCTGCTCCTCCGTCATCCCGTGAAAGAATCTCCTAAATACACTCTGGTTTTCTTTCTTTCTTCTGAGGCCTTCCTCTTCTTCTCATAATCTTGTAAGACAGTGTGCTTCTTGCGACCCTCAGCCATTTTCAAAGTATTCGGTGAGAGTAGCAGAGCTGCAATGAACGGCTGAAACAGAAGCTAACTGGATACATAAACACTAGAAGTGCGCAACAAGAAGGAGCGAGCATGTACGTTGACGTTGCCTAATGATTGGTATGTGGGGAAACCAGTAGATTAGATGATTCCACTGGAACTCGAAGCCGAAAAAAGATTGTCCACTATACCTTTAACGCACGCCAGTGTTCGTATAAGCAAGCCGATATGATGTTGCTGACTAAGATGTGCTCGTTTCAATATTAACACCAATTTCCTCAGAGCGTGCTAGCGGACCCTAGTGGTAAGGTACCAATGACAAAGACCGCATCGTATAAACTAGGATGAACTGGGGGAGGTATGAGTTAGGCTTTACACCGGGTTGCATACAGCCACGGAAATTTCCAGTTAATATGGCACTTTCCTTTTTAAACCAAGAGGTGGGAGAATATTTGTGGTTTTGAAACCTATGTAAATCTTGGTACTGTCAACCGGCCCATGCTTAGCCACTGGTAAAACAAAGACATAAATGCTTCAAATATTTTAAAAATGTGCAGGAAAACAGTCAGTCTATGCTTTGGGCAAAACTCTGCAGGTAAACTTAATGAAAATGTCCACAGAGAGCTAAAATAGTTGTGAAGTCAACATCAGACAGAATGGACTGCAAATAAGCCACAAACTGATTTATAGCTGTTAAAAAGACGTTCCAGTGAACATAAACATTTTCTCTGTCATGATGTGCAGAGACATGGAATGGCTAAATGTCATTGGCTTACCTAAGTAACAACATTAAATCACTAGCTAGCTAAAAGGTTAGCTTAACGCAAGACGCAAAATTAGCCAGAAAAGATTTTAAGTTTTCAGATAATTTCCATATAAAAAAATGGAACTCATGAAGCTAACTTAAACTGTTAAGCTTAAAAATTGAGTTCATTGGCCACGCTATTAGCCTCTTCTATTACTGGAGAAAGAAACTTGCCTATTACTTTTGATTATCTGTTGAGATCTATTAGGCTGAACCCCTGATGGGATGTAGTCACTGTGAGGCGCTGTAGATGTTCAGCTGTGGTAGGATTGTGCTACTGTATCCATAGTGTGCCAGCTACACGCTCCCAACCTTAGAGGCTTTAGTGGTTGTTGTGCCAAGTCTGTACTTTGGGTTTAAGACTTAAAGAAGCACGTGTGTGAGTGGCTGTGTGAGTGTGTGCAAGCTTATGACACGCTCCAGATGCGAAGGTCATCGCGTGTCGTACATTTCAAAGTTTACTGTATCTTGCCTTGCACTTTACAATGAAGCAAACTTAATAGGAAAAAAAAAAAAAAAAAACATTTGCGTGTGTGTTGGAATTTTGAGTGTTTACAAGCATTTTTTAAATTGATTTGATGAAAATATATTTTATTTATGATATTGTATATGGATAAAAATGTGCTGGTAAAATGTAATATCTAACCAATCATCAAACATATACATACAGATGTAAAAACACGGCTTTATTACCTTGGTGGTTTTAAACTTACATGTGATGATGTCCCTGCACAGATCGCAGAGTAAAAGATGTTAGAAACTGTAATTATTCTAATGAGAAAAAAAGTCTTAAATCAACATAATAAAACTGTCCAGTGTTATTTATGGATTACAAATGACACGTTTACACGACCGAGGTGTTGAGCCGGTGTCAAGCAAATCTTTGAGTGCTTTTTCTGTCAGCTTCAGTTTGATTTTAATATGATGTCTACTGAAAAAGATGACAAAGATGTTGAGATATGAAAGCCATTTTGTAAAAACTAGTTGCCTGTTTATTTTTTAATAATTGTTTAATTTTGGATTTCTTTTTGAGAGATTGTCAATTTTTTTCTATATTTTGTGTAATTTGTTCTCAAAATGCAAAAATATTGATTTGGATGGAAACTCTTCCAAGCGCTTACCCAGACCTGGAGCTGCGTTGAAAATGCCGGCGGAGGAATTTGCAGATTCTGAATTGTTTGCGCAGCAGCGATGGACAGCCGACATCGAACGGAGGCTTTGTGCAGCGCGGGGAGCCAGACTACTTGTTGCACGACTTTGTACATTGCGAGGTGTTTTCGTGTGTAATCATGTGCAGTGTATAACGAAGACAAAGTCAGTGCAACCCTCTGGAAATTAAATGAATTACTGAAGTGTGAAAGTTGTGTCTTTTTGCCATGTTGGTGAATTTTGTGTGTTCTTCATCCTGCATTCAGTATTTATTCACTTTAAAATTTTAAAGTAACAAAAACATTATTTCGACTAGGATCCAGATAGTCATAGTCAAAGATTGGAACTTAGCCAGTTTTTAATCTTCATACTACATGAACGTACATCTGTCCGCTCATGTAGCTGCTATAAAAGCAAGATTTTAGTTGGTCTCCATTATTTATTTCATTCGTTCTATTTCTGTCGCACTGGGGGGAGATTATCTGTGAACATCAGTTCTCAAGCATTGCCGTAGATTAACAATTACACATAGATCTGGATTTTGACTTGCCGCTTCTAAAACATGTCCATACTTTTATCCAAACCCTTTAGTTGCTTTTGTATTTTGGGGGTCATCTTCCTGCTGGGGTGAACCTCTGCCAACGTCAGCGTTTTATGTTTTCTGGGTGATGTGCGGTGGTAGCTGTCCTCCACGTGTTTACTTTGTCCTCTTTGGGACTTTTTAAGGCTTTTATTCAACAATAGCGTTCTTATTACCGCTCCTATTTAAAGAGCAGAGTTGTCAAAAGATCCCCACACCGGAGAGGGTGATCTCTGCAGCTCCTCCAGAGTGACCCTCTTGGCTTCACCTCTGATTAATCCAGGAACTAAAAGGTAGCAAATGCTCAACCACCTTTCAGTAACAACCAAACATAATGGGACCACATTGTCCTGTGATATATATTGTATTGGAAACTATTCTTGGTATCCTTAAAGCATTTAAATCAAAGCCTAGTAAAGAATGACTCCCACGTTGAGTTTTTAGCTGTACTAAACTAGGCCTTTCCTCTATAATATCTCAACATGTTTGTTTGTTTTTTTGTCAATTCTTCAAGGCCACTCATGAGCAACGCTGTGTAGGCTGGATGCACAGATGCATTGTGGGCCTGACATAATGGAAACCACATGCTGACATACAATTCAGGCATGACTCATAAGCTGAAGGTTTAAGATTTTAAGTGTTTGTTTCATAAATAAAGGAGAATGAGTCATTGAGCTTCCAGCTTATTTACATCCATTTGATGTTGTGCTCATACACGAAATTTAAAGCTTTTCTCTTTCAGACAATTCAGTTATTGCTGAAGAGCAAATAAAGTTGTCTGACCTAAAATATTCCATAAACACCACTTTTTTGAGATGCATTCATTTGCAATGCTCTACAAGTTAATTTAATAAAATCTTTTTTTTTTCTCAAACTCTGACCAAACCTTCACTGTATGCTGTTAATTGGGTTATAGTTACCCCACATGTGGGTCAGTTCGAGATTATCACAGTGTGATAACCCCATGTACAAATATCAGTTTTATGTAGTTCACATTAAAACTGTAAAACCAAAATATGCTGCTCCACCTACAAACGTATTTAAATAAAAAATCCATCTTACTGTTGCTAATGTATTGGTTATAAAAAAACAAAACAACTGGACTTTTTTCCGAAGTTGGAAGACGTTTCGCTTCCTATCCAGAAAACTTTCTCAATTCCAAAAGTCTGGAGTAATGTGGAGTGTCAAGCTTTATACTACTGCCCAACAAAGGCCTTGTAATGGCTTAGATAACATGCAAATTGAACCGAAACTGGTCCACGCCTCTGCAATGGGGAGTAATTAGGGTCGTTATTGGCCTGGCTTACAGGAACGATGTTTTGATCACCCGTATGGAGGTGAGGATTGAGGTGATGATTGGCCGGATTCAACCCTATAGCTGTGTTGTAAGTTTTTGAGAGTTGGAACCTAAGGCCTCCTCCTCTGTTTAAGGTTGGTTTTTCTCTCTTTACGTAGATGGCTTCCTTCACACCCCTTTCAAACCATCTGTCTTCTTTGTCCAAAATGTGAACATTTTGGACCTCAAAGGAGTGTCCTTTGTCCTTAAGGTGTAGGTGGACAGCAGAGTCTTGTCCTGAGGAGGTAGCTCTCCTGTGTTGAGCCATGCGTCTGTGGAGAGGTTGTTTGGTTTCTCCAATATAAAGATCAGAACATTCCTCACTGCACTGAACTGCATACACCACTCCACTCATCTTAGGTTTGGGGGTTTTGTCCTTGGGATGCACCAGCCTCTGTCTGAGGGTCCTGTTTGGTTTGAAATGTACCGGGATTTTGTGTTTGGAGAAAATCCTCTTGAGTTTTTCAGAGACTCCAGCAACATATGGGATGACGATGTTTTTGCGTTTATTGTTCTCATCCTTATGTTCTGCAGCGGGTCTTTTGGATTTTCTTGCTGATTTGACAAAAGCCCAGTTTGGGTACCCACAGGTTTGGAGAGCATCTCTGATGTGTTTCTGTTCCTTATGCTTCTCTTCTGTTTTAGTAGGACATGCTCGGCCCGGTGTTGTAAGGTTCTAATGACCGAAAGTTTGTGCTCCAGTGGGTGGTGTGAGTCAAAAAGAAGATATTGGTCTGTGTGGGTTTCCTATATACTTCAATGTTGAGGTTTCCATCTCCTTCCATGCTGACCAAACAGTCGAGAAAAGGTAGCTTGTTGTTGGCATCCTCTCTGGTAAACTTGATGTCGTTGTCCACATATCTAATCACATTTGTCATAATCCAGTTAAAAGAAGTGATATAGATAGATAGATATTAGAACAGATGCTCTACAATACTGAAGGCACATCAAAGGAGAACTTTAGACAGTCAAACAGACATAAAAAACTTTATTTCTTATGCTTAGGTTACATTACAAAATGAAAAGATTTCTGTAGGTTTATTATTTAACCAACCAGAATAGAGTCAAGTTATTGTCATTGTTCAATAATAACTCAGACATAATATAAAGTTATAACAGAAAAACATCTCCTTAAACTGTTTCACATTCCAACATTTAGCTTTGGTTGCTAAAAAAACAAAAAGGAATTTTTGTTTCTTTGTTTTTTTCCCATCACTCCACATCAGCGGCCTGCTCCTCCAGATCCGGCATGTCTTCATATCCTTCCTGTTCCTCTTCCCTCCTTTGCTCCTCCAGCTTCCTCTTGCTTTCCTCGGCCTTCTTCTGCTCCTCCATCAGTCGCTTCATCTCTTCCTCCACCTCCTTCCTCTTTAAGTTCTGCATCTCTTCTTCTTCCCTCCTCTTCTTCTGCTCTTCACTTTCGTTCTCCATGCCCTTGTTCTGCGGCGTGTTGTAGGCCCACTCCTCGTCCGAGTCGCTGATGTCGTCGTCGGCGATGTCCCAGTCGGGCTGGTAGGACTCTTGGGCTTCGTCCAAGTCGTCGTCTACGGGCTCCGGCTCCGGCTTGTAGTTTGGGTCCTCCAGTTTGCCCCAGGCCACCTGGTCGGCCTTGCGGAGCGTGATCTCCACTTTGGACGGCACCATGTTGACTGAGCTCTGTTTCACATTGATCACCTGGAAGTTGGATGGGGGTGAATTTGGTTTTTACATACTGTAGTGTTCAGATTCTCCCACTAAGACGAGATAGCAATTACATAAACTGGACTAAAACTACTAATTATTTCTAAAATAAAAGCTGCTGTGCTGGGAGCTTCTCTCCCTGATAGGCCTGTGCCAATGAGGAGAACTTAACCCCTCCCAGCTGGACTTAATCTCGCTGTGAATCAAAGAGATTTCTAAGGTTGCTTGTGATACTTACCCCCCAAAGGTGGAATTCTCTCTTGAAAATTTTATTGTTCTCAAACTGGATTTGACATAAGAGCTGCAAGAGAGACAACGGAGATGAAACCTCAGAAAATGACAAGTACAATGAAAGCATCTGATCATTTAAATTCTGCATGAAATCACATTAATGAACCAAAATGTGTTGATTATTTTCAATTTAGTATCAGTAATCAAGCTGATGGATGGATTACTTGTACAATTAAGTTAACTTGATTAAGTAAAGAAACAAAAGAAAACAGAGGTAAACTTTTATTTAAACACGATTTGTGCGCTATGTGAAGTTCTGAATGTTGGATTCAAATCTAAGGGAGACTTTTAGAGAAGAGCAAAAGGAGGTCTAAGCTCCATGTGGACCACCTCAGGTCAGTCAGCTTGACCACCACCAACCTGCCCTGATAAAACTAATGGAGGCTCCTCACTTAGACCCAAAATCAGGCTGTAGTTTCACCACTGAATGTGGCTGCTGCAGCTCCCACGGCTGTCTCAGACCCTACCGATGGAGAATCGCTCGAGACGCAGCTGTACCTCAGCAGTAATGCCACCCTCAGGCTTTCTGGCCGACTCTCTGCGGTACCCGGCCTCAGAATGACTCGGTATGTGGACTTTGCCACTAAAACATAAACCGTACAACTACTGACCTAGCTGAATAAGATGGGTTTTGTCATATGAAGTGAAACAAAACAAAGATTAAATGGGTATCTAAAATAATTACACCGGAGATCTGGTCGCGGTTGCAGCAGGTGGAGGAGGGAACCCAGACCTCCCTGTTGGCTCTTTCTTCACCACAGCAACTGTTATGATGTCTGAGGAAAAAATGTTCCTTGCTTGTATAAAAGTCATGACACGCTGGGAAACCTGAAGCAGGTGCTACTTTCATCTTTCTTAAGTTCTAGCTGGTGCTTATTTACAATATTTGTTACACCTGGTGACTATTTTTATGTTTTACTTCTTAAAATATTTTTGATGAAGCCTGTAACTTTTAGGTCAAAATGACTCAAGACATTGTTAGAAATCCTCTATACTTTACAGGACCAGATGTTTTTGCTAATCCTGATGTTTGTGGTCACTGTTACTAAGACTGGAAAAAGACACAAGAAAAGGTTGAATTAATGAGTTACTTAGATTCTGTAAAGGTTTCATCACAAAATCCCTAAAAGCTCTTCTATTTCCTCTTCTTTTATGACCTGGTGCTGAACGTTTTTGTGTAAAAAACCTCCAAAGAATAGGACATTCAGATTAGGTTGAAAATGACTGTATACAGTTAAGCCCAAAATTGCTCATACCTCTGGCAGAGTTAGGTTTAGGTTCAACATTTTAAACAAGTCTTGTCAAAATCCCAACAGAGGAAGCTAAAGATTAGGGTGATGGCAAGGAGGGCTTCCAGCCTCAATTACTTGTACCTTATCACCAAAATTGGCTGCAAGGCCAATTAAGTTCATTTAAAGCTTATTGAGAGGGGTATAAATCATTTATATATAAGATTAGAAAACTTGATGTAAATATATAATAAATGTAAAATACTTCTGTCCTGTCAGAAACAAACATTATGGTTGAATATTTCTGTATTCAAATCTTCCAGATGTATAAATAATTTGGGCATTAACTGTGCCTGAAAGCCATTTGTCATACCTGCATCCACACTGAATGCGTATTTATTTAGCTTGTAGTGCGACTCACCACTGTTTGGTTAGCTTCTATGCTGCAGAAATCAGGATTTGAGTTCTTGGCGTAAATTGTTACCACAACGGTGTTTCCGGTTTGGTGCCAGTCATGCCGGCATGACACCTTCTTCTTGTCCTGAAAACATACACATATGCAAAAAAGCAATCATTCACAGAGAAACAGAGCTTCTGAGATGCAGAATAAAAACTAGAATGATGGGGTAAGATGTAGTTCATTGATATCACACTCTTTCTGCTTTCAAAAACTGTTTTCCTGCAAAGTTAACTATGGAGTTCCATTAGTGCCAAAAATATGTCTCTGTGTCTTTGTACAGTGTATATGTAAAGGACATATGCAGTGTACTTAGTGTAATGTGTCTATGTACCACAGCTAAAGTGGTTTACTGACCTACTGCAGTTTTAAATGAAGATCCATGCTCTAGACTTTTTTTCCCCTTTCTATATCTAGACTTAAGCTGAAATTCAAATGAATCCCCTCATATCTATACAACTGGAAACATTTTGTTTTCTTTTTGTGGTGAAAAACAAGACATTTAGCTCAAAACTTCAAGCTCCACTGCATAATAATTTTAAGTACCACTCATCTAGAAGACATAATATCTAGCACACAGTGAACTCTGGGGTAGAATAGAAAAGAGATATGGAAAGTGAAAATACATTTTTATTTTCTAAAATATGGATACTGAAAAAGGAACAAAACAGAAGGAAAACAACTTGCTCATAAATTACAACAACATTTTTGGAACTATTAAATAGAAGTGGAATTTTTTTTTAAGTTAACAATACATAGGCACACTGCATATTCACCTCACGTAGACGCGTGGACATATTTCTGGCACTAATGGAACCCCATATTCTGTGCTGTCCTTCCCGTTGCAGTGCCTTGTCCAGGTTGTGCACCTACCTGCTTTGCAACCCAGCGGTGTTTGCCTGTGGTGCAGCCCTTCTGGTCCAGGAAAGCATCGAAGTCTGTTGTCTTTATGCAGCAGCAGCTCCAGTATTTGTACCTAAAAAAAGGAGACGACCACAGTCGGCAACAGTGGCGTGGGAACGGAAGAACACCAGCAGCGTGATCAGAATTGGTGATGCCCTAACTTTATAATTCACTTTCCAATAAGGCTCATTCGTGCCTGTTAGTTTAGGGTTTTTGAAATGTAAGCCTCCTTGTTTCTTGCTCTCCTATCATGGCCTTCGCTTGGGATTTGTTTACGCGCCCGCTTGATAGAGTCCATCTAATTGCTGTTTGGGAGCGGAGCCATGCAAATATAATGATGTTGGAATAATGGATTAGAGCCTGGGCGAACAAGAGGAAACGTGCAGCAGTGAATTCTCTCCTCCTACCCCTCATGGAAGACAGGAGCCCCGGGGTGGTGGGTGCAGACCTCCATGTCAGTGTCCGGGCCCTCATAGACCTGAGAAAACAGATGAGACGCTAATGATCAGAGTGCAAAGAAGCCCTGATTGATGAATCCTGAGTCAAAGCATAAGGTCAGCAGCCATGACCATGTTTGTTTGGATCTAGAGCACCTGAATCTTGAGGCCCACAAACTTCTAATGCAGACGGGCATATTTTTAGACCAACTACTCCTCTAGTGCCTTTCAGGATCTGCAGATCTCACACATCCAGCCGTGTCCATTTCCAGGAATAGCGGTTCCAACTTCAGAACCAGCAGTTTAACCAAAAGGTGTCCCTGAAGGGTTCCTTGGACTTTACTCATCAGGATCGAGCTCGAATAGTGGCAAATAAATGACACGCGCAGTTACAAGAGACGCCCACCAGATGGAGCTATTTAACCTTACAGGTTCCCGAAAACCCAAGGAAGAAGGTTGAGGCCCAGCAGTGTCTGCGTTTTCCTGCCTGGCTGCATTATGAGGGCCTGTGGGTGTTTTTGGGGTAACAGGGACATTTGAACGGGTCTCACTGTCTAATAGAGCTGCTAAAGCGATGATGTTTGACGGTGAAGTCTTTTGGTGACCATCTGAGGAAGATATTTCTAGATGAAATGATCCCTGTGTTTGAGCAAAGGAAGGTTCCTTCTGATATTAAAGTGCCTTGCAACAAGTTCAATTCACACGTCCTGAACTTTTCTCACATTTTCTTCACGTTGCAACCCAGCACTGTATGTTGGTGTGATTTCCTGCCATAAATCAACACAATGTGGTACATAACTGTGAAGGGGAGGGGCTTTAACTTTGTATTTTGCAAATAATACTGCAAAACCTTGTGAAGCGACCTCTCTCTGTAAGTCTTTCAAGTGATGTATCCGACAGCTTCGCAGGTCTAGAGACTGGAAGACAGTTCAGGCTCAGTCAGATTAGACGGAGAGCATCTCTGAGCACCAGTGTTTAAGTCTCGCCTGAGATTCTCAGTGGGATTTAGCTCTGGACTTTGACTGGGCCAGTCTAACACAGGAATATGCTTTGATGTAACCATCCTGATGTAGCTCTGGTTGTATGTCTCGAGTCTTTTTGCCGCCTCCAATTGGCTTTTCCTCCAGGGTTGCCCTGTAATCAGCCCCATCCATCTTTCTGTTAACTCTGGCCCTGTTGAAGTAACGCGTCCCTACGGCATGATGCTGCCACCGCCATGTTTCAAAGCGTGCTATGGGTGAAGTGCAGGCATAGTTTTCTGCCGCAGATTACATCTTTGCAGGTTGCTCTGTAACAAACCTCGGAGGCCTTTATTCATACTCAGATTGAATTACACTTAGGCGCTTGGATCCAGGTACTTAGAGATTCAGCATTACCTTCTACTGTCACTTTATACATTTCGTATTAAATAATACTGTATATTCTTCTGTGATAGTATCAAGGCGTTGGTTGTTTGTACCTGTAATACTTTATCGTTTTGTTTTGCTGTTCTTTTCTCTTTGCAGATGTAGAAGCAGACTCAGAGGATGTTATCTCGATCTCTCCCTTTTCTCTCCTCTTTCTCTTTCACCTTTTCTCCTCTTTGGGATTTTGTTTCATCTGTTTCTCTCCTTTTTCTCCCCTTCTACTTTCCTATTTCATTGTCCATATAACATGAAATAGTCCCAGCATAAATTCTAATAAAGCTTCTTGCATATATGAATTAAGCGGAGCACTATGGCTAAAGCGGTAAGGCTCCACTTGTGAAAGAAAAGTCTGTTGGGCTCCTTTTGGCATTAGGACAACAATTCTTAATGCCACATTGCCAGGCAGGACACAAAAAAAGAAGAAAAAGCATAATTACACACAGATGGACTCCTTTTAGTAAACAGGTGATTTCCAGAGCCAGTGAAATACCATGCATTTGATCAGCAGGTAACTTAGTAAAGGGGTCTGAATAGACAGGCAAACCATACTTTTCAGATCTGTATTTGTAAAAGGGCTTGAAAACCTTTTTTATTCCACTTCGCCATGGTGTACCACTTTGTCCCGATCACATTAAATCCCAAGTAGATGAACAGATGTGTGCAGTCATTCGTGAAAAACCTCCGCTCTTGAGAATACCTTTGGAGGACTCTGTGTAAGGTCTGACACATGCGTGTTTTAAGGTTCAGATGTCATTACAGCCTCAAAGTGATCGCTTCAAATTATAGAAAGAAGATTGTAGACAACCAGGAGGCAGCCTCAATGTGAAATCACTGCATTCAGCACTTCCTGCTCTTTCCTCTCGTGAGCAGACATCAGCCACCGGTGCAGATAATGAATTTCTCAGCTTTTGCTGATGTCAGATTGGAGACTATTTTGGGCCTAGGCAGGAATGCCAGAGACATTACCTAAACACACACACACACACACACACACACACACACACACACACACACACACACACACACACACACACACACACACACACACACACACACACACACACACACACACACTGAAGCTCCAGGAGGCCACACTCACTGTTTTGCAGCCTGTGTTCTTGCAGCGTGTCCCCTGTATAACTTTCTCACTCTCTGTAAGACAAAACAAAGACGGATCAGGAAGGCTTCGCCCGATTTTCAATCACATTGTCTTGAAAAATAAATGTTGATCTCTTTCAGTGTGCAGGCGGAGATTAACGAAGAGCTGAATTTACAGGAAGCTTGAAGGACAGGACTGACCTAGGCCACATAAACTGTTGAATCAGACGTCAGATGCATGTAAATGTGCATCCAGCGTCAGAGTATTCATACCGCCGACACAGAGCAGCGCGTGATTGTGGAAAAAAAACCTGGAAAACATGTTTCCAGGAGTTTTGCAAATAAAACAGAGGAACGTGCCTTCCCTCTGAGACCCACCAATAAATCACCTAATTATTAAGTGACAGCAGCCATCCTGCCCTCAGTCCTGCTAAAAAAATGCTAATTTTACATCACCTTTCCAAAAGAGGCAACTTATAACTTTTGTTAAATGTCTAATCCAGAAAAAATTTTGGCATTTTTAAAGCATCACCATTTTTTTATGTTTTTAGGCTTTAAAATAAAGGGGGGGGGACGTTTGTAGACAGATGATGGATGCATTTTCTTCCATGGGATGTTGATATTTGTGGAAAATGGAAAAAAGGACATAGTTTCCAACGTAATGACAAGAAAAACAGATCAGAAAATATAACCACTACTTTGTGCTGGCCTAGGAGATCCCTTGAAAAATGGCTTGTAGCTGTAGTGTGAAAAGGTGTGCATATGCCCTGATTTCATTTGCAAAGCTAAAACATGTAGAAAAGAAAATAGAAACAAATCTGATTCTGCTTCCTGGGTTTCCAGTCATTCCTGAGCCGCTTGTTTGCGAGCAACCTTTTAGCAGCTTAATTAGCACTGAGTGGCAATTCATTTATTTCATGAGGAAAATATGATGATAGGGTATGTCTTATAAAACTCTGAACGTTTCAGTGTATTAGGATGTAAAAAGGGAATTGCTAAGCTTTTCTTTGACATTCATCAACTGTTTTTGCAGATAAATTAAATATAATTAAAAAAAAATGTAATACTACTGTGCATTTTTGTTCCCCATTTTTATGGGGTGGGTGTTGAAAAATCAGATTTTGGCCCGGTAACTCTTCATGTTTCAGCGTGTCGCTTTCCCTTGTCCTGACCACAGCGCCCCCCCCCCCCCCCCCCCCCCCCCACACACACACACACACACTTCGCCCTGCACATTTTGGTTTAAAGATGTGCAAGATTAACATGAGGTTGTTGTAAATGATGCTGAGGAACTGGAACCCTGATTTAATCCTCATCACCAATATAACAGCTCGCGTTTTAAGGCCGTAAGGTGGACTTTTGGCCCCGGTTCTCTGGAGAACCTGTGTTCTCCAGCTGCTCTTAGGACTGATGTTCTGCAGTGTTGGACGCAGCAAACACGCCTTCGGGAGAACTGACCTTTCTTCTCGCTCTCTGCGCTCTTGCTGAGTCCCAGTTTCTCCAGCGCCTGTATGAGCGACGCTGACACTTTGTGGGCAATCTTGGTCATGGGCTGGTCTGAACTGTGTGGAAATGCACACATATAGAAAAATACTTGCGTTAGCAGAGACGTGTGCGTCAATACAGGCTTACAGACCCATCCAGGCTGCATTATTTATTGCACGGTGTGTGCTGCAGCCAACCTCGCCTTGACCCCTCTGAATGAATGCATACACACTTCCTGGACCACACTTCAGATGAGGGAAACAGAGGAGCGGAAGGTGGAGGTTAGCCCCTCACCTGGGTCTCTCTTTCTGCAGCGCCTCTGCAGATTTGGGGCCCTGGTAGATGATCTCCTGGTCGTTGGCTTGTTGGATCTCGCCCTTGTCTGAGGACACCTGGGGCCTCAGAGGCTCCTGGGGCTTCACGTTGCTGTGGCGTCCCCGGGTGCAGCCCTGCGGGAGGAAGCGTCGGAGTTAACGTCAGATCAGGACCTCCTGATCTCCCCGGATCATATAGTGAGGATGGGGGTTGAGAAAAATGCACACAGGGCTGTGAATAAACATCTTCCCTCTTAAACATTTCATCTGCTGCTTATTTTTCCCTTTCACTGTTTCAGATGATCAACAAAATTCAAATGAATAAAACTGAAATGTCATTTGTAAAGGGGACAAAACTACCTGGGTGGACATTTAATTACCTTCTAATAATGATTTTTAAT
The DNA here is from genome assembly GCA_037039145.1 of Fundulus diaphanus. Lineage (NCBI taxonomy): Eukaryota > Metazoa > Chordata > Actinopteri > Cyprinodontiformes > Fundulidae > Fundulus > Fundulus diaphanus. Next base: position 16,139,051 of record CM073131.1, on the reverse strand, counting down.
AAATGGCCATGAGCCTTTTGCATGCTGTTATAGATTATATTGGTAATGTTAGCCCTACCATGTACTTATGTCAAGAAACTTGAATGTACACTGTGTATTTTCTTTAGGATGTAGGATGTTTACCTTATTGGGGATAAGCTTCCGCTTTTGCTGTTAATGCACACAGCTGCAGCAACACTATTCTCTGTGAAGGCCAGATATCTGTGTCTGGTTACTAACAGATAAGGCTGACACAGGCACAGGGAACCATTCTGACAGGATGAATCTTAGAGTATAAAAAGAGATGGAAACTGATGTTTTGTTCCACATATGCCAGTTCTTCTAAAGACGGTTTAGCTGTGGTCCAGCGCTGGGGCTAAACTGATTCTCTCTATTATTCCCATTGTGTTATTACTTTGTTGCTTTTATCTAGCCTGCTATGGAATAAATATTGTTAATCTTAACCTCCTTTCTCCATTTGGATTATTCTGAGAACCGTTCCCCCTTGAATAAAGAAACCGAGACAATAAGAATCCCTGTGGAGTAATTTTGACCCACTCTTCTTTGTAAAATTGTTTTGTTCCAGCCATGTTGGACGGTTTTCAACCATAAACAGCCTGTTTGAGGTCATTCCATCTGAATTGGCTTTAAGTCCGGCCTTTGACTTGGCCATTCCCAAACCTTTATTTTGCTCAGTTTTGAGCAAAATGTGGCTTTCTGTCGTGTTTTGGAACTTTTTCCTGTTGTGTATAACCCAAGTGCGATTGAACTTCAGGTCACAGACTGATGGACAGACATTTTCCTTCAGGATTCTCTGCTCGAGAGCAGGATTCATGGTTCCACTGATTATGGACAAATACTCCAGGTCCCTATAAAAACCAAGCAGTTTCACACCATCATACTACCTCCACGTCTGACTGTAAGTAGTTTTTCGGAAAGGCTTTGTTAGTTTTGCACCAGATGTACCTGGACACACACCTTTCAAAATGTTGCACCTCTTGTTGAGACATTTTCCAAAAACTCTTGAGAATCATTAAAAGTTTTTTGGGGGAAATGGGAGACAGTCGTTGTTCTCTTTCTGGTCAGCAGTGGTTTTCACCCTGGAACTTTGGAGGCTATTTATGCCCAGTCTGGTTCTTATTGTTGAATCATGAATGCTGATCTGAGGCGTATAACACCTGTAGAGCTTTAGATCAGGGGTGTTCAAAGTGCCTCCTGGGGGCCATTTACTGCTCCTGGATGGATTTTTGTGAGTCTTCAAATGCAAATCGAGAACGATTTAGAGAGGCTGCTCGTCAAATAGGTGCAATCAGAGACAAAAATAGAGCTCCGATTACTAATCAAAAAGAAACGAATACTGTGTTTAAACAGTTTGATCAAGACCTTTACAGGTCAGAGGGTCAGTTTGACTTAGATAAAGCAAAAAAAATCTTTGAACTTCTAAATCTCCCTAAACTTTCAGAAGATGACAAACAGTATCTTGAGCGTCCGATGTCGCTCGGAGAGGTGAATAAAATGATTAACTCACTGCCTACGGGTAAAACCCCAGGTATTGATGGGCTACCCAGTGCTTTCTGTAGACAGTTTGCAGAAGATCCTGGTCCTGAGATTCTAAAAGCATTTATCTCGGCCACTGATATGGGGCAACTCCCACCTTCAAAGACAGAGTCAATAATCACCTTTATATGGTAAAAGGGTAAAGACCCCATGGAAGGTGGAAGCTAAAGGCCTATAAGTTTATAATGCTGTGATGAAGAGCTCTTCAAAAAGATCTTTGCAAGCAGGGTGAACAAGTTCATAACTTCAGTCATTCACGCAGATCAGGTGAGGTTTGTAAAGACCTCTTCAGATTGTCTCAGACGCTTGATTCATTTAATCTGGAAAGTCAAGGATATCCCAACAGCAGCTGTGTCTCTAGATGATGGCCAGGCGTTTGGCCGTGTTAGTTGGAGCTATCTTATCTTTGTTTTAGAACCATCTGGTTTTGGTCTGGGTTTTCAGAATATAATTAAGCTAATGTATAACCAGCCTAAAGCTATGGTGATGACTAATGGTCTGAGGTCAGAGGTGTTGTTGGTTGGGCGTGGGACAAAGCAGGGAGACCCGCTTTCCCCACTCTTGTTCATTGTTGCACAGGAACCTCTTGCAGAAGCCATAAGAAAAAAACAAATCAGCCACGGGAATCACAATGGGTGGACAGGAAAACCAATTATTGATTTTTGCAGATGACATTTTGGCCTTGGTGTCAGACGCTCACGAGTCATTACCCCCTCATTCTGGATATTGTTAACTCATTTTCCTCCATATCAGGATATATGGTCAATTGGGCCAAATCTGAAGTGAAGTTGTTACAAAAGTCACTTCCAAAACTGGAAATTTAAGTGGGTAGCTAAAAATGTGAAATACTTGGGGATGCTTTTGAACCCAGGATTGGAGAAGATGATTTTCGATAACTTTAACTCAGTTTTGGCTAAAACACAACTTGTGCTCAAAGGGATGGGATAAATTACAGTGATCATTATGGAGAAGGGTCCAGGTTATAAAAATGGTTTAACTACATTTTATGCATGCTGCTCTTAAATGTACAAGCGACCATTTTCAAATCTATAGATAAAATGTTAAGTCAATTTATTTGGGATGGAAAAAGGGCGAGGAGCTACAAACTAATAGAATGTGGGGGTATGAAATTCCCTAATATGTGACTTTATCAGGAGGCATTTACAGGGGCCCAGATTACATCAATATTGTCAAATAGAAAAGAAAGAGCTCTGTGGGTGGACTTAGAGGAAGAATTAAATGCTCCATTTAAGGGAGCGGACTATCTGAATCAGTGCCCAAAGATACGACAGCCAAATTCAATCATTTCTAATACAAGGGACGTCTGGCATCATATAAACAAGAAAGAAGGAGTATTTTCTGACAGGCTTATCGTCAATATGGAATAACCCATCAATTAAAATAGGCGGGAAGGTGTTCTTTTGGAGAGAGTGGCATACAAAGGCATTGAGCATATTAACTGTCTGTACCACAACGGTACTTTCAAATCTTTTGAAGATTTAAGGAAAATATATAATCTACATAATAGAGATCATTGGGAATTTTTACAGATTAGGGACTGCCTGTCTAAGGTTGCCCCCAGGGGCTCTGCCCTACCTATTCAATCTGGTATCTCCTCTAAATTGATGTTATTAAGTAAAGCACTGGTGGGTAACATTTATAATGACCTGATCAGTGAGTTTAAAGGTACTACAGCGGGCTTAAACGCAGTGTGGGAAGGAGACCTGGGAACGATATATGAGAAGGAAGAGTGGAATGTGCTGGTTGAGGCAATGCTGAAACCAATGAGAGATGCCAGATCTAAACGTATCCAGTTCAAAATTTTCAGTAGAATATACTGGACCTCACTGAGGATGAACAGGCTTAGGTTGGCTCTGTCAAATCTTTGTTGGTGTTGTAAAACTGATAAGTTCTTCTCCATGTTCTTATAGCCCAGCTTACTCTGAATGGTTTAACGCTGTAGCAGAAAAAGCCTCATAGGAACGACTGATTTATAAAACAACGACAAAATGGACCTGTACACAGAAATATGGGATCCATTTGTAAATGAAATGAGGGATTGATAACCGAGGACTAAGTTGGACATTTAGTTAATAGTAAACGACTTCTGGTTTTGTTTGACTGGTAGTTGGGGGGGGGGAAAGGGGGTGGGTGTTCATTTGTCTGGTATTACTGTTCTTACTTTCAATTTTGTTTAATTTTGTTTCTTTTATTCTATAAAACAACTTAGAGTTAAATGAAGTGTACATGCATCATACAAGGAAATAGGCAGGTGATGAGCTTTTGTGCCTAGCTGTCAGATTTGTTTCTGTCACTTCAAAACTCAATAAAAAATAAAACGATTTAGTCCATCAGCACAGGTGGTTGATGCAGATGGAGACTTTATTTCTATCAGGGCAAAATTATTACTGACAAATTCAAATATTCTTGTAATTGAAAATGTTACGTACAACACAAAGTATCTGCCGTTCAATAACGACACTTTTTACATTGTCTTTATTTTCATAGTAAATAGGATCGCAGCTATTCAAAACCTTTTACTCAAATGCAGACTGTAGTGCACCAAAATCTGCTTCCCCTCCCCCCATTTATTAAAATTGGTGAAATACAGCATGCATTTTCAAAGAAAGACTGACCTGGACCCTGTTCTCAAAATTAAATCGAGCCCAAAAGAATTTGCAAACTGGATGCCTGTATTTTTGTAGGGGAAATGTGCAAAAACCTTTTAAAGTTTTTGATCTACAATGCTTTAAACATCCCCTTCCTACAGAAAATCTAAATTAATTTGTTTAAAAAAAAAAGCAAAGTCAATATTTGTGAAGCAGATAAAAAAAAATTCAATGTAATTTTAGTTTAGTTTGTTTTCTTTCTTTCTTCTTTTTTAGCCTTGGAATAGTTTTGACTTGAAAATCTTGGCCCATGTGAAGAAAAGTTTGGACTCTGCTGCTTTAGTTAGACGTTATTCTGGGTTTGATTGTGACCTTCTGGACCTTCTGCCCTTGCAGTAATTTTGGTAGGTCAGTCTGGGAAGGTTCACCACTGCTTCAAGTTTCCTCCATTTGTAGATTATGGCTCTTCACTGGAGTCCTAAACCTTTACCATTTTTAAAATGACAGACATCGATGGCTTTGCTTGTCATCTGTCCATTTCAGCCTACTTCATGTTGTCAGACCGGTCCTGTTAAAAGGATTTCTTGATTCTACAGGGCAACGTGTGGCTTCTCAAACTCAACGGAAAAATCTTTAATTAGACAGAATTTCTTATACAAGATGTTTTTTTCCTTGCCAAGATGAAATTTTGAAATGCTGACTTAAAAATTACATTTTGTCAGTTTGTCTGATATTAAATTAAAAGTTTATCAAAGACGTTTTAATTGACAAACTGAAACATTTGTGACAAAAAACAACAACAAACATAGATGAGTAATCTACAAATATTGTGACAGGTCAGTCAGTTTATAGGTAACTGACAATGTAGCATAAATGAGATTATGTTTGCTTTTTCATTACTTTACCTCAAGAGATTAAATCATAAAAACACAATGATAGTGAATATTTAAAACCTTATGGGCCTAAATGTGGGATTTTTAAGGACATTTAAAACATGATTTCTTTCATGGCCACTGTGAACGTGAGAGAAAAGCCCATTAAAACAGCGCCCATATCGTTCCTGCACAGACTGCCCTTTGTAGCGATGAAAAATGCATCTAGCGTTGCAAAAGCAGCAAATGAGTCAAGAACACATGGTTATTTGTATTCATCAGTACAGCATATTTAGGTCTGTTCAGTTTAAACCAGCTATTTTTTCAATTTAATGCCATGAAAGCATCAAAAATGCTGTTGAGTGAGTTTTCACAAAAAAAATAAAAAATAAAATCAAGGCTTTTTAGATTCCCTGTAATTTTAAAGTACGTCTGTTCAGTGATGAATAAAACATTTTAAGTTTGACCAGTCTGAATATTTTACATTTTCAACTTCATATGATCAAAGATTGAAAATTCCCTTTAAATAAAACAGTGGAATAACCCTTTAATTTAGTACTCTAAAATGAAATCTGTGACTTAGAGTGACCCTATGCATAGCAGGTTGGTGTATGGACTGGAAACTTCATTCAGTGTAGATTGTAGTAGCATCAGTTTAGCATTTCCTCCCATTATGCACAGCCAGCAAGGCAGCCGCTCATCTTGACCTTCTATTGCGCTTTTATTTGGATCTGCCAGTATCTACTTTCCCCTACTAACTGTTTTGTTTTTCAGTAAATGAATAAATGTACACCTTATTCTAAATATAATTATCCAATAAAAAAGAATGGTTGTTCAACTCAAAATGTTAACTGTACTGTTATTGGTCTATGGACATTAGATCATTAGGAACATTAAAAATCAAACCAAAAGATATTAGTAGGCGTTTACTTAAGTATTTAAGATCGTTTTCTACAGGCAGCTTTACTAGAACAGTAAAATAAAATCCTGAAATTATGGCTTTTAGTTTCAGTGCCACCCCAGGAGTTTAAGTGGCACCATCTGGCCACCCCTATGAAACATTTCTGGAGGCGCCACTACTCAGCTGACCAGTTCTTGTGTTTTAGATTTCCAATCTGGGCACAGCTCGCTGTTTTCAAAGTGCAATATAAATAATGTCGGCTCGGCTCAGCAGTTTATGGAAAAAATAGCTTCCCATCAACTCTGACCAGCTTTTCTGGCCCGCGCTGAAGAATAGCATCCACACAGCATGATGCTGCCACCACCATGTTTCACAGTGGAGCATGGCGTCTGCACAGTAATGCACAGCGTTAGCTTTTTGAACCCAACTTTGCTTTCATCTGCCCAGAGGACTTTCTTTCACATGATTTTCCTGAGATTGGCTACATATATTCCTTTATTTTCCTAGAAATGTTTATAAAAGGCACTATAAGCTGGCTTTCTTTCTTTCTTTTTTCCCCTTTTTGCTAAAATAGGCAAGGTTTTTTTCCGTTTTTCTGGCTGCTATTACCGTTAATTAATAATTGAATGTTGTTTGGAGAGGTTACGTGATTTCAGAATAATCTACTGGTTTCTCTGGGGTGTGTGATTCATTTCATCTCCCCACTGTTGGCAGACTGGTACGGTAAGTTAAAAATGGCGAACCTTGACTTTGTTTTACATGAAACGGTATTCCTCCGACATTTTTCTTCTCCCTCCGCCTGATTAAAGTTTCATCAAAGGAGCTGAATACTTTCAGATAATTCCTCGGCTCACACGCCAAACACTCCCAGGGTCTTAAACGAAACGCGCTGTCTTGATCCCTGAGCCGTTACCTTGATGGAGAGAAACTCCGAGAAGTCCGTCGTCCTCTTCTTGCAGCAGGACCAACCCTACAAACAGACACATACACATGGAGTGGTGCTGGACACACGTTTGCGACCAAAGAGTGAACCTGAGGATCAGCTCACCTTCAGGGCATCGTGGAAGATGGGGACTCCGGGATGGAAGCGGCAGGAATCTGTTGCGAGGGGTTGGGGAAAGGAAACGTCAGTCTGCATATAGTTCTCCACAGAGTCAGCAGGTTCTAACAGCTGCTCACGCAGACAGCCAGAGCCGCGTGGAGGTGCTGGGTGTCCCATATAAGGAGCCTCTGCCAGGCCTTCCACAAACACTTGGCTGATCACGCTCCACATGCCTCCCACACTAAATGCAGCCAACCGACTTCCACTTTTTTGACCGAATTCACGTCCAATCAGTTCCTCACTACCTGTTTCTCTGCGTTTATGACGAATTTGTATATTTCTGTACCGCCAATTTCCATTTGATTTGCACACCAAAGCCAGGACAACACAACCACAGTCACACGTGCTTGGCTTCCACGTAAGAGATCACGTACAGAGGAGAACTTTATGCCAGTTCATTGGAAGCCAGGAGAAGCATTGGCACTTAAGTTAATGAAGTCAACTATAACACAGCAATCCTGAGCAGGGCATGACGGGAAAAGGAGCAGAACCAGGCAGAAAGAACTCACCATCCTTGTTCTTGTCAGGGTCAAACTTCTCTCCGCAGCCTTTGTTGTAGCATAGCAGTGCCATGTGTTCTTCCTCCGTACGGTCTGTGCGTCTCTGCTCAGAACTTCTTTCCCCAGACCGCCTGTTGTCTCCTGCTCTTAACGCTGCTCTCTGGCCTCCAGAAGATTCTCCACTCAGACAGAAAGGAGAGATCCAGAAGGTCCGGCGGCCTTCCGGAGAGAAAGCAAACGGGGCGTCTCGGCCCGGTTGAATGGAAGATAAAAATAGCAGCTCCCTCCGCCTCGCCCCCTCTCAATTTACAGCTGTCACAACTTATCTGGAGGTGGGGGTGGACGTTCCTCCTGGTGAGCATCGGCTGTCACAAACAGGCCTGGTGTGATGAGGCCAGCGGCTGCCGCAGCCAGGCTGACAGCTTCTGGATCTCTTGTCACTTGCTGCTCCTGGATCAGCTCCACATCAAAGAAACAAGGAACCACCGTTTCGTTCTGTCAGTTTAACCCGGTGAAGAAACTCGGGAGACATGTTTGTTCCAGCTGTCACTAAATCTAAAGGGAGACCGCATATTCAGACTGATCCAACGCTCTTCGCAGTGTGTGTGTGTGTGTGTGTGTGTGTAACTCTGATTTAACTGTAGGTAAATACCAACAATTAAAGCTAAAGTTGGTAATCCTGTTCAGAAACACTTTTTGTTATACTGGGTAAAATTGTCCTTCCATCCTGAAAGTAGTAAATACAATATTTAATCAGGAAAAAAACTAACCAATCCCTGCCGTTGGAAGGGCAGGGATTGGTCAGGATTGTTCCTGCCCTCACCCCCCTCTGTCCCTCAAGTTCCTGGGGCATCACCTTATCTATTGGTTGTGCCACATGCCAATCATTCATTGCCTGACATAATGCCAGTGTGTGTGTGTGTGCATGCCTAGGTAGACACATAGGCATTATACACATAGATGCCTCCTACTCAAGGATGGCATGGCAGCTAACAGGAGTAAACGCAGAGGGAGAAACATTACCCGTATTTTTTGGAGCTAGTGTTTGCAATAACCGGTGATAACTACTGAAAGTAGATCACGTGGTGCAGGTCACCATTTGAGCTGAGACTGGTTCTAGTTTTTTACTTGGTGAGAACATTACAGAAACCCAACCGGTGGACCATAATGTTATGCTTATTAATCTGTTATGGCCGTATTTCACAAAATAAGGCTGAATCACGTTGCCAGATTAAGTACCCCGGAATTACAGGACACAAATACATGAAGAAATTATTGTTGGTGTGTAGAGAAGGCTCAGGCTTGTACATGTGAGACAGTGAAATAAAGTTAAATTAACAAACCAACTTGTTTCTTTACTAAAATATAAAATGTATTTATTTATATAACTATTGATTTGTAATACCACGTGTCTCTTTGTTTAGCATAAAACAAAGTATTTCAGCATGAAAGCACATACTTATTAATAATAACCCATACCACATGTCTGTGGTAGATTTGGGGGCGGTTCTCCACTTACAGACTATCTTTTATACACTAGAAGGCCAGATTGCAGATCATTTTGAGATCTTTTTAAATCTCTTACCAGACTCAAAAGCTGCTAAAACAGAACGAGTTTGAATTAGCGTAAAAAAACGGCGTTTAATAAATTTATATTTATTGGTAAAGGTGTTTTACAATCACAGTGTAGAGCCTATATTGCCATTAGTGCAAATCTACCTCTGCATTGATTCACTGCCAGTTCTCAGAGGAAGAAGTAAAAGAAAATATTACCTTCAAAATATAAGCCCTCAGATTTTCTAATAGTTCAACCTTAGGCAAAATCCAACCATTGTTAGTGGTAACCATCTGAGTAACGGGTATTTTAAAGGGGTATTTTCACCTGCCAATTTATTCTCATTAATAGTGTGATAGGCTCACGCAACTTGTGGCTACTCGTTGGAGCGATCTGGATTTTATTTGAGAGAATCGGAGCGAAAAGGGGTAAATACAAAGGCATGCCACACCTTTGGAATTTTATTTGTAAAAACAAAGTTGGAAGTAAACTCCCTTTCTATGCACAGTTCTGCACCACTTTTCCCTCATCTATCACACAAAATCCATTGAAACATGAGGTTGTAACGTGGCAAAAATGTGATGAATTTTCTCATAGCGCTGCTGGGGTCGACTACATCTATGAGAAAGTCAGGATGCAGGTATTCCCAGGAGAACGTATCGAAGCGGCGTTACCCATCCGTCAGCGGCCATAATGTTATGAGCGATTAGTGTGTTTTATCCCGGACTCACACAGATAAACTGCCAGCCTCTGGGGGAGGTCAGGCTATTCAATCAGGACAGAACCTCTGCAGGGACGGGACGTTGAGACTGATGCTTTTCTTTTGTAAGGACCTCTTCGTCACAAACACAAAACCCTGAAATATGACCGAAAGAAAGCATTGCACCTTAGTGCTGCCCTCAGGCCATCGGTGCCAGTCTGGAAACAAATGTACACAAAGTTTCATCAGTCAGGGAGCCGCTTTAATCCTTCACCGTGTGAGTGTTGTTAGAATAACAGAAAAGGCAGACATGTTCTCAGGGCTGCAGCAGAAGATTATATAGCTACACAAATGTACACAAGACAAAAAAAAGTAAAAAAAAAAAAAAAAAAAACTTAGTCATGCAGCAGAGATGGGATAGCATGAGTCCCAGTTATAGTCTATACAATTGCAGCGGTGCAGATTTAAGCCTGAAAAAACATTTTTTTTAAACGTGTGGTTCAGTTTAATTCTCAGGGTGGATACAGAGAGATTGGCGTACAGATGGTTTTATTTCATTTCACCCGTTTGTTCTCCTGGGCGACAGATTTCGTGTGTAGGCCGGCCAAGTGAGGCGCAGCGTGGAGGACAGCCGGGGATGGAGACGGGCCACAGCCGTCCTCTCCACAGAGATTTAATGCACCGTTCTGTTGCTGACAGTAAAACGGCTGATTGAAGTGTTTTCTTCAAACTAAGCATTGTGTTACAGGCTGCAGTAAAACTGCTTTATCGCACTTCACTCTCTGCAGGGTCATTTTCATGCCTTGTATAAGCGTGGAGTTAATGTGTAAACTCTTAAAACATGAAGACCTCATTTCACTTGTTTATGATTCTGATTTACAGCTAAAGTCGCCCAAGGAAAAGTGCAAAAAGGGCACAGTGCATTTTGTAAATCCAACATCCAGGAGAAAGAGCAGCTTGGTAGAAATTAAAGAAACAATGTGATAGCAACCTTTGACAGATCTCGTCTGCAGAATTTAGATGGAAGTTTTCCGCATGTTTCTCCACCAGCCATCGTTCAGTCTCCATGGCGACCATCTGCCAATCGATGGCAGCAGCCACCTTCATCACCCTTAGGAGTCCACGCTCAGTACTGCGCCACAGCCCCGGCTTAAACGGCGTGTTGCCTGCACTGATGCATGTAAAGCTGCCAGGCCTGCTTTCTGTTCAGTTGGGTTCAGAGACAGTGACACGGAACCGGTCAAAACACAGACTCCTACTTCCAGCTGTCAAATGTCATTTTCAGTGGTCTTCTTGTTCAGAAAATCAATATAGTTTTCCTAACAACAAAAAACAAGTGTTTTGGACTTTATATCCCTGTGAAAAGTATTTGCTCGTGTTTTCATGCGTCTCATACTCCTATATTATGGGGAAAACGCTAGCTAAACCAAACTGTCCTTTTTTGAAGATTTGACTGATTCATTTAGGTGTATTTGCTGGTGTGCTTGGGATTATTGTCCAACTGCATAACCTTTAAGATTACAAACTGTAATGCTACCTTGTGTTTTTGTGCCCATCAATTGCCCCACAAAATACAAGCTCATGCTAGTAATACGACTAAATCTGCAAAGGTTTAAGGGGCATGAAAATGTATGCAATGTGCTGTCATTTTGGAAACCCTCCTTCAAAGTAGAAAGGCTGAATTGAAGAAAAACAAGCAGAAAAAAAAAACACTCGGAACCATTTTGGTTTAATTTTGTAAACCCAATTCATTGAAACTGTAGTTCCTTGGCAACTGTTATACTTAAAAAAAGGAAGAAGAAAAACACAGACAAATGTTTAGGAATGGAAAATGACTTTTTATTTCTTCCAAAAACAAAAAAAAAAAGATAGAGGAAACAAATCCCTAGAATAAACAAATATACTGCTGTGAAATAAAAGCCCATCATTTTTATTTAAATCAACTGTAACATTTGTTTGCCTTTCCATGCCCGATACAATCCATATATTTCTGCTTTAAATAAATAGAAAATAATGTACAAAGAGATGGGAGAGGAAACAGAAGAGAAAGAGAGACAGATTAACATTTGGCATCGCTGAGAAGTCACGGCTGATCCTGATGTACGGCGACGGTTCGCAGCCCTCTAGATCTGCTCCGTCCGTCTGTTTCAGGTCACTCCCACCATCGTAGGAATCAGACCTAAATGCTGCTTATGAGCGCTAATATCTTCATGTACAGAGGAAATAAAAATGGGTAAATGAAAATAATGCGGATTATGAGGGTATGTCTTTAAACTGCGTGTTGAATGCGTGTTTCTTTATATACAGAATAGTGAGGCAGCAATCCGAGGTTTTTTTTTTATTTTTATTTGTTTACCAAAAAACATCAATGTAAAAAAAAAAAAGAAAAAGAAGAATCTGAGCGTGCACAAAGAGATCTTTGATTGAACACACCAACTCACTGACATGACGAGGACATCTATCAAAGTCTCTGTCTCTTTGTTCGGTACACTTCAGGTGGTGGGTTCTGGTCGGGAGCGGACGCATCGACCACGGAGGACGTGTGCTGCAGGTGAAAACAATGCGAGCTCTTTGGGAGAAAACAGGAGACGTTTGGCAACGCGTTTAGTTGTACTGGCTCATTCGTCAACAGTCCGAAACCTCTGTGAGCTTCGGCCTGAACGGTTTCTGGGGGCGACGAGCGATTGGTCGGGTCTGATCAGTCGCTCCATCAAGGGACAACCAGAGGAGGGAGGTGACCACCACTGTCATGCTTTGAGGACACAAACACCAAGAAAGACAACACCAGGCACTCTCTGAGAGGGTGCTCTCCAGAGGACCCTGCTCCTTGAATGTCCGCTACAATCAGAGTAATCGGATGTTTGGATTTGACATCAAAGTTCATTCCCCTCTGGATTGGATGCATGCTACAACAACGCATAGATACGGCAGCGGCTGTTAAGAGTCCGGGAAGGTAGCCTCACCGCTGCCCGGGACTGACCCCATTTGGACCAGGCAGATGCTGGGAAACAGCGATCGCCGAAAGGGTCCGAGTATGTCCAAAAATACAAACCTACACAATCAACGCTGTAACAACTACTGGCACTTACTCTACTTCTGATCAAGCGAAGACTGACACAGTTGACAGGCTTAAGACCAGAAACCCCCTGCCTTTAAAATAAAAAGCTAATTCTGTTTTCCGTTGGTTGAGAAACTGCTGGAGTCAACGAAAAGAAGCCAAGAGAAAGCAAACTGCGTCATTAAGGTTCAGAGATAGTACTGTCAAGGCTTTACAGATTTCTCCCCACCAGGGAACAACCATACATGCTTTCTGAGGTTATCACAAAGCGTCCGGTGTGGAGAAAAACAGAAAAAGATGATTTTAGGGTAGAGGACCTTTCTGTTTGCGAGTCCATGAAGACCTTCCACCATTTGCCCAGAGAATTGAGGTCTTTCTCATCATAAAGTGAACTTGCGGTCATGACTGGATTTACTGGCTACAGTCTAAATCCACCATGCTGAATGACATCGTTGAAGCAGCCATGAACAGAAGCTGGTGGACAGCTGAGAACTTCCTGACTAACTTCAGGACAACGAACCCAGACGTACCCACCTAACTAAGGTGTGTGGAGCCCTCGGTACTGGAGGCATTAGAAGGATAACAACTAAGCTCCCAATGTGATCCCAAGTATTAGATATGGGTCTTGATAAAGGCCTTTTTTAGATGACCAAACTAAACTCCTGAAACCTGTTTCTTCTCTAGTCTAGGATTTTATGTCCGCTGAACTAAAGGAATTAGCCAGTAAGCCAAATTTTGTGTGCATGGCTTAAAATACAGCTCTTTTCTGTTGCTGTAAGGAGTCTTGGATTTCACTGACACTTTATTTTAACACTTAATAATTTTCACTTCCTCCGTATCTGTTTCATGTGACCAGCTCACTATGTTGGTGCAGGGGAAAGCTGTGCAGAGAGCGGCTGAAATGTTATGATGCTCAAAACTAAAGTGTGGCGATAATAAAGCTGGAGATCAAGCCCTGCTGAAATATCTTAACTATCAACAAGTCACACAGGAAGGAAAAACGCTGGCTAGCTGAGCGCTTCAGGTATGCTGCACATGAAACCGGCATCAGCAGGAAGTGAATTACTTTGAGACTCTTGCAGAATTGGAACAAAATCACCACTTCTGCCCACAAAAGCTAGCGGCGCAGTTCGAACTTCAATGGTGACTGAGTTCTGATGAAATGTTTTTGTACTGCACTTTAAAGTGGCCAAATTCTCGCGGATATTCATGGTTTAATTTTATTAGGCATCTGGCTGGGTTTTTGTGTCGGCACAGGCCAAGTCTTACATGCCTTGGACTGGTACCCATTGTTCGGTGCATCTCTAATTAAAAATTTTAGGAGGTATGAATGTTCAGAAAGGCTACTTTGTTTTGTAATTATTTATTTCTTAATCTAGAACTCTAACAAGAGGCAACAAACATGTTTCAACATTTTCAAAAAGCCTTTTGATCCCATTAAATGTTCATAAGGCCACGTTGTAGCTCCGCATCTCCCCGAGGCTTTAATAGTCATGATTCTCCATTTATTTAACTTCATTTTTACACAGAAAAGGAGGGAAAACCACTTAAGTTGGTCTTTTGCTAAAGGACAAGGACAAGAGGTGGTCTTCAAAATGGTCAGTCGTCACATTGATTTGTCACAAAAACCTGAAAATCTGTGTGTGTGTGTGCTTTGCTGTTCAGGGACGAATGAGGCATGGGTAAATTGAGGAATGCTGGAATACTGGACCAATGTAAGTGGCAAGAAAAGAAGAGATTGAGAGAAGCTAACCACAGAGCCTGGGAGAAACTCCTTATCTACAGCTAAAGGACGGAAACACTGACAGGGGTAATAGAGCTATCATTTATAGACACCAGCAAAGGACAGGATGCGGTGGGAGAACCTACAGCAGGATAATAAGAAGGTAGGCTAAGCTAACACAAGACTGACGAGAAGCTTTTAAAGAGCAGCATCTAACCCACAGTGACAGGTGGGACAATCTACACAGAAACTGGGAACTGTAAGCACTTTACATATCTACACAGACTAAATACGGACTAAACAGAGCAAAAATAGGTGCTGCAGCACTAGATCAGCTAGACTAGAGAAACTGAAGCGACATTTTGGAAGAATTCACAGCAAGGTGGACGATGAGAACGGACTATCAATGATAAAATGCTGAACCCTGACGGGACTACACAAAGCTTCAAGCTCAACGTTAGAGTGACAGGGGGGAAAAAAAGCAAATAAAGGTACTCGCCCAAAAGGCCCACAAACGAGTTCTTTAGACCCCATGAAAAAAACTACCCCTTAACACCTCAAATCTCTATCCTTAAAGAAACCTCGACAGCTCTGCCACGGTGAGATAGCCACTTCAGTGCAACTTTTTCGCATGTGCATTTTTGCAATAATATTTTGATTTTAGAAAAGAAAAACAGAAAAAAAAAACGTTTTTTTAAGTTTGATTTAAAATTTGACCCTCAAAAGTAGCCCTCGATGGGGGAAAATTAAAGTAAAAAAATCATACACAAAAATGTGTAAGCGTACACATGAGAGCAGCGCACAGTGCATTATGCACAAACACAGCCCTATTCATGGGGACGGATGTTCTGCCTGAGGAAGGGCCCACAACGTTCTCCACTTCTGGGCCCCACCGCTACGGTGGAGCGGCCCCCCGTTGGCTTGCAGCCTCTCGCTCTGACTCAGTGCAATTTAACGTGAAGTCCACTCAATTCAGTAACTGCTTTCTATCACAAAACATGTGGATCTCTGAAAGGGCTGCATCTATTGGTTCTAGACACCTGGACAGATCCACACAGGCCCCCCAGCTGCAAGTAGGCAAAAACAAACAGGACAACATTCCTGCTAGACAGAAAAATACACATTTTATCCTTTTTCCCAGCCTTTAAGTGAGCCTGCTTAGAAAACTCCTCAATGAAAGTGGAATCATCAACTCAGCCACAATTTAGTCGGCCAAAATACTTTGAATAGTGAACTCAGATTAATAAATTGCTGCTCACTTGGAGCAGCTGTCTTTAAGGGAACGTTCAGGATTTTTACAGCGAGGTCCTGTTAAAAGGTTATAAACTAATGTTACCGGCAGGGATCTTCATTTAGATTTAGATCCAGACTAGTTGGTCTCAGGGGGTGAAGCTAACAGATGGCATGAGAGGGGCTAGGACCCAACTCCAGCATTTAAAAAAACATCAGAGCGGCCTATGAAAAGACTATTTTATGAACGTTTACACTGTTGACATATTTGCATTAACCTTTTATTTAGAAAAGTAGCTTCTGAATATTTAAGCGCGACATGGACAACTGGAAATGTACCGCAGAGAGAACATTTACAGCATTTCCTGTCAGAATAACGGACATAAAATTAAATCAAAAGGTGTGAAAGTCAACAGGCTAAAGATAATTTAAACAGCTATAATATTTTTGCTTCTGAGCCACTCTAATCAGAACACGTTCCACGCAGGAAGACTATAGATGGCGCACTACACCAAACGATATGTCTCATGTAAATAGTGCTTCTCTGTAAATAACCACCCGGTGCAAAGGTTCAGAAAACAGCATTTGCTTAAACCGCTCAAGTTTTGGAGATTAGCGTTCTTTAACACAAAACAAGCCCCTTGCTTTGGACTCGGTACGGTTTAGACAATACGTTAGCTTCAGCTTCCAAATCCAGCGGAGACCGTTTCTACTGCAAATATCACTGCTTATAACCTGTTAACAGATCGTCACTTTTAAACATCTGGCAATACCCCTTTACTGTTTTCATCAGAATACTGTGTGTGCGCGCCTTTAAGAACAGGCGCAACCTTAGTGTGCAGGATTCATTTCAGGACTGATCGAATCCTGATCGATCACCGTGAGAAAGACGCACACGAAGCCTCCTGTCTTGAAGAGACAAAACGCACTTAATCTAAGTGTCTGTTGAATGTAAATATGCTGGCTTTGCAACGATGGGTAAACACTCCATGTGAGGACAAAAGAAAAATTACACTCATGTTTTGCTTATATACACAGCTTGATTAATTATTTTAGGGTCAAATTTGATCAGCTTCAATACACTTTTTTCATGTGACATTTTCAGTGAAGAACCCACCCCTTAAACCCTTGGATAGCTCCAGGACAGACCATAAGCACACTGACTGGCAGTTCTCCAGCAGCAGTTTTCATGATGCAGCTGTAGTCAACCATTTCAGTAACATCTGGATACATTTTCCCTGGTGGGACGAGCCCTTGAGACAATTATTTTTTTTTTTGTCCCGACACTTCACCAATTCCCCGTCTTGATGTGCAAAGCTTAAAAAGCCATGACAAGAAATGCTCGATTACCATTTAGCGCTTCAACAAATTGCTGTACAAGCCCTGATAACATTAAAGAGAGGCTGGCGAGGAAAAAAGAAAGGAAAAGAAAAATACAGATTGCAAAATTACAGGAAACGTACTTGAGAAAATGTGCCTCTACATCGCTCGCTAAAAACAAAGAGAGTGAGGGGGAGGGCTGAGAGGAGGCGGGAGGCTGTATTACCTGAAACAACTGCTGCGCACACACACACACACACACACACACACACACACACGTCCTCTTATAAGTGCTCCCAAGTTGCTGTTGCAGGCAGACAGGAACTCAGAGAGGACAAAGTAGCACCAGTGTGAAATAAAGCTAATTCTGCAGCTCTCAAAGCATCCAGATACTGATAATAACTGAACAGCCTGGGTGAAAACCAGAAGTAGGATTACCTCCACCCCTTCGTCCCTGTTCATCTCTCCTTTCCCTCCAGCTGTACGACTTGCAACACAAATGAGACGATAAACGCAGAGAAGCTCCACTCTCACACATGCAAGCAGTTGTTTCAGCCAGGACAGGGCGCCCCCCGCCCACCTCTCCCCAGTAACACTCCTCCACCCCTCATCGTCTCCTCCTTGTCCTCTGTTTTGGCGTCTGTCGGTTATCTTGTCTGTGTGTCTCTTCATTCCTCCCTCCGTTCGATCATCCTCTCCTGAACTTCTTCTGCCGTTTGTCGCTTTTGGCACTCAGCTTCCTCCTGAATGGATTACATAAACTGCATCTGGAGGAAAAAAAAAAAACAGGAAAGAAAAGTGAAATTGTAAAAAAAAAAAATTGGAGCGTTTTAACAGTCCAATAAAGCAAAGAGAAAAACAGGTAAAACAATAGGAAAAAACTCCACTACTCACAGAGCTTTGCCCTTTTTCTGTGAAACTAACACTAAATTATTTCTGACAGAATGTCATGTGATTCCCTATATCAGGGGTTCCCAATGTGGGGGGAACAATATAAAGAACATTACGAGAATAAAGTGGTAATATTACCAGAACAAAGTTGGAATTTTATGAATTTATTCTCATAATTTCCAAAACCTCGTAATGAGCAGAGCTATTCTTGCTGGATGAATATTGCCAGCATGTTGATTCAGCCATCTCATAGTTTATACCCCTCTGCAGTTCATATTTTTTGTTAAAGGGACAGTGTGTAACTAATTTGGCTTTTAATTAGCAAACTTAAAGCATTTCTTTTATTAATACATATTCTGGCAAAGTCTAATAACATCACATGAAAAATGAAAGTGCTCCCATTGCTTATAATTAGTAGTTTATAAACAGAAAGGTGTCGGTGCAGCCGCTGGGAGACGCCATGTTGCGTCGCCTTTTCTGATTTCAGCAGCCGAAAGAGGCCAAGCTTGTCAGCCATACGCGTTTTCCCTATCTATATGAAGACGTGCTGTCGGTGGAGGAGGGGTGGAAAACAAGCAAAGACGATCGTAGATCATTCTATTTACCGTTTTCTGTTGAAATGGAGGACCATCCATACTGTTTGCCCAGCGAGAGGGAAGAGAAAGTAACCAAGAGAAGAAATATAAGTCATAACCGGGAGAAATGAGAGTCTACATGGGCTATTATTACCAGGTGGAGATGATTCATGAGGGAACGGGGATTAAAAACAGATGCAGAGGTTGCAGGCTTTCTGCTGGACAGGTAAGTTCATTCAATATAACAGTGACGTTTATTTTGGCTTTATGTTAGAAACAGGGCAGTGTGGTCCAGCAGCTGCTCTGTCCTCCCAGCAGAGACGGCTAATTTGTTTGTCTCGTGTCCCTCTCAGGGAGTATGTGTGTACGCGGAGGGGCGGAAGGATATCAGCCAGCTCACCGTGTCCATAGCGCCAGGGTCCAGGTTCCTTTACTCGTGTTTATAGTCGCTTATTTCAGACCCACATTCAGATACGAGCCCAAAAAAAACCCGACTCACGGAATTTACAAGCGGACTTAGAAACAGTGCCAAAAAACATTTAACATGATTACCGTAGCTATTAGCTATAAGCAGTAGCTTGGTACCAAATACATGGCGTACATGTTTACATTGTCACATTTATGACACGCCGCAGCTTCTGTAGTAGTAGATCACTAGACTGTAAAAGGTAGTTAAAATAATGGTTGTATTACATTTCTTTTTAAGAATCATTTGGAGTCAATAACTATAGGTACAGAAAATTCCCACAAAACCCCCCCAAAAAACAAACAATACCATTTTAGAGTGGTCCGAGAACACACCTGTGTGGTACACCTGCTGAGATTAAATTAAATATGGTACCGTTGAGGTAACTAATGTACCAACGGGGGGAGAATTGTATCCATGAGACAAGCAGAAATCCTAACATCCATAAGAACATCTTTTTGCTTGAACTGCTAAAATTAAAATCTTATAATTTAATCAATTCCTCTTTTCTCCAATGTTGACAAAAAATAAGCATTTGAATGAGTACATTTCATTTTATCAGAGACGATGTCAAATTATCTAACAGATTTAGGTTTTGTGTTCATCATTTGTCCATAAATCGGGTGACAAGGTGCGTGTAAACCCTTCAGTAAGTGTGCAGCAACGCGTGTCAGCTACCTGGGCTCCAGGCATGGGCGCGAAAGGGTTGGTGGGTCTGAGAACAGGCTGGTTGTACATCATTGGCTGTGGAGCCATCACAGGTACCCCGCCCATCTGAGCCATCTGGGGAGGGACCTGGAGAGCCAAAACACGCACACACAGACAGAGAGAAAGGCAAATGCAATGAAAGCTTAAAAATAAATAAATAAAAATCACCCTGAAAACAAAATTGCAGTGGAGCAACAATATGGTGGCGGCTACATGCTGTGGGAATTGAGGGATTATGGGTAAATGCATCGAAATGACTGATTTAGGAAAGCTGAATACAAATCGTAAAATTTTTGTTAGAGGAATTTGTTTTTTAAAAAGCTCTGTTTTTTCCTTTTCACTTGACAATGGTGCAAAACCTTGCCTCACTTTATCACACTGGATTCCAATAAGAGACTGAAGTTTGCATTGTAAAGTACTGTGAGCAAACGTGATAATACGTCGGGTATATAAACTCAAGGCACTCTCTGTGCTCGCTCACCATTCCATACACAGGCACTTGTGGTGTGGTCATGGGGAAAGCCATCGGCGCTGGAGCCTGGAACAAAAACGGAGCATCTCAGAGCAAAATAAACAACCTACTTTAGTTTCAGCCTCATCGCCATAATTAAAATAAAACTTTGAAAAACATGAAAAGACTTGGCTTGAGCAACTTTAGCGCTCTACGGTTTGGGAAAGGACAACTCATTTAAAGCGCAAGCATGTGTACATTTAGCAGCACAGCAAGAAGCTAAAGCACTTGGCGGATCCCCACTGTGAGCAATCATTCCCACCACTTCGAAACGAGAGGCACAATGGCAGCGCTCGGCTTTCTGCCGTGTAGAGGGTAAATTAAATCCACTGCACCTGAAAGGGCTTCCTGTTCAACACGATGGGCTATTGTTTGAAAGTGACGCCTTTCTGCATCAAAGCTGCTGGTTTCTGGTAATTTATGGAAATATGGTTCAGAATAGTATCAGAGGTGCCTGCAGCTCTATTAGAACGGGTAAACATGACGGCAGGGACTTCTCCTAAACATAAAATTAGAAGATCCTGAATCGTCTGAGGAAAATCTTTGTCTACCTTTTCATGTACAACGGCAAAGAAATCTGCACGTCAGTCCGGAAGTCTTTTTTTTTTTCAAAAATCCACAAAAACCCACAGCTTGCAGAAAGACGGTGGTGCCTTGGCACGGCGTAGCCGTCAAAGTAAACGAGACGACTGTAGCGTTCTAACATGACCGTACGGCGCCTGAATAGCAGCTATGGCAGTAAAACCTTCCTCTCCTGACAGAGTGGAATACCTTCAGCTTGCTTTGTTTCGCTTTTTTAGCTGCTACTGGAGTCTGGAAATGAAAACTGCAATATTTCCATTAAACACAGTAATTAGCTGCTTTGGAAATACATGTTCTGCTTTATTTCACGACATAAAATGATGGATTAGATTAATTAAGGCAACGCTATGGCGAGTTCAGGGTTTTATGGGGAAAATAAAACTGCACTAGCATTATCCTTTAATTGCTTTTTTTGCATCAGATCCTTAATCAATGTTTTAAACTAAGTGCAAGCTACTTAAAACGGCTGATCTGTCCACTAAAAAAGGCAAAAATTATTTCCAGTATAACGTGTCCACAGATGATCTGCTGCAGGACTGTGTCTGCGTTACTTAATCAAAATCCTGTCCTGCTTTGTGCCTTTCTGCACTTACAGTGGTCCCATAAAAGGTAACAGGAAATGTGGCTAATTTAATGTAGAGGACCCCCAAGAAGTCATCTAAGCAACCATTTCAAGCACTTTTCTCATTTCTCTGATAATATTTTCAATCGTCTGTCTAAACTCGATACAGGACATGTTATAGGGAAGCATGTTAGGTGCTTTATAAAATGTACTGTTCGGTTCCCGCCACATTTGCAGCCACCCCTGCAAAAGCTGGGTAAAAACCTTTAAAATGAAGTCGCCTTTTATTGCAGGTGCATAATTTCACACTGAAAAGTGTCTAAACATAGAAGCTTTAATTTGAGCAGAGTTAATGAAGTGGGTAAAGAATGGCTTTAAATAACACAAAGAAGCGCCGCTGCTGTGCATCCTTAATATAATTCCCATGCGACTCAGCCTTCCCAGGTAACATTTCACACATTTGGATCATACCAAGAAAGATCTTTCATCATTCCTCTTTACCCTCTTTTGCTTTCTTCTTTTTACCTCCTTCCCAGCGTTTCCCTTGCCGTTCTACCAGGGGAGAGCGCCCCGCCCTGCCAACAACATTGTCCGCCCCCCAAGAAAGTCACGGCATGCAGTAAATTCATATACGTCTTCACAGTTAATTCCATTAAAACTAGCCTTTCTAAATATCGCCGGATCACATCCTGAGCTATTTCTGTTTCAAGGTTCCCGCATAATAAGGCGGACATCAGTCATTGGACAGGTATGTACAGAGCTCAGGTTTACAGGCGTCACACCTCTCTGTGCCACAGACTGACAGATGTGCGGTGGGTGTCTGCTGAGGGCGATGTACGAGTTTGCCACAAGAAATGTAGCCAATAATTGCGCTCAAGGGTAAAATGTCCGCGGGGATTGTGCGCGGTGCCCAGTACTACCAAGTGTACTAGAGACCATCTTTTCTAAGGTCTGCAGACTGAGATGGCAGTGGAAGAAAGTTTATTTCATGTCTGGTGAACAATTTTTGTGTCGATTCGGCCACATTTCAGATAACTATCCTCCTGAGAGACACAATAATGACCCATTTTTAGCTTACTGATAGAGTCTAGATTCACCATTACAATGTTCACACGGCCTTTGGGTGAGAAACAGGCCCACATTACCACAGATCCTCCACCATACTTAACGGTGGACACAAGGTATTGAGGGTCACTTTGTCTTTTCCCATCAAACAGGTCGATCCACCGCGGTCACGGACCATTTGTACTTTCAGATCAAACAGCTAGTCTTCCAGAATCACGATCCTCAGAGTCAGACGGCTGGTTCTGGTCCCACAACCCAGTACTAGTAGCCGTTACACGCACAAGTCCCAGTAATTTACTGGGAGCACATTCCTGGGTCGGACAAGAATTAGCGTCTTTCACACATGCATATTAGTCCCAGTAAATTACCGGGTCAGCTCTTTTCACACTTCACAATGGATGCACCCAATATCACCTGCAGGTGGCAGTAATGTAAGGGATGCAGCTTTAACTGATCAAGCCAACTTCTAAAGGAGAATGTCAGCCAGAAACCACCTCGGTCAAACAGCTGATTAGCCACAACACACAACGTTACCATCCTCCTCTACGCAGCGGCAACAAAAACGCGACCAGTCTTGTTTGTCACCATTGCAGCAGTTTGAACCTTTGATTGCTTCTCTGATTGTAGACACAGACGACCCTCACCATCATTTAGCATCCCCCTCACCTTGCATGTGGTAAAATGAGATATATGGATCTGTTCAGCTAATTCGCTATCGTTTAAAGAAATTGCCTTTGTCGCCTCACATTTATACCCCAGGGAAACAGCGTCATTATGTTATATTAAGAAGTTCTTAAAAACACATCTGTTTAAAAAGTATAAATGTAAAAAATTGGATAAAATTTATATGAAAAAGCTTACTAGGAGTACAAACAAATGTACTCAAATTAAAGGGAAGTTTTTTTTTAACTAAATTTAGCAGTTTCTGCAATAAAGAAAGGGATTTATTTTATTGCTTCTTTTCCACAGCATTAGTCAACATCTGCAGAAATTACTGTGTGCTTAGCTAAAGGACCTTCAGCGGCTTTGGGCCTTTTTAGGAATGATCCTGATTAAAAAAAAAAAAAGACTTTAAACCCAAGGCTACACAGTTTTAATAGCTTTACTGTCATTCTGTTAGGTTTTAGACAGGCTCTGAATGCACTTATCTACAATCAGAGCTTTAAAGTGACTTTTAAAGGAGGGATCAGCAGAAGAAGTGATTCTCTTCTCAGAGATCTAAAGAAAAAAAAAAAAGGTTTTAGACCGGGCAAGGTGAAGCTGTGAACCGATCTTAGGAGGTAATCAATACAATCGAGCTGTATATGCTTGTAGTTGCGACCCTGGAGAGCCAGTTGTTGCTCCAAAACACTGATCAATGTGTCTCAGCCGTAAAAGGCAGAAATCGGACTCCGTTTCATCAAATATATTTATTGCCTACTCAGTAGCACACCCCTGGTTCAGAGGTTTCGGTATTTAAAGTCATATTAACAGATTAAGTCGACTTTACTGTCACCTGCAATTTAATCTCTCATTAATTCACAAACCATTTGTCTTTCACTTTTACGGCCCTGTGTCGTTTATCGCTGCTTAAGAAAGAACAAAAAAACACAACAGCATGTCAGAGAAAAGACGAGAAGCTGTTTACGCAGAGCTTCAGATTCTCCCTCAATCCTGCCGTCGATCCGTCTTCACGCACAGCTGTCGGCCTTCACCGCGTCACCCTCCACATTCATCTGTTTGCATCCGTCTTATTATGCCCATTCATTCCCCCCTGCCTGGTGACTCATTTTTCTTTTTACCTGCCTAGTTCTGCATCCTTTATGCAGCCTTTTGAGCGTTTTCGAGGTGAACGCCGCACAGCTCCCTTCTTTGTCTTCTTTTATTCTCTGCAGTCAGACTTCCAGCCCACTTTGCCTCCTGCAAGGCTAAGTGCTGGTTAAATGGCTGAGATGCTTTCCTGGCTTGAAACTTATAATGCAAGACGTGGTTCCAGCTGAGACTGTTGCAACTTTCTGGCCAGAATGTCTGATGCGAGTGTTTCATCAGCCAGTTTAATTGCAGCTCTGCTGCCATAGATCTCTTCTATAGGCCTTCCACAAGCTACAATGAGTTTGTATGCAAGTGCTTTCAGATGTCAGATCTCCCCCGGTTCAAGGTTGTTTTGTTCTTTAAATCAGTCTTTATTTTGTCCTAGCTTGTTAAAAGTACAGCAGAATGCAAATGCTGCGAGACACGCCTCCTGCTTATGTATTTTTTCTCAGACGTTCTTATAAATAAAAATCAAAGCAATGTGACAGGTGTTTGGATGTAGTCCCCTTTATTCTGATTCCTCCAAAATAAAACCCAATCCAACCAACCTCCTTCAGAAGTTTGTAATTTGTAGAAAGAGCCTCCCTGTGTCTAATTTAATCTCAGTGTAAATCCAGCTGTTCAGGTTTGCTCCACATTGGTGAACAAAAACCGCCATAAATAGGATCCCAGCAGACAGGTCAGGGAGAAAGAGTTTCAAGTAGAGTTAGGTTAAAGTGTTAGGCAGCCCACCATTCAACAAGGGCGGCGCCGCCAACTTAATGTTGCCTTAATGTTGGTGGATATGGCAAAAATGCTTGTGGAAACGACGCGAGCTTCACTATCACAACCATACAACGTCTTTGATTGTCAGAGGTTAGATCGGCCTGGGGTGCAGCTGCATGTGGGCGGAGCGATCTTACAGTTGGCATCATGTCAATTACGCTCTATTTTGTGTTCGTCCATCACAAAAAAATACCAATAAACACAGAAGTTTGTGGTTACAACATGAGAAAATGTGAAAAGGGTGGAAACCAAAATAAAGAGCCTGATTAAACAGACCAGACATAAGAGCTGGAGAGGTTTGTTAGTGCTTACACAATTATAGCTCACAGTCAACTTTCAAAGCTCACATATGAGGAAGTTATTTGTAGAAAGTGAGCAAAAAGCAGAGTCGATTTCTTCAACAAGTGTCTCCAGGGAACGTGAGAGCAACAGGAGGTGAGGAGGGGAAAGATGAAATGGAGGATAAGCAGACATTTCTGAGAGGCTGGTTGGGACTCGTCTTACTAAACAGAGATAAGTACTTACATAACTAGTATAGAACATTCCATTCTGCATCAGGACGCGACAGGGAAAAGGGACAGAAAGAGACAGAGAGGAGGAGGACGACAAGGAGGAGGGGAGGGGAAGATGAGATGTAAAAAAGTAGAGGTGAACTCAGGAGAACAAGTGAAGTTAAAGTAGAGAGAAGAATAAAATGTTGAAATGAAAGGGAAAAGTCAAACAAAGAAATGAGGGACGAATAAGTGGATAAGTAAGCAGCGTTTGTTGAAAAAGATGGTGAGGACAGCAAAAAGAAAACGGGAAGAAAAAGGTCCGAACCATCAAGTTGGGATAGGAAGCAAAGAAAGCAAAGGGTCACGATGTCGATGGATAGATGTCAAAGGCATTGTGGCGAAAACAGGACGAGAAGATAACAATGCGCAGCAGAGTCGCCGTGAAGCAGAACAGGAGCGAAACGTGGGAAGGAAGACGAGTGGATGACGGTGCAAAAACGTCAGGAAGGAGAGATCAGATGGGATGACAGCGAGGTTAGGGAGGACAGGGAGTCAGGAAGAGAAAAAAAAAGGAGGATCAACAGGAGAGGAAAGTGAAAGAAAGAGAAGAAGACAGGGGTTAGTGACAGTTTTGTCTTCGTCAGCCAGAAACTGCAGAGCAGAGATCAGGAGGACAACTAGGAGCTGCTAAGATCAGCACACATCATGCACACGCAGCTATATACTGGACTGAGATAAGGTGCAAACACACAAAACGCACCAGCATGCCGACATGCACCGACCGATTAAATAAACGGCATTCCCTCTGTTCACGCCAACAGTTTCTAAATCGCTAAACATTCTGCTAAGGTGTCTGCAAGTTTCAATAAGCCAAACGTATTTACCTGGTCCCTTTAGGGAATTTCAAATGAAATATTTGGTAGAAAACAGAAAGAGTCTGCAACATTTGGCTAGAGCTGACCCAGCTAAAAAGAAAAAAAAAAAAAACGACAAAGAAGACGGTTGGAGTCGTGCTCACGTTTTTTTCTTCTGTCAAACCCTTGTGAGCTAAGCTAACCAGGAGCTGGCTGCAGGCCCAGAACAAAAATTGGGTTTTTCAATCTGTTTAGAGGAGAGTCAAAAACCAATAAGGACAGAGCAAATTACAAAATTGTGAACTTCAGAGCTGCTTGTAGGCAGATTTTATTACCTTCAGACAGAACCGAAGAAGCAAACATCATCAAATTTACATTTACTTGGCAAATGTGGGCAGGAGACGTAGTGGAGTAGAGCATCTCCCGTCTGATCACCCCGCCGCGACCCGACGGACTTGAAACAGCTACAGATCGCCAACCACGGCTGTTTATGAACACATTTATGAACACAATTGATGATTGTTTAGGAGACCTTTCAAGCTACCAAGCCTGTTCTTCACATGATAAACTTGAACAGGGCACAGCGGCGCTCCCTGGGATTGGAGCGCAGGGCTCAATGTG
This sequence comes from Fundulus diaphanus, assembly GCA_037039145.1. Lineage (NCBI taxonomy): Eukaryota > Metazoa > Chordata > Actinopteri > Cyprinodontiformes > Fundulidae > Fundulus > Fundulus diaphanus. The sequence continues at coordinate 16,112,060 of CM073131.1, read as the reverse complement.
GAAATGACAGCTGGAAACTACAACTTTTAGTAACTCCAAATAGTTTCTGCAGGCGCTTCCTGCTGTCTTTGCATGCGTGCTGCGGGCAGGGGGGGTAGGTCTAGGAGTGGGTTTGCTAGTATGGTGGAGAGGAGCGGCCCGTTGTGCATGTAAGCATCCAAATCAAGGGCTCAAGGTTTCAGCTTGTATCTCAGTTTAAGCGAGTGAAGATTTATTTTTTCAGCTGACGTCTAAACGGGCAAATCTGCTATCAAAATTTCAGATGTCCGAATCAGAACCGCTCTGGTGATGAGATTCGACTTCTGAATCAGAAAATAGTGGATGTGAGCAAAGAACAAGAGAGAATAAAAGATGTAAATAGGCTGCAAAGCCCAGGTTGAAACCTAAAAACTTGTTCATTGCGTGTGAATTATTTCAGAACGTAGGTGGTGAGCTGTAAACATTACTTTATTTAGATTTAACTTGTATGAACAAGTACTACTAAGGTTCAGTTAGGAGTCAGCCTGCACACCACTGGTGCTAAGATTACCAAACTATGCCTAGTTTGGACAAACAGAACAGTTAACTTCTTTCCAAACGATAGCCCAGTGCAAAACGTGTCCATCTTAGTCACTTGTTTTAGGCTGCACAAGAAAGCCAGTCATGATAAGCTCTGAAGCAGTTGACCTTTATTCCTTAAAGTTGATGCAGTGCCCCCCGCGTCGATAACTAATCAGCTCCTGGTTTCATTGGTGTTAAAAGTCCTACAAAAGATGCAAACGTGGGCATTCAGGACGTCAGGTGCAAAGCTGAAAGTGGGCAGAATAGGATGTTTGGAGCCCTTGTGTCTTTGCACATGAAAGACTAAAACAAGACGTTAAGAACTTGCAGACACCTTGGCCGATCTTTTAGGTAAGCAGTCCCTGTCGTTGCGTACATGTGTCCCCCCCGGACATGTAGGACTTCTTACCACATGTGGCACAGGCATGGGCTGTGGGGCCATGGGAGCAGGGCCCCACTGTGTGGTTGACATGGTCTTATTTTGCCAGTTCTGGCCACCGGTTAGCTTCTTCTCCCCAGCCTGGTTCCACTGCATCTCTGGCCTGTTGTAGGACAAACAGAACACCACAAGCACAAGAGAAAGTAAACATATGCAAATGCATTTTTTTTTGTTTTTTTTTATGAACAATTTCATCAACAAGTCCAGTAACTTACTTTTTGGCTCCAGTTCCGCCAAACTGCAGATCTGAGGAGGGGATAGAAACAGAGAACTCAGTGAAGTGAAACATTATGCTGCAGAAAGCGCATAAGTTATAAGGAGAATATCTTCTGGACATGTGTTGAACAGGAACTCCGTACAGTGCCTAATGAATATTCAAGGCCTGATGTTGCGTCGGTAAAGTTATATAACTGTTCCATCTGCTGCACAGATATTCCAGCTCGTTTTCCCTCTTTGTTAACAAGTTCGTGTGTGTCCGCACTCACTGCCCACAAGGTTGGCCAGAGAGGAGTCGAGGTCATTGGCTAGCAGCTTTCCTCCGGGATGGATGGCCATTTGAGGAGGAGGAGGAGGTGGTGCGGTGTGTGCGGTGACTGTGGGCTTTAACAGGTCTCCGAGAGCATCGAAACCTGGAGGAGAAATCAGCGTGGTCATGTAGAAGAGCTGGAAAACAACCCGGGCATTTCAGAGCTGAAAGGCTCCAAACAACCTTGTAAAGAGATGAAAATGTGTGGAAGCTTCACAAGATACACAGCGAGACATGAAAGGAGAGAGAAAAGCAAGAGCAAAGATGTTTGGAATTTCATTGTCGGCACGGAAACAGGCTGCACGGCAGTTGTTGAGTCACAGCTCAGACCCCGAAATAAAGCCCTGAAGGATCGTCAAACTTTGAGAGTCTGAAAAAATGTCAAGCATTAAGTTGTTTATTAAAGCATCGGCAGCATAAGGACGACCTTTCCACCAGATAGGCTGGGTTTGTGAGAGCTCCCGAGGTTAGCAAGCCGGATAACGACATCAAGAGCCGAGCAATTCAATAGTCTGAGATATTTCAGGTTACAAGTAACATTTCCAAACTCTGAATAGTCCTCTTCTTCATTGTATTAGAAGAGGTCACATGTCCTGCCTCATTGTGCAGGACAATGGTGCTAAATACAGTACTATGGCAGGCTAATTTAGCATTAAATATACAAGATATGCACAGATAACTACAATTTACTCCCCCTAAATTGAAAAGGACAAGCATATCGCTGCTATCTGTAGAACAAATCACGAAGTAGATAAATCCGGCAAAACAAGTTATTATGGTACAACAATGTATGCAGTGTGTGTAGCAGGGACATGATTTGCATTGAGGGAGGCAGTCGATCCACACAATGAAAAATCAAAAAGCTTTGTTAGTATAAAAATGTTGCTAAGATGTCAGCAGAGTTCTGGAGGGAGAGGACAAATAAGGGCAGCAAGAATGTTCTGGCTGAACTCGCATTTGGTCATGGCAGTAATGCGTTACAACTTTTTACACAAATATTGGCAACGAGATTCATCTCTGACAAAGTTCCTTTAGTCAGCTCACAGTTGCTTTGGTTAATTTATATCCATTTCAATCTGAAATCAACTTATTAATTGCTACATTTGTTTATCTTTAAGCAACTGATATCACCTGGGAAACCTCAAATAAAATTACAGCACATTTACTCTGGATTATTAACAACATTTAGGGTGCCTGCACCCATATTTATTTATTTTTTGCATGAGTGGCCCTCACCTTACAGCAAACTGGGCAGAGAGGCAAAGGTCCACAGGCAGGGATCAGAACCTGGGACTGTTACGTTAAGGCCTACGTACTTGCGTCACACGCTCTACCCCTGCATCTACATCTTAAATAAACCTAAACCTATTGACAGGTATTTCTAGGAGACATTTTCACAACTTAAAAAGTCAATCAAGGCTTACACCTTGCCAACATTTCACATGTTGCCCTAAATATTAAGAGTAACCCAAGGAATGGTTTTGACTGAAAGTACAGTTATCTGAGCTAATATTAAATAATATGTTCAAGCCAATATTTTGGCCAAACTAGCTCATGTAAATTGGATATATTGGCTTGTGTGTTGAAGCTAATAAACCCATTGCACTTTTTTTTCCATTCAAAACATCGGAGCATGAAAAACGAGGATGATAAGATGAGCTCTGTTAGCCAAACATAGGCTATATTTAATGCTAGTTATAGCTTCCTGGATCTATATTTACTGCTATAAATATCAGAATATAGCATACGGACCAATTTAAAGATTAGTCTGACATTTATTATTAATTTATATTCTACCAGCAAATATCCACACTAGGTGTGATGCTAATTCCCCATTTTTACTATATTAGCTGAATTTTGCTAACATTTTCAAGGCAATATGCTGGATAAAAATGTGTTATTCTGGCTATGTAAGCTAGCTAATATGTTAGCCAAATGAACCCAGCACATTTTGGCCATGTGAGTGAATTTTAGCAAATAAATTTAAATTACTGAGTTAACCAAAGCAACATAGAGCATTTTTACTCTGAGACTTTTGCTAAACTGCATCTTAATATAAACCTCAAACTGTATGTTAAAATAATTAAACACTAATCGTTTTTAGCTTTGAAATATGCTGGCAAAAATTTTGGCTCGCAACAAAAATGGTGATAAACAATAACATACTTTTCCTGCCATGTAACAACCTATAATTCCCGACTCGGTAGCTTGTAGCAGTTCATCCAGGTGATTGATTCACCTGATCCTACCTGTCATGTTTACTCTGTGACTCTGAGCAGTGATTAGCGTGTCTGGTTGTGAGCGTGTGAAACTAGTCTTTTGTTGTGTTGCTTTTAAAATTAAAATTGCCAGTAGGTGAAAACCTACAGGCACTCTTAACTAGAACAGGGGTCACCAACCTTTTTGAATCTGAGAGCTACTTCACTGGTGTTGTGTCATACGAAGCGTTAACGGTACTGACCTGTGAACTAGAAGAGTCAGAGTTCATCCTAACTTTACGTGAAACACGTTTCATGCTTTATTATAGAAATTGTTGTTTATAAATCTATATAAATGCGAGTGTGAATAAACAGGAAGAGTAACGGAATAAAATAAAGCTTACTGGTGTATTGTGGTGCTTTTAGAACAGGCTCATGGTGACCCCTGAACTAGTGGGTTGTTACTTTGCTGGTAGAAAAACCTGGAAGTGGGACTGCTGGTGTGTTTATTGGATGCAGAAAAATATTTGGGACTAGTTTAGCAAAATAAGAATTAAACCAATGGTTCAATGGGGTTATCAAAACTATATACCATATAATATACACCAGGCGAATTGAACAAAGCAGAACAAAAACAAATCTTCACTGCTTATAAATGTACAGCGTCTCATCGAAGGGGAGGAGATGGGAGAAAATCACACAGAGGCAAACTGATGGTGGAAAAAAAAGAGGGAGGAATAATATTTAGTTAGGAAGCGGTGTGTAGGCCTGACAGCGCTGCTGACACAAGAGATTCGGAAAACACTTTCACTGCTGGCTTAGCAGATGAGAGAAAACGAGGGAGGTGGGGGAGTACAGAGTTGGAAGAAAAATTAAAAATGGCAAGAAGAAATTCAAAGAGATAAAGCAACAAATAAAAAAATAATCAAGAAAGAGAGGAACAACACAAAGAGGAGTGGGGGTGAGTGGGGCATGACAAATGAAATCACTTTACTCCCCTCCTGAATTGGATTTCTTGCCTATTGCTGACACAGTAATAAACCGCTAACAGTATGGGTGGATTTCTCCCTTTTTCTTATTCCTTAAACCACAGTGTCAGTGAAGCTTTGTGAATTATAGAGAGCAATGGAATTGAGACAGGAAAAAAAAGACTATCAGTAGATCATGAGCACAAGCTACTAGGGTAGCGAAAAGCTGAAGGCAAGATGGGCGGAGGATGACGAGAAGGATGTGAAGAAGAAAACCACGTTGTATTGAACTGGGAGGGTAAATGATGTCAGTATCAGTGTTGGCTTAGGTGCTTCAGCATCAGATTCACTGTCAATATAGGTTAAAGAGCAAAGGAACTAAATCTGAAAAGCACTTAGGACTAACAGATGTAAACTAAAATGTGTTATCTGTGTTATCTAAACCTCTGTGCAAATGAGAAGTGCTCACCATCTCTGGTATCACAGTATAAGTGTCCCTTTCAGCTTTATTAAGATATAGTGGATGTAAGCTATAGGGGGCTCTTGTTGTGAGAGTGAAAACAGAGCTGACACAAAGCAATCATAGAAGGAGAAGGTCTTCCCAGAGGCTCTAGCACCGATACATTTAAAACTCTTTGTTCACGGTCAGATCTCCTTACACATACCATTCCCTCTGTGATTTACTGACAGTGAAGCTCCAGTCCCTTTGGTTACTGCTGCTTTCTCAAAGCACCAGGCAAAATCTTACAGAGCGGTAGAAAGGTTATTTTCTTCAGTGTGGTGCCATCTTTTCTACGTGGTTGCAAATAGTCCATTCCCAGAACTTATTGATCTTTTTTAAGTGTACACATTCCCTCGGACAGCCTTGCCTGGCTCAAGCCTACTCTGCATACCCAGAACCAAACATGGAGAAGCAACATTTAGTTCTTGTGCCTCACTTATCTGGAACAAACGTGCTGAAACTATGACCTCCTTTAAATCAAGGTTAAAAACCTATTTAGTTACGCGTTGCCTTTGAATAATAATGGTCAATTCAAACTACTGTAGTTGACTGAAACATCATTAGATTCAGTTTGTAGTCCAACCTATCTTGACCTACTGCTACTATTCCAGTGCTATGTACTTTCCTGTGTATGCTTTTGCTTATCTTCTGTTCAATTAGAGCACTTTGAATTGTCTTGTTACTGAAATGCACCACACAAATAAATTTGCCTTGCCTCTGCCCGGGACAAGATAATCTAAGATGGACCCTCCACACGACATTCTGTAACTAGCAGAAAATTAACTAGTATTTACCTTTTCAAGAAATGATTGATGCTGTATTATATCTTTTTCTTCTTCCACGTGCTACTTTACTCTCCTCTTCACTTCTTTTCCCTCCTATCTGCTCCATAGTCTTCCTGTTCAGCACAATCTCTACATGATATTCTTGTTGTAGAAAGACAACAGTGACACGAACCCTAATTAAATATGAATCACTTGCATTACATTGATATTATATAGTACTAAATAAATGTTTTTTCCACAATGTTTCCAGCCCTTACCAGTACTGCAAGAATGATTTGGAAGAAAAAATAGAAATAAAATGATTTTTTGAGACTTAAATATGACTCCTATCTTTTTCTTCATAAATGTGTCTATTATGGGGGAAAAATTATTTATGTTAACTCAAATGTTACAGGAGGAAAAGGATGTAACGTAGCCCTATTCACTTTCTTATGCAATCCAAGTAGCAGCGGGGAGTTTATTTATTACAGAGCAGAAAAACAAGTAGCAGATTTATTCTTTCAGTATTCATTTGTGTGAGGAAATTCAATTCAGACTTATTCTGTGTGACAGACATTATTAGCTCTCTAGCTAGATCACCCTGCTGACTTCACACAAAAGTGAGTCAAGTGTAAAAGTACTTTCTGAAACAAGCTCCAAGATTACTTTTCTCATGGCCTCTTTCAGCTTTGGTGGGTTTTAGTTCCACATTAAAAAGAGTCGGCTAAAAGCAGATAAATATATAAATCCAGAAGAAACAATTATTTCAATGAGATGGGAAACAAAGAAGGCGGAACATTCTTCATTAAAATTAATGAAATCTACAAATTTAAATGGAAAGCTAGTGCCTCATTTAATAACCAACCAAAAAGAACAAAATAAATAAAGTACAGCAGTTAGCTGAGGAATAAAAGAAAAACATTCAGAGGAGTCATTTTCTAAACTGCCGCAACAAAATGTGTGAAGGAGGAAGGGAGGAAAAAGGATTTCTTGATTTGAAACGTGAGGAGTTGGAGACGGGAGGGAGGGGAGCAGATGGATCGGAGTTGCCTGGGTGACTCTAGCCTTGTGATGTGTGATGAGGAGACGGCGAAGCAAAGACGGCGAGAGATGAAACAAAAGGAGGCAGCAAGAGGAGGAAGGTGGGAATGGCGTGAACAACAACAAAACACAACAGCTGAGGAGAAGCAGGTGGAGGGAATAGAGGGAAATGACAAAGGACGTGTGAATCGACACATTCACGAACTCTGACAAACATACGGACACGTGTGTGCGCACGGATAACAGTGCAAACACATACAGACACCGTCACGCACCGTAGCCGGATACAGAATGATTACTGGGAGACGGGGGCTGTTTGCCCAGATGGCGTATTGGTCGTTTCAACATATGCTTTATTAACAGAAAAGGAGTCCCTCCAAACACAGAGCCGGTCTAGAGAGAAGCGGCCAAATGTTGGATGTGAGCAGAGCTGAAGAGACTGGCGGGGGTCACACAAGGTCAGAGCAGGCGGGAAAATCTAAGCTTTTTGAGATTTCATCCTGGAATGACCTCCAACATTTACACTTAATGAGCAGAGATTCATTTTTTCTTTTTTCAAATGAAGTCAAGCGAACAACGACTGACTACATGTATCGTGACCGCTGGCTGATTAATCCTGGGAAATTTCCACAAGCGCTGATTAATGGGTGCCGCCGCAGTGCAAAGTCGCCCAACAACATTTAGACGGCAAATAAGTTCATCTGGCAAAAAGCAGCGAGGGGGACTTCACATACACTGCCTTGCAAACATATTGCTACACCTTAAACCTTTTTGAACATTGTTAAATTATAACCACTCTAAGCTACATGTGTTTTATTGGGATTTTATGAGACGAACCAACACAAAGAAAACTTTTGGGGTACGTCTCTTTTCAAAAAGGGCTCAAGCTTCGTCATATTGGTGGAACACAGTCCCAGCTGGATCTAGGAGCTCGACTGGGGAACTTGTCACACACTGATATGCGTTCATATTCCCATCATCTCTGAGCTTCTTTCCTGTTCCTGCAGGAAGAAATGGAGCCCCACAGGATGATGCTGCCACCACCATGGAACAACACACAAATGGCTGCTTCAGGTTGCCGATCAGCGTTAAGCTTTCCGATGCAACATTGCGCGTTTCATGCAACCCCGAAGGTTCCAGGTTTGGTCTCATCTAACCTGAGCAACTGCTTCCGCACGTTTTCTGCCCCCGCTACATGGCTCATGTCAAACTTTAAACATCAATTTCTTATTTCAACAACAGCTTTCTTCTCATCGCCCGAGTTCACCGTGGTTTACCTGTCAATAGATACTCCCACCTGAGCTGTGGATCTCTGCAGCTCCTCCAGAGCTACAACGGGCCTCTTTGCTTCTCTGATTAACGATCGTCTTGCCAAGCCTGCCGGTTTAGGAGGAGGGCATTTCTTGGTAGGATTGCTGTTGTGCGATACTCTTGTGTTCTTCAGCTCTGAGATGTTCAAAGTCTTGGATATTTTTTTGGATTACCCAACGCGGCTTTAACCTTCCTCACATCATTCTGACTGACCCGTCTGCTGTAGTTCTCCGTTTTCATGATGTTTGTCTGCTAATGTTCTCGAAACAAACCTGAGGCCTTTATAGAACAGCGGGATTTACACATTAAATTACACACAGGTACACTAGTACCAATTAGATAACATCTGCAGATGGCTGGTTTTGCTAGATTTTACTTTAGGGTGTCAAAGGGTGCAGGATGAAAAAAACATGCATGTTACATTGTTAGAAAACACCGAATCCTGTTCCTTCCATTACACAATTATGCAGCACTTTGTGTTGGTCTCGCACATAACATCCAAATAAAATCAAAGTGTGAGGCTGTTGTGTGACAAAATGAGAAGTTCTGGTGGGTATAAATGCAAAAAAAAAAAAGCACGACAACAACATTGCATAGAAGCTCCTTACCTGTGCAACACAAGGGAAACATTTAAACAAAGAAATGCAGTACGTGGCTTTTTTATTTTCAGAAACATACGCATTGGAACCCTTTCGGGGGTATCGTGGGTCCCAAAACAGCAAAGAGGCTCAGAGATAGATCGTGTCAGATGGTGTGAGGTTAAAATAAATGTTGGAGTCGCCGGCCACGGAGCCAGTGGCTCCAACATGCCGCGGTCAAAGGGATCTGCTAAAGCTGTCGCCGCAGCAAGTGATGTTGGCCCAGGAAGGAAATGGGTTCCTACACACAGTCTCCTTGGCTTAATATATCCGCTCTTAATTATCCATTTTTATTTAGCCAATTATTTTAGATCATCTCATTGTTTTTGAATTATGTGAGCTGGAAACTGATAGCCTTTTTTCCCCCCAGAGGCTTTAGAAATTCAGCTGAATCTGAAGTTAGCCGATATCATGACCTTGATTTATACATCTGCCGTAGAGTTAAAGCTTGCAATAACCATTAGAAAACATAAAACAACCAAGAAAATAAAACACCATGAGACAGAGTTAGAAAGCGAATAAAAAAAGCCAACCCCTACAGAAGAGCAGTCACAGATTGCTGAAGCTAATCAGAGGGTTAGTTAAAAGCTCCGCGTGCTGCCAACAAAGCCAAAAGGTTTTTAGTCATTTCCCTGTCTGGACAGGCAGACAGACAGAGCGAGCGAGGGCTTTTTACCGGCTGCAGGCTGTGGGCCGTTGTTACTGGGTGTGGACTTATTCCCAAACACGGCATCAAAATCTACAGTCATGGCCGGGGTGGTCTGCTGCAGTGGCTGGCTCTCCAGTCCTGAGGAATGCAGTTAAATATGACTGAGTGAGGCTGTCTGTGCTGTTCGAGCTACACCAAAGAGCAGCTGGAGCAGCTTTAGCCGACAAACGTTCACAAAGGACACTGCTGGAGATGCGTACACGGCTGATTATGTGGGGAACCAAGGTTGTGGCTTTGCTGTAGGGAGGATTCACCCCCCACTGCTAAACTAATCCCATTTGATTTGGGAACCTGGGCAGTGTTCTTCCATTATTGTTGCTTTGAAATTTAGGATTCTGTTCAAGCTGCTGCAAAATTTCAGGCTTTCAGGGGACAGTTAAGCCTGGGAATGAGGAAAGCCATGATGCACCTGTGTGTGTGTGTGTGTGTGTGTGTGTGTGTGTGTGTGTCCTTGTTCTGTGGGAAATGTCATTATCTACTTATACCCGTGCACAGCAAAAACAAAAATATTTGTGAACAGCACTGTGGAGGATTCTCTTTTGTGTGCATGAAAACTCATTTTAATGCCGTCGCTGTCATCACGCCGCGGCGGAAGGCTGGTCACAGGATTCCCAGACAAGTTTGCTTGAAGTTGGATTATAAATAAAGGCAGAACCAGCAAAGCTCTTCGTCACATCTAAGGCTAACCAAACACCTGCTGGCTGAGTTCTTAAAGATGCCATGAAGCTTTCTCCTCTAGTACAGCTCCTGCATAATTTAAAGCATCCCTCAACAGAAAACCTCCGTCTTCTACCCATTAATTGACCCCCGGGCAGCACGTGATTATTTCCTGCAGTCTGCTGTGTTGGATTCTAACGGGAGCTCTGAAGTCAGAACCACCGACGTCCGCAGTCGCTTACAAGCAGCTCGGGCTTTGAAATCTGGCCAAGCGCCTTCTAAATGGCTTCAGCATAATCCCGTGACATAAAGCCTTTAATACTCCACACTACCAGAGCTTCTCGATGCATCATTGCGCTACACTTTGATTTAAAGACAGCTGATAGCGAGCTGAAATGTCAGACTGCTTTTTTCCTCCCTCAGAAACACGCGGGGCATTGCTAATATATGAACGGCCGCGCTGGGGTTTGCCACTTTCGGCCAGGGCCACATTTTCCACCCTGACAATCATGAAAACGAGGTTAGGGGGACTCCGTCTCTGCTGACGTTTCCTGTGATTGGTGTACTGGGCCATTTGGAGTGTGAAACCCACGCTAGAGTTATTTACAAGAAAACAGCTCTTTTGTACTATATACACTCTTTATATTGTATTTTATTGTCTGTTGTATTCTATCTTCAATGGCTCTAATTCTGCCCTTTGTACTCTGTATAAGCTACTGGAACCTGAATTTCCCTGAAGGAGCAATCCCAAGGGATAAATAAAGTTAAGTCTAAGTCTAAAACACAGGACTATAACAAAAAAGCTGTGGGGTGGACGACTTCGATCAAAAATCTAAGTTTAAAGTGCTTTTAAAGCCTTAAAATAAGTTCAGCTTTTATTGCAGTAGCAAAACCTTACACTGTAAATTTTAAAGGTGTAAAAAAAAAAACTTTGATCCGAGTACAGTTTTCAGATGGGAATTAAAATCTGAGGTTTCATAATAGGGGGAAAAAATGGTGCCAGAAATTTTGTTTTCCATAACAATTCTTACAAAATAAATGTAACTTTATTTATGGTAATCAGACTCATTAGAAACTTAATTAAGGAATTAATTATAATCCAAGACTTCCCGCTTCCATTGGGTATAGATATGAAATGATGGACAGGCCCGTTTACTACAATGCACCATAAATGTGTTGATCTCCATTTGTCAGGAATTAGCTACTTGTCTAAACCCGCCTATATTTAGAGCTGGGAGTGTAACAAAAAGCAGCCATGTTTATCCTGCCGCAGCACACAGTGAGGAGGAGGGTGAGGGAGGTAGAGGAAATAATCTCCAAAGCTCACTGTTAGCGGGCCGCAGCACAGAGTGGCAGCCTGAGGTCACCAAGTCTCCATAACAACCGTTGGACATCATCCTCCCATCACTGCTGGGTGACACCGATCATTTACAACAAATGAGGCATGATACCCACACAAAGGCTCATCTATTTCAATTTATTTTCACCATAATTAAAAAGGAACCTCCAACAGCTTTAACGTTACGGCACATAAAAGATGAGCAAACAAGGATTTGTTTTTATTTTTGCACTGAGGTTTTAACTCATCTAAGCCTTTTTTTTTTTTTTTTTTTTTGGCTAACATTTATTCAACAATGGTCTGGTGACCTCAATGTATGCCTTCAGGTAAACGGAGGAAACAGGGCACAACAATAAGGCCCGATTATGCAGGAAGTAGATCCCAAAATGAAAACAAACTCCTGCTCGCTATTTGTAAAAAGGCATGGCAAAACTAAAATTGCATCAAAACATTTAGCCTGTACGTTCAGATTTTGTTTATACGGTGCCAAGTCACAACAAATGTCATCTAAGCACGTTATAATCAGATCAGTCTAATCTTAGACGTTTTAAAATTCAATATATTTGCTTTGCCGTCAAACTATGGGCCGATTTTGCTGCAGTCCACTGGGACTTTAACTGAACCACGTGCTTTGGTCAGATCCTATAGAGCCTTTTGGCAACAAACTCTACTGGTGGATGATTCCCATCAGCTTGGACTAAATTGGAGATCAATATGCGGAAAATCCCCCTGTGAACTGTGGTGGAGGATTTGAAAACAGCTACGACTTAAAAGTAAAAATCCGAGGACTTTACCAGAACAATGGAAATGGGTTTGGATTTCGTCTGTGAGCAAGATGACGACCCAGAACAAAGGAGCGAATCAACACAGGTGGTCTTCTCAGCCACTCTACATGTACTCCCACCTAAGATTGTATTTTGCCCGATTCACACAGCAGGTTTAGGGTAGTGCATAAAAGAAGAGCTTCTTCTGGGACTTTTTCCTGATCTTTACCAGGAGCGCCAACAAATATGGAGGCAGATGTAGCAGCAAATGGTGATTGTGTGAGGGAATAATTTAGCATTCAACTGACTTGTGTGCCTCTGAATCTACTATGGACAGCCATGTGACACGCCCTCGCCGGTGCCTTCATGTGTGCAGAGAAAGCTTACCTCCCCAGGCACTGTTGGCATTGGAGATGGAAGGAGTGCTCTGCACAGCGGGGATGAAGGCCGGCTGAAGATCAAACAGGTCGCTATTCAGGTTGGGTACGCTGAGGAGCCACACAAACCGAGGGGGGGGGGAGGTGGGAAAGTAAAGGGGAAAAATAAATCAAGACATCGGGAGAAAAAGGTATGGAGAAATGAAAGGAGACAGAGAGAGAGTATTAATATTTAATCAACAGAGCATAAATAGCTAAAGTTGCCACTAAAAATGTTCGTTTGTCACAGATCAAGATTAATCCCCTCTCTCTGCAGGGCCGTAAAATCTTCCCCCGAGCAATAAAACCGTTAGCGGCAGTAAATTCACAGTGTGTAGATTCTGCTCCGATTATTAAATCCAAATACTTATTCTATTTCCTGGAGAGGATTGAGAGAGATTTCTGGGCTTTAAAAGCCAAACTGACATACAAGCAGACAATATTTTGTCTCTTTTTTCCCCCCTTCTCTCTTACTGTGGGTTTTATCAGTGTGAGGCTTTGGTAAAAGCTGTTATGAATGACCCGGTGTTGCAAATCCCAAACTCTATACATACTCAAACATGAAGACAGTTTGCATCATTTATAAACCCTCAGGAGAAACTTCCTCTAGGACAGATTATTGATCAAATAATAATATGATCCTAACTCTGATTTTGTCAGGTTGAACATATTTAAACATCAAATGCAGGACAATCGCAGTACAAAACATTATTCTGATGCAGCAGTTCAATACAAAAGGTGAGACTCCCATTTTTAATTAGTGACATAATAAAGTTGCTAATTTGTTTTCTTTTAGCCCCCAAAATGTAGTTTCTCTGACGATTTGATGGTTGTCCAGCAGACAGTCAAAGGAGACACCCACAGAAGGTCGCTGCTACTGAAGCTGGATGGCCCCAGGGTGCCGTTTCCAAGCATACTGATGGAAAGTTGAGTGAAAGGAAAACATCCGGAGCATCAGCACCATTCAGAGGAGCTCTTGTGTTACGCCACCCATGAAACACCTGGTCTTAAAAGGGAGTGGACTGTTGCTAGGTGGTCTAAAGTTACCCTCTGTTTAGATTTATTTCATCTGGAAAGGTCCAGAGGGAAGATTTCCCAGTCCACAATGATTTGGGGAGCCAAGTCATCTGTGTTTTAAGTCCAAAGCCAGCGTACCTGGCTACCAGGAACTGGGCTTCCTGATCACTTCAGCAGAGCCTCAGGCTGATCTCTCCATGCCGCGCCTTGGTGTAATTCATGCAGAAGGAACCCTGACCAAGTACTGATAGCAAATACTGTAGAGTACCTGGATATGCTTTGAAGGAGGCTGGACTCTAAGTAGTTTCTGTTTAGAGAAATCCATTTTGTTGGCTGTAAGCCATTATGGACCAAATTCAAAGAAGAAATCCTTGAAATATATTACTGTGTGCAACGCACCCAAATATGAGCTTCAGGCTTTAATTTCGTAGCTCAAATGAACAAACGTTTTGATCATATTCTAATTTACACCTGCAGATCCAGAGCAGATGCCTTAATAGATTAAAACCAGAGCCTTCAGGTGGACAGCAGCACAAGAATACAGCATGAAGCCCTTCTACCTGGATTTGCCCCTGCACACCCATTTAACACAGCCTGTCTGGTGTTGCATTTAAAAGTACACCATTAGCTTCATTAGGCCAAATGTAGACTGCAGATGAGATGATGGCAGATTGAACCCAAGCTGGGATGAAAACGATGAAAGCGCGAGCTCTGCGCACCTGTTTGCGTTCAGCGTGGAGCCAAACAGCTCCGGGGTCTGTGTGATGTGGTTGTTGTTGTTGGCGCTGCCGACTGACTGGCTGCTGGGGGAGGCAGAGGGTGGGGTCTGCATGCTGATCTCCTTCAGGCGCTGGTCCTGGAAGAGACACAGACATCCACGGGGGAAGTAAGGACAACAGCACGGCCTGCAGAGACTAGGCCTGAAACACTTGGAAATCGACACAAAGACGCGTAACTCTCTTGTAACGACATGATAACAACTCATCCTAATCAGGTTGTGCAGATACTACTGTCAGACATTAGTGCTTTGGAAAGCTCAGACGCAGAATACAAAGTTGGACGGCTTCCTTTGGGTGCAAGTCTGGCTTCAACTATTCCAAGTCAGGAAACATCCCCAAAGGTTTCTAGAACTGCTGCCATCAGGGTTTGGGACTAATTAGTGGAGCTTTTAATCGTTCATCGTGAGGACGTGGACCTTGCTAGTTGGTTTCATGTCGCATCCGACCCTGTTCTGTCAAGACCCAGGCGCTGCTGAGAACAGAGTTCGGTTCTCTCCGGTGACACATAGACAAACATCAGCAGAGTCCGTCCACCGCCACAACAACAAAAACAAAACGTTCGGCATTTCAATACGGCTTTATTCTGCTTGCTGTGCTGAGCCAAGGTGACGGAGTCAATAGATGTGAAGAATGATGTGACAAAAACCGCGGGGGCCGTTTTCATTAGGCTCAAACTGCGGCAAAGCCCTGCTGACGTCTGCAAACCATGCGGAGCTGCTGCTCCGACCGCAGGTAGGAGGCACTGCGAGGCGACTCTGGAAAAACATCTACTGGGTTGCAACTTTCTGATCCAGGATCAGTACTCCTATCAAGCACAAATTTAAAGCACCTCGCTAAACTATTCATGCATCCCTTGTGTGACAAAACGTAAGAAAGTACAAGGGGCTAACATGTTTTTATAAGGCAGAGGCTTTAGCCTTTATATTATATCAAGTAAAAGTTATTGTTTTTTATTTAAAACGATGAAAAAATAAATGCATTAATGTGTCGTAATTTCCCCCATGTAGTCTCTGCCTATCCCACGTCGGCCCTTTTAATGTTGCTCTGCACCATCCAACGCACCGCTTTTCTTTATTCATCTGGGAGTTTGCTGTGGGAGATTTCCTGAAAACACGGCGCTCAGAAAAACGCGCTGTTTGCCAAACCAATCGAGGCAATTTCCAGTAGAGCAGCCAGGCAGGTTATTGGTATGGATGACTACGGCAGGAATGAAAACAGAGCTTCTCAAAGCGCCTTTATGTGCTTTATTTACACAAGGCCAGACAGAGGTTTTCATTCAGCGCACAACTTTAAGGTGAAGAAATGTTCCGAGTCACTTCACCACCTCGGCCGCCTTTACAGGATTCAGAGCGGATTAATAAAACTGAATCTCCTGCTGCACCAGCCTCCTCCTCATTTCTATTCTGACTGAGTGGAGACGGTGGGGGGACTGCTGGTATTGTTTGGGCTGAGGCCCCAGCTGGACAGTAGCTAAGCGTGTAAGTGTTTCAGTATGAGCGTGTTGAACCAATATGGACACCAGAGAGCGCAGACAGCTGGACTGGAAGTTTTCTGGACGACCTCTCCTGGCCCCCAGCTCTCTCTGTCAGCTACGTTCTCACTTTCGCCTAATCTCATCTCCTTTCTAAAAGCAACTGCAAGCGGCAAAAAAGAAACAGAACCAAACACCCAGGCAACAGAAAGTGTGCTTAATCTAACGCGCTGCGTATACAAAAGAGGCCTGTGGGAGGCTACGCAGACGCGGGGCAGCACTTTTGAGTAAGCTGCGCGTTTTTCATGCGAGATGCAAGCGTGCTACACACAGACGAAAGCTTTGGTGTACACACTCGCACTCAGCAGCTGTGTGCCTGAACTGTAGTTCCCACTGAGCCTCTCACTCAATTACAGTTTTGCTGCAAGGCAGGACCTCCCAGGGCTGGAGTGAAAAATGCCAACATATTTTACACTCCACTTTCCCCCCGCGCTGCCTGCTACACTGAAGCCTTTGGCTCCCATTTTCCGCCGGAGTCTCACGGATGCAGGCTGACTGGACGAGCCGCCGTCATTCCCGAGCAACGGCACGCACCGCGTGATGTGATGAGCAACGCAAAGCTACAGGGCGGGACCGCAGGGAAAAGCCTGCAGATTACCCGGTTGGTACGAGTCTTCACTCAGACGTTCTAACGTCTGCGTCGACACTTCCCCTCTTGCGCAATTTAACAAAACCATCCTAACCCGTGTTGATTTCACCAATGACTTTACCAAGATGGCCGTCATGTCGACTTCTGCTACGGTAAGCAGACTAAAACATGCTGGGTGGACACCTAGATGATAAAAAGCAGCCGTGCACGGACCTTCACAGACAGTATTTGTTTTATTTCTCTGCTGTAGCCTCCTCGGCCACTTTATTATGTTCACCTGTTGCTTCTCCACAGAAATTTCACATCAACCAATCGCCGGACAGCAACTCGGCGCATGGAGGCATCAAAACATGGTGAAGATGACTTGCTGGAGGCTGAACCGAGCATCACAACAGGGAAGAAAGGAAATGCAGGTGACCCTGAGCGTGGCATCCTTTGTTGGCGCCCGACTGGCTGCTGTGACTAGTTCATGAGCTGCTGATTTGCTGGGAATTTCAAGCACAGTCTGCAAAGGAGAGACTATCCAGTACGCAGCAGCTGTGTGGACCAAGATGCCTTGCAGATGTCAGAGATCAGAGGAGAATGGGCAGTCAAAGTTGGAGCTGACAGACAGGCGTATAAACCATGTAGGAATGCGCGACATGTCAACGGACTTCACCAGCAGAACCGCTCCTGTCAGCTAAGAACGGGAGACTGAGGCGAGACGTCACGAAAAGTCATGAGTCTCGATTTCAGCTGCAACATTCAGATGCCAGTGAAACAATTTAGGTTAAACACCATCGAAGCTTGGATCCCTCCTGCCTCGTATCAGAGCTTCAGGCGGTGGTGAGGGAAAAGGGGAGTGGGCGATAACTTTTGACACACTTTGGACCCCTAGGTGCCAACTGAGCACAGTTCACCTATCCTCTGATGGCTACCTTCAGCAGAAAAATGGACAATGAACCAAAACCAAATCATGTCAAACAGTTATCTTCCACATAATAAGTTCACTTTACTCGAACGGGCTCCACAGTCCTGAGATCTCAATCGTTCATACCCCTTAGAGGGAGTGGTGGAGTAGGAGATGGACAGCGTGGATGTGGAGCCCACTGTGTGATAATGGCGTGTAGATGTGGACCACAAGCCTTATTGAGGGGGGAAGGGGAATAAAGAACTAAAAACTAATTGAAACAGGCAATGTGTACCTCATAAAGTGGTCAGTGAGTCTAATAACACTGTAGTATTAGGATAGTTAAGAGGAAGTTGTGGATGCATCAAAGCAAACTAAAAAACAAATCTGTGGTTTTATCAGCATGTTTCCTCAAACATGTTTTATAAGCAAAGCTCATTTTGAAGCTGAAAACCCTTTCAGTCAGATTGAGTCTCTTTCATCTTCCAACAGAGATCTCTGCTTGTACTTAACTGGGCATTTTTAACTAGTATCATTGTCTATTAAGGACTTTTCAGAGTGAGACGGCCTCCTGCTCACCAGACTCAAACAAACATTTAAGAACTTCAAAGGTGAACCTACCCAACTTTCTTTTGGGACGTTTTGGAGTTTGTTTTAAAAGGAAAAACATTTTTTAAAGTTTTCCTTTCTAAATTCTAGATTTCTACACTCCTGTATTTTGATTTCTCAGTTGGTGGATTTTTAATAAATAATAAGAAACAGCAGATATTGCAACAGTGCTCAGGCCCTAAACAAAAAAAGATGCTCTGGTTTTTTCAGAAAACCAGTTCTTTATGTGCTACAAAATAGTTCAGAGAATAAATCTGGATAAACAACCATCTTTCCGTACTCATTTCTATTTACATTCCATACATTTACTGCTAATATGCTCCTATACAGTTTACTTCAACATCAGGTCGACACAGAAAACTATGTATTTATTAGAAATAAACAAGTGTAGCTAATAAACTGGGTTAAAAACGGCATTAGGCCTTTTTCTGTCTGAAGGAGCAGCTGCACAGAACTCAATGAACCGACTCCAAAGACGCCCCTTGAAGTCACTTGAGAAAGGACAGATCCGAAGGTACTCGACCTCCTGCTGAGAGCCTCTTGGCTGCTCCGGCTCACAGCCTAACCGCCTCCTTCAAAGGTGATGGGCCCAAATCTCAGAAAGCCTGTTTACCTTGAGAGCCTGCAGCCGCGCCTGCTCCTCCTCCAAGGCCTGCTGCTTCTCCTTCTCGTCCATGCGGCTGAAGGACATGCCAGTGGAGGACAGAGATGAGACGGCACTCGACAGGGTGGACGCTCTGGAAACCGGGGGAGAGGAGAGAAAAATGAAGAGTACAACTTGACCGAGGGGCGTTAAGTCTCATTTCCATGACCTTCAGGTCTAGTCAGACTGAGACTGAGACGTGTACCTTGCGTCTGCATTCAACTCCTTTGTCTTCTTGCCCTCCAGAGAGGCCAGGTGCTGCTCCAAAGCCTCCAGGAGGCTGCTGGGGGCCTGAGAGTGACACGAGCAGGAGCAGGAAGACAAACAACAGATATTCAACCCCATCTGCAAAAGCTTCAGGAGAGCGTCGCTCTCTCTCAAATGCAAAAAAAAAAAAACCCAACACACACACACACACACACACGCTCCCAGAGTTGTGCGCACAGGAACACAGCACCCAGAGTTAGTCGGTCTCTCAGGAAGGTAACGGAGTGCATCAGGCTCCAAGAATAGCCATGGCAACATGCAGCAAACATTCACATTGTTAGCAGGAGAACAAAGGAGGAGGTAGAAAAACAAAGAGTGAGGAAAAAGGTGGGGAGTAAAGGAGAGACTGGGCTTGTTTTCCTCCTTACTTCACAGCAGCACAGAGGGCGACGTTACCTGCGGCACAACCTTTCTTCCCTCTGCCTCGCCTATTCTGCCCTGCACTGAATGCTGGGATCCATTTGATTCGTCAGCCTATAGTCTCAATATATTCACCCTCTTCACCTGTTGAACTTAGAAACTATTGAACGTGGAAACTTCTATTCCTCCACTTTATCTAATTGCCTGTCCGAAAAAAAACAACAGAAAAAGCAATGGGCGGCTGCACATAACTCAATCGAAATCAGCCATGGTGAACAAGGTTACTAAGGATTGTTGCTATGCAGCTATAGATAACAGTTCAGCTTCAGGTGAAGCTCCTGCTGCTAGGCAAACTATCCTGTGGTTGTTAGGTGCTTCATTAGTGGTCAAACGACCGTTAAAAAGAGGAAGGAAAGCATTGAAGACATTAATTTAATGGTTATCAAAAAAAAAAAAGAGGAAAAAAAAAACAGTAGCAGCTAGGTCCTCATTTGGCTAAATAAGTACAAGGGAAATTCTCCCACTGCGCAAATATGACAACGTCATGTCTGCCTCGCTCTCCGCAAGAATGTAGCTGGCAGAGCTGCAGACCTGCACACAAATGCAGAAACTGCTCAGACGTCTGTGCTGATGGGACCCAGCCAAAAACGTTGCCTCGTTGTTAAAGAGACAGCCACACGCTGCATAAAAAGGTCACTTTTTACTGTCGACGAGTCTGAACAGGTAAAAAAAAAAAATGTATATTAGCTCTAATACACGGAGAGAGTGAGCAGGAGGTCCATAAGCTATATTTCAAGCATAAAAACATCATTGTATCAGAGCACTTACACAAAACATCTTAAAATGTATACTTAGAAGCAACAGTTATTCCTAGTGCTTCTGAAATACGATTGAGCCACAGACCAAGTAACAAGCTGAATAAGAGCTGAATTTAGCTGGTTTATTACTCAGGCTGTGGGCTCGAGTAAGTTTAGTATCTCCATCGTGACTGGGCCATTTGTCAGCGCAGTAACAACTTTGAATTTCAGGCTGACTACGTAATATTTGTTGAACGCCACACAAGAGAAAAAGTTGTGCCCAGAACACCACGGCTGCTGCCAGAAGTCCAAAACCACGGCTGCAAGCACACAATGAGCCCAGTTTGAGCTCGCTGAGCTGGGAGACGGAGCAGATTTCCCCATCCTGGTGTGGCATGTATCGGCCCCTAGTTAAATGAAGCTAAACCAAGCCCCGCGTCTTTCAGGGGTTCAACTACCAAGAAACTGGATTTTAAACTTTCTGGTAGCACTGTTGCAGTCCGTTTCATCAGGGAGTGAAAATGTTGCCCTCACACACCATAATACCAGACTGAGCCATTCTTACGGAGCACTTTATGCTTCAGTGTGGAAGGCATGGATAAAAGTCAGTACAAAAATGACAATAACTGTGCTGTAATAACCAGGCTATTCACTATTCTGTCAAGCACACTGAAGCAACGCTGTCGTGCATGACAAACACGATATGAACACCATGTAAGGAGGAGGATGGAATTTAGATGAGTGACCAAAAAAAAAAAAAAAAAAAAAAAAAAAAAAACTCTGCAGAGACTTCCTGGTGCAGATGAAGATGGAGGGGTGCAGGAGTGAAGCCTCATTTCCTATTCATGAGCTTCCATGGCCTTTTCCGTCGGTGTCAGACCTGCCTGCGTTCAGATTTCTGTGCGTGTGTGTGTGTGTGTGTGTGTGTGTGTAGGTGGGTCTGACAGCCACAAGCAATCTGCCTGAACCCAATACACACGTATTAACTGACTCAACGTCAGGCCGTGGCACAGTAGGGAAAAAAAAGCATGGTCATGCCTGTAAATGCTCAAGGTATTGCATGTATGCTTGCACAGTCGAGCACAGCAAGTATGATCTTCATGCAGATTCTTAAAGGAAAATTCCACTAAACCCAGGCACTATTATTCCTCATCGCTTTGTGCTTTTATAGAGTCAAGACTCTTCAGAGTGTTAAGCCAACTGAATTTGTACAGCACTTTTCTAGTCGTACAGACCACTTCCAGTGCTTCACACTAGAGCCGCATTCAGCCAATCACATATGTACACATTCATTCAACAGTATGCAGACGGGTGGAACACCTGAGCTACGTGAGGGGAGGAGGAACCTGACACTGGATCCACGACTTTCAGATTGCAAGACGACTTCTCTTCTTATTGAGCCACAGTCGCCCCCAAATGTTCGACTTGTCTAGTTTACCGCCACCACAAGTCTATTACAGCAGTTTGGTAACGTATTTAGAGAGGTGACTGGAACCAGGAAGAAGCTGAGATCGGTCAATAAAGTACAGAGTCCAGGGTTCCTGCACATTTTTTCCAAGTCAAAGCTCCAATATGTTTACACTTACTCTACATCTATGGCAGACATTTCTACAGTGGTCACCAGGTGTGTCAAAAGTATTTTTACTCTGGTAGAAGTGTATAGATAGTAGGGTTTAAATATATTTCTTTAGAAGTATCAACTCAAACCTTTTACTCAAGTATAAAAGTACCGGTTTCAAGACTACTCAACATATCAAATTTAAGAAAAAAAAGTCATTAAGGACAAAAGCTTAGAGCGTCCGCACCACAGGGGTCTAGTACACTACCCCACCCTCCCATAAAGACATATTTCTAAAGGCCATTATGACTATAATGTGGGATAGCCTACAGTTTTCACCCACATGTATGCCCATTGAAAATGAACCATTTTAATACAATGCAAATATATTGGGTGGGTAAACAACTTGGTGCGGTACCGCCTCCAACCACAATCAAAGTCACTCTGTCCGGGTGGCGCCATTTATCTGGCAATGGTGAACTGAAATAAAATAGAAGTAACGAGGCTTTTGTCAAAACGCAAGGAGTAGAAAGTACAGATAACGGCATGAAAATGTAAGGGGGAGTAGTAAAAAGTAGAATAAAAAATAATTAGTCCAGTAAAGTATAGACAACCAAAATTTCTACTAAAGTAAGATAACGAAGTATTTGTACTTCGTTACTTGACACCTCTAGTGGTCAAGCTTTAAGGAGATAGACGGAGGGGACAAACAGGTGAACGAGTGGAAGAATGGAGGGACGCAGGCATGGAGGAAACTAAAGGTACTGATGGATTGGTGAAACAGATGGCTAAACATAAGAATGGACTCAAGAGGTTCCTGAACGGTCACTGTTCAGAGAAAACCCCAATCGAAGAACAGCTCTCTTTATTTATTAGTCACTGTTGAAGAACAACCACTAATAAATTTACAGCTTTTATATACATGGTTATCTCAAGCCCCATCCACACATAGACGAATACTGTACAGTTTGATAAACGATGAGGAAATAATGTGGGTCCACACGAGACGAGGCGGTACCGCTAAAAAAACGCTGTAGGAGGTATGCCGGGCCCATTGGTGGCGCTGTGACACTACCACAGGCGCAGGCGGAAAACAACACCAGGCATACGTAGATGACTCATGTGACGTAAACACAGCAACGTGGCGAGGGATCAGACAAATGTTCAACATGATCTTTTTATGGGTTGGCAGGGGCCACGCCATGTAGAGCAATGACGCTCCTAACCAATATTTGCCTTAGCAGGAACCCAACACCGGACGGCGCCATCTTTGTTGTTATCCGTGAAAGTGAGGCGCACGAAGGTTACGAAGAGAGGCGACGCTACAATGGCATAGTTTCAGAGACGATGCGACTCATGTACACATGGAAACATGAAAACGGCGTTCTTAAATTAAATCCAATCTGGGACCCGGTATCAAAAATGGTAGTTTATGGTCTCCCAAAACGCCAGATCCGTGTGGACGCACTGCTTAAACTACAAGATACCTTTGCGGATGCACATACTCTCATTTCCGTGTGGACAGGGCCTTAGAGGTGCTTAACCTCTAAAAATACAAGGGACTAAAAATCAAAACTGAACTCTGACCTCTCATCTTGTCTCGGCTTACACTCCTTGTCATCTTTTTTTGTTTTCACAAAATGAGAACTTGCCAACACAAACTGTTTTTTTGTGGGTTTGTCTGCAGCATCTATACACCCCAACCTGAACTGATGGGTATTCAAAGTTTTACATCTGTAGAAAAAGTCTGCAACTCTACAGCTTTACAAAGCTGCTTTTTCTGGTTTATGTAGTATGCAGAGACATAAAAAATCTCAAGTCAATAAGAGGCAAAAGGCAAAGACTTTGCCCACTACCCTGTACACTGACACTTAAGCAATATCAGACTAACTGGCGTCAGGATTCCTCCACAACTCTGAGAAATGTACCAAGATTTTGGTTAAAAAAACTCAGGAAAAATAGGGCCTAGGGCAAAGGTAGAATTTTCCTTTATGGAGGCTGAAGTGGTGAAGCGGTACAGTTTGCAACCCACCACCTACAATGTATGATCCTTTAGTCTTCTGCAACAGAGTAGGAGGGGAAGAAAAACACTCATTATTGACTGCAAATACAGGATTATTCAACTCAGTCCACAGACTACCGACTCTCACCAGTAAACATTAACGATTCTCTTTTTGAAACATGCGATGGGGGACACGTTTCACCAGGATATAATGTACTAAGAGATTTTAGGATCTTGAGCAGAAATACAATCCACCACAGAGGCTACTCGTTAATAAACTGTCAGGAAATAATGAAGATAATGACGGCAATACACAAAGCAGTCAGAAAAGCAATGCACAAAACGATTGTGTTATTCCTTCACTTGAATGCGGTTAGTACGGAGTCAGTGTCTCAATGTTGAACTGCTTTCATCAACAAATTGAGCTGGCTGTAATTTACCGGGCTGACAATCAGCGTTATCTACTAACAGCTCTTAGTATATAAAATTAGGAGGTGCAGGAGCATGGAGCAATAAGATCTATAAACAGGCAAACAAAGCAGAAGAAGAGAAACATTTAAAGTGACAAGCATGTAGAAAAGTTTGTCAACATGCTGATGTTATGCTTCTAGTTTGCCAGGGCTGCCTTGCTCCTATATTAACCTTTGAATGAATGGCATCTAAAATCAGCTAAAGAAGCTTTAATTTACACCAATATCTAACTTATAACGCCTAACAACTGCCTATTATTTTCCAGAGTAGCTCATTGGAAGAAATAAAAGCAGTTTCACACAGATTAAACCAAAGTGCCTCCCTCCCTGACTACATCATGCCTCACTTCCATTTGGTCCTGTTTGACCAGGGCAGATGCTAAAACTCTAGACTTAAAGTTTCTGCATTAGGTTACACGTTTGCCAACTCATCTCGTGAATCTCCAGCTGACAGTGAGGACAGAAGCTGCTAAACACTAAATAGTGCACCATGAAGTGCAGGCGTGAACAACTGGTCACAACAAGGCAGTGTGGGCGACAAGCATTAGGTGACCCTTCAGCTTGCACTCGCTCCCGATTTAGAAACGTGTCACAACATTAACATGCAGTAGGGATTCAGTGAGTATAAATATATATATTTTTTTTATACGCTGCATTTGTAGAAGTTTGCCGCCAACCACCGTGATGATTTTCTGGTAGGTGGCGCCGAGTACAAGACAAGAACTCAACTCCTATGAGCCACGGTGTGGGTCTGCATTTAGAGAATTTCACGTTTGTGCATTGCTGGCTAAGCTGGTCGCTATTTTAAAATATCAACTCAAAACCAATAATTTGGGGCTTTTTAAGAAAAAGAAAGCACCCCCCCCTCACTGTACTTCCTTTAAAAAAAAAAAAAACATGTTTAATTCCCTTATTCCACTGATCTGACCTGTTCTTTATCTGCTGCGTGTCTGGTGCCACCTCTTGAGTGGGCGTATTAATCCCCCTGCAGCGCGCTCAGCCGGGACGTTCACTAAAGTCCGGGCTGCACGGGGGACATCCACACAGACTCCTTGTGGGCGGGTGCCGATGACGACATTCAGTACAGCACCCAAAAACACAGCATGAAAAACAAGGCCAAATGATCCAAAATCCCTCCTCCCTACTATCGATGGTCACAATGTTTCCCCCTCCTCCTCCGTTTGTGACCTCGGCTTCATCCTGGACTCTTCCCTGTCATTTCAAACACATATCGGCCATATCACCAAAACATCTTTCTTCCACCTCCGCCCGCCTCCGTTCATCCCTCTCCCAGTCTGCAGCTGAAATCCTCATACATGCCTTCATCACCTCCAAGTCTTCCCTTCAATCTCCAAAAATGACAATACATACTGAATTCTGCTGCCCGCCTACTCATCCGTACCCGGTCCAGAGATCACATCGCCTCTGTCCTCCAACAGCTTCACTGGCTCCCTGTGCAATACCGTATCCAGTACAGGCGTCTTCTCCTCACCTACAGGTCCCTTCATATATGGAGGGGCCATAATCTGACTGTCCTCCTGAAACTCCACCGCCCCTCCCGCTCCCTCCGCTCTGCAGACACCAGCCTCCTCACACCCGTCACCTGCACCAAACCTTAGGGGGCCGAGCCTTTGCTGCACCCCCCCCCCCCACCCCCACCCTTTGGACCTCACTGCCCCAAAGCATCAGGAACTCTGACTCATCACAGAACTTTATATCTCATCTTAAAACCCACTTATTTAAACTTGATTTTCTGTAGTAAGATTTTTCATATATTTCTGTTTTTGTTTTTTTGGAAAGCGCCTCCGAGTGTTCAGAAAAGCGCTATATAACATTGATGTATTATTATTATTATTAAAAGATCACTACCCAGTTCACTTTGTTCATAATGTTAGCCGTTAAAAATGAAGATAATTTGCCAAAGCAATACTTGAATGTGCGTGTGAAAATCAAGCATTCTGTAGTTGCAACAACGTTTTTAAAGATTGGGAGATTTTGTTTTTATATCTCGTTGTAAAGCTAAACGTCTGATTTTTAAATTGTTGGCTGGGCAAAGAAAATTAATGAGGCCCTTAGAGCAAGGTTTTACATTAATCATTTAAATCAGCCAGTGATCAATGAATAAAACAAATCACTCTTTAGCTGTCGCTCTTTTGATGATTCGTTTCTGGCAAGGACTCTTTCTTATAAAAATGATCAAAACGAACACGTTCTACCAAATGTGGATCCTAATAGGGGGACAATCTGACCGAGAAAATTAAGTCAAAGTGAGGGGAAACAAATACAAAATAAAGAGCCTTAAAAATAAACCCTGCTTCAAGGAATTTTAGTAAACAGCCTCACAGCTGGATAGAAAGCAAAGTATAACATTTGATGATTAAAAGACGAAATCCTATTGCTTATCTGGGCAGAGAGGCTTTTTTCTAAACGCTTTCTTCTCTTAATCATCTTTGTTCTCCTAATTTCGAGGCGCGGCCTCGTTTTCCTTTGCCCCGGGTTTTTAAAACAAACACAGGTCTTTTCATCAATTCTGCTCGTGACGCGGTGCCGAACTAGCACACCGCAACCTGGATCTCTAGTGAGAAATCCGGGGGAAAGAGAGAGAAGGAAAGGAGACTGGCAGACCCAGGAGAGATGCCTTCAAACAGATCAGGTCAGACATGACGGCTGGTTAAAACAAAAGAGAATGGCAAACAAAAGGTTAGTTTACGAGGAGAAACGGTTAAAAACACGGGGTAAAAACGGTGAGGTAATGGGCCAAGGCATTAAGGAAAAGACGAAGCCACGTATATTGCTGGAATCTGAAAACAGCGGGAGGGAAAGACAGGAAACAGGAGGAGCTGAATAGAGCGGTGGAAGGTGCCATGTACACTGACCTGTGAGAGATCGGGGATGTCACCCTGATCTATTCCAACTTGCTGTCGTCAAAAACAAAAGAAACGAAAAATGGGGGGAAGGTAGGTGGGGGTAAAATGGAGAAGAAAACAAAACAAAAAGAAAACAAAAAAACAGGGGAATCATTACCTCATGCACTGGCAATGTGTCAACAGAAACAACAGAAACAAACAAGCGAATGCGTGTGACTTCTGAACCGACAGTAAATGGCGGCCATGGCTGGACGATGATAAACATGGCTGACTCTTGAAGGCGGAGCAGGCATGGATGATGCCGTGAGGAGGACGCCGAGACGGACACCGAACTCCAAAAATCACCTCTACAGCACGCAAGACGGCGATTTGTCAGGACACAGACAGCAGAACATCACGTCCTGCGTTTAGTGATCAGACAGCGTGAGCTTTTAATAAACACCTAATGAACAGCCTTCAAAGAAAGATTATTTATATGATTCAGAAAAAACTTTCTTGGGCTAATTGATAACACCTGAGATTTCCTTTAGACCTGATCCTGAGTGGATACATTCCTAGTCTAATGGAGAATGGTGTGGAGTACCTAATACACACGGTAAAGGTGCTGGTATTTAGTTCACTGAATGTGTGTCAGGAGTTGGACTATCAATGGATTTTCATCAAAGACAAACTTTTCTGTTTTTAGCCCCCTTTCATCGTTTCCATGTTTTATGGCGTTCCACCCAAACCTAAACGTATTTTATTAGGATTGTAGGTGTTAGGCCTGCGTAGTGCATAGCTTTACGGGCGCCTCCCTGAGCTTTTGGCGTATGCAGCTCCCCCAGTGTTGCAATGCGCCGTCTTCCTAGTGTAAGTTCATCCATTAAAGAGAGCTCTGTGAGACGTTTAAAGCCAGTGAGTTTAATAAGCTAATGCTGCTTTAAACGTCTCCACAGCTTTATTCCTGCTGTGTTCTTCGGTTTTCTTTAGTTGTTTCACTCATGTTCTCTAACAAACCTCTGAGGCCTTAACAGAACATCTGGACTTTTATCAGAAGGCGACTTCTAGACTGGATTTGGTTTAGGGGTACCAGAGTAAAGTGGGCTGAAGACAACTGCACGTCACCCTTCAGGTTTATATTTGTAAAAAAAATAAATGTTTTAACGCATGTTCACCATCATGCATGTCTTTGCGTCGGTCTGTCACATGAATTCCCAATAAAATACTTTGTTACATTAATGCCACAAACTTCAAAGTGTGTAGGACACAGTGCTATTAATGCAGCGACAGCACACAAAAGGTGTTTTTTAATGAATATTGTGCTGGATGAGCACATTGTCAACTCAACGTGCAAAGCCAGGGGTCCTCACTGCCCGCAATCAGCTGTGGAGACCAAACTTTAGAGATTTTTTTTGTTTTTAAACCACCATAGGGACTTTGAGCTGTGCTCATTTTAGCCACAAGAGTTATGGATGGCTGTTGAGTCTGGAGAGCTTGACGGCACACAGCTGTCTGCTTCACGCATCCTGTTAGCTTCATGAACCTGGGTGACCCGACAGAGCGGAGAAGCAGCTCCACAGACACATTTAAAGGAAAGCTTTTGTCTCCTTTTCTCCTATTACTTTGTCTTTCGCTTTATCCTCTTTGTCCAGCATAGAGCTCTTTGGCTCCATCAGAACGGCCACCTCTTGAGCAAAAAGATGTTTTTAACCAACAGCAGAGAGTTGATCCTTTTGCTCTGGGTTCTGTTATGTCTTCACTATCGAGGTGTTGAAACACTGGCTCACCTTTAGTAAACGTAACCTAGTATTTAATGGTTTTAAAGTGGTGTGTGAAACATCTCTCTGCTAACGCCGATAACTCTCCAGAAAGTTGGCACATTTTTTAACTCTGCTTTATGAGAACCTACATTTCTCTCTTAAGCTTTTCTCTTTCCAGATTCCTACAGACTCCGATTTCTGTCCTTTTTTCAGCTATTTTGTCAAACATCTGATTAAAAACCATTTATCCGTTTGTTTTCATTTTCTGTGGGTTACACAAATCGTGAAGCAACATTATTTAACAGCATTACGAAGGGCCATGCCGCCGACTTCTTTTTCTGCACATACACAAAATAAAATAAGCTCCTTTTATTTAACAGGATTTGAACTGGATTATAGGCTACATTTGATCATGGTTCTTTAAATAAAAGGTTGTGATGTGTAATGTGTGCGGTTAAAGAAGCGGGAAAAACGACTAGCTTTGTTTGGCTTCTAAGCTGAATGTAGGTGAAGAACCAGATGCCCAGTTTGAGGCCCTGACCACCGTACCACGGATATTTCGCAACTTTGATTCCTTCTGCTGAGTTTGCACTTCCTGACCACGAGTTCGTGGTGACAAAAACTGAAATCTCTACAAGCACCCTCAAAGGGGGCATTTTTACAGGCTATTAGCAGCGCCTGTGTGTGGACATGGACTGTGTGGAGGACCACTCTTCATGCCCAATGCTCTCAGCTGAAGTGGACGGCACGACAAACACGGAGCAGTGTGGTGTATTTTTCTTCTGCTCGGTGCTGCTGGGCTCTGAACCGCTTTCCATCAAACCTCACATGTGAGCTGAAGAGGCGAATGACTAAAAAGGAACAAGCAAAAAGGAGGAGAATTTGAATTGTTTCAAGTGAATCTCTGGCCTTTTAGTGCTTTACGGGATTTTCTTTCGATCTTTTCTTGGTCCTGTTGACAGAGCCGACGTAGCACCAACACCGCACCTGCTGAGGTGCCAAAGCTATTACCCAGTTTAGATAAGCAGGCTGTCTATATTTAGGCTACGGTTACACTGCAGGTCTTGAGGCTCAATTTCAAATTATTTTTGCCGAAATCACAGATTTCTTGCGTGGTCGTTCAATAGTAAATGCGACCGCCTTGAGACTTTGGGGCGGTGAGCCGTTTAGACAGAAGGAGAAAGCAGACGTCACACAGCTAAGCCTCTGATAGCCTCTGATAGTATGAAGTTGTTGAGCAATGACAGCCAACAATATCAAGACCACATCATAAAACGATCGGGAATGGGCCAATTATGACAAAAGTCCGATGTGTGTCGCATGAGGCAAAAAAAAAAAAAAAAAAAAAACGGATTTTGGTCGTGTTTTCCTGCTGTGTGAACGTAGCCTTAGATAAAACTCACCTGAAAAGGAAAATCATAAGTGTAGTTGTGTCTCGGCCTTAAGCGCCTAGGAAGCTAAAACACAGTAATTGCCTTTCTCTGATTTCTTTAATAAGTGGGAATTTATTTGTGGCCTCTGAATAAATCAGACCAAGAGTTGGACAAATAATTTAAGTTCTGAAGTGAGGAAAGAAATTTAACTCCAAGAAGTTGCATTGCAATGTCTTAGATAATAAATTTTAGTTTTTCCCAAACTGGTCCAGATAGGAATACGTATTCCATAAATCTCCACACCATGTGGTCTTTTAATGACAATGTGGCTCAATCATCTGTTGTGTGAAAATTTGTGACCTCTTCAGCATCAAAGCTCCTCCGTGGAAATATATTTGTCATCCATCTGCAGCTAAGCTGTTCTCCATCACGCTGTGTGACTGCAGAGCCACCCTGAGCTACCTGTCAAGTTATATGTAAATAAAACCTACACAATACGTTCGCGGCACCAGCAGCGACGTTTATAACGCGTCGCATCAGATCTAAAGCAGACGAGCCTGCATTTAGTGAGGTTTGAGGGGGACGTATTCTGGATTAAAATTAGGCAACGGAAAAGACCCTGACAAACTTGAGACGCCGAATCTAAAAACAGAGCGACTCGTTATTTATTCCCCGAATATCTGCTTTTGTTTCCCATGTTTTGAACAATGCTCCAAGTCTCCAAGTGTCTGGGGAGCTCCTTAAAAACGTAATCATAAAAGACGGAGACATTTAAATGGGAACGTTTCCCTCCGTGCCCGTAACACATCTGCTTTCTCGCCGTCTTTTGAAACAACAGAGAGAATGGAGACGGAACCAGGCACAGCAGAGAGGAGGGAAAGAGGGATGATCTGTGGGCACCGGGGAGAGCAGAGCCACTCGGGTATCCATCTTTGTCAGAGGGAGAAAGAAGAGCGCGGCAGAAGAGAGGATTAGGCGGAGGGAGCTAACAGAGCGCCTAACCACGTCCTCCATCTTACGGTTATTTTTGGCCTATATATATATATATATATATATATATATATATATATATATATATATATATATATATATATATATATATATATATATATATATATATATATATATATATATATATATATGTGTGAGAGCATCGAATGTGGGGGCAGAGGGGTAACTCGGGGATGCTCGGTTCAGCAACGCTGTGTGAGCAAAACTGCAGCCGTCATGTGAAAAATAAGCACATTAAAGTGCTGCTTGAGAACATCTGGGTTCGGATGTCTGGCTTTGAAACATCCACGTGTGTTTGGGAGTTTTAGAGGATGTGGAGACATTTAGAGTTGCAAATCTAAAAATAAAAACAGAGCAGAGCTGCAGCAGTGAACCCTGTTCCAGCATGTACTCCTGGTGTGTCTGTAGCTGCAGCTTGTCTGTGTGCTCGGGTACCTCTGCCACTTTGAGGAACTCCGACAGCTTTGTCATCCTGTAAAGAAATTTCTTGTAGATGTCCAGAGCGTCTTTACACTGGTTCTTCTTCATGTCAAAGTACTTCTCTGCGGAGGAAACAAAAAGACAAGTCGACGAGGATTAAAACTGAGCAAACGGGTGCACATGAGGAGGAGGAGGTGAAACGGCGACGCAGTGGAATAGAGCTGAAGCAGATGGGCGTGTCTCTGTGTGTGCGTATGCGGGTGCTGGAGCCGTGTTTACATATCTGCAGCATCTGCATGACTGAACACATCACACGTTGGTCTAAATGATACATCCTTGACTACTTAAGGTGTCATTACAATAAGCCATTACACTACTGCAACCTACATGGCCTTGATAAGGTAGTCATACTTGAAACACTAACTTCAATGTAATTTCTCTAGACTCTGTGACAGACCAGCATCGTGTAGCGCATAATTGAGAGGTAGAAGCAAAAAGAGAAATGATTCTAATTTTGTTTTAACCAATGAACGTCTTAAACACGATATTGCTTTCATCTAAATCAGAGTACTGCAGCTCTAGCTGGATGTTTAGAGCCAGTAGCAGCGTTTCCGTAACAAATGTGTGCAAAACTTGGTCGATATTCTGCATATGTCAGGTGTAATAACACCCGACTGGGCGTGTCAGGTAACACACAGTCGGGTCGTGACGCCTTATAAGATCCAGAAAGCTTTTTTGCATTCTCCAAGTGACAGCTGATGGTGAACGTTTAAATGTTTGAAACGCTGTAGCACGGCATGCTTGTATGAAAGGGATGTGTACTACCCAACAGGTTGATGACTCCTTCATTGTAAGCAGCAAAGAGTCTTATGGAGTCCTTGAAGAGAAGCATGAAGGCCGAGTTGATCACTCCGTTGGTCAGCTCGTTAGGATTGGCCTGCAGAGAGGAGGAGAGAGAGAAGAGGAAGGTGACATCTTCGTCACGTCACCAAACCTGTCATGAACAGCCGATATCAGCTATGCAGGAAGCGCTTTCTCCAGATAACGTCGCCTCCCCCCGGGTTTTAAGGCCAACGCATCACAGGCCGTTTGATAAACAGGATGTTGAAAGGATCTCATTTGAATGCAGAGCAAACGTGTGTGAAGGTCTGCCTGTTGGTGGCGTTTCAGGCTTTGAAGCTGGCTGGCACAGAAAACAAAAACACCCACCAAATCCCTCCCTGAGTCCTGCCTTTGCTCTCCACACACAGCCTAAACCCCGAGATCGGCCACCGCTACGTCCGTGCTGTTCTCCGTCAGACAGGAGGTCTCGGTGTTTTCGCCTTCGCTCGGGTTCTGATCGGACAGCGAATGAGCCGGGTCGGTGGGGCAGCTGATACCTGGAAGTCCAGCAGAGCGTCCAGCTGGTTCTGGATGATGGGCAGCGTCTTGATCAGCTTCTCCGTGTTCATGGTGCGCATGACGCCGTCGACCCTGACACGACAGGAAGCAGGCAAACACACAGTTATCGGCCAGACCTCGAGCAGCAAAAACCATGCAAATGTTCTCAGAGATTAGGGTTCACAAAGAAAAACAGAAATGCAAAACGGCACAAAAAGCCCTCTCTCTGTTCTTGGTGCTGGAAACAAACGTTTGCTGCAAACACATTTCTTTAAAAAAAACTAGACTTGGCTCAGAAGTCTGACACGGGTCTCCCTGATCCATCCCGCCAGATAAAAAGCTGCCACTTATTTTCAAACCACGTCTTCCTCCGGCGTCTAATAACTCATGCAGCGGGTGTCTTTTAGAGCTCCAAGGAAAGAAAGGCGACTCACTTCCTGGCTGAGAGCGTTAGCGATGATTAATACTAAGACTCAGTGTGAAAGTTTGGTGGCCTCATTAAAGGAGCATCTTACAGTTAAACATTCAACATTTCATTACTACACTAAGCTAGGTCTATTATGTCCACATTTAGAAGGCACTCTGATCGCTTCACCTAACTGACCGAACAGATTTGTTTACAGGTCAGAGGTTAAAGTTGTGGACGAAGCTCAATATCCTCCGCTCACGTCCCACAGGGAGCTTAAGCCGTCGTCTGAAAAGGACGAGAGAACGGCACAGCTGCAGACCTACCGGGACATGGCGATGGAAAAGGTTATTCACGGCAGGGAGCTAACACCATACATCCGTCTGAGCGCGTCAGCGCTGGAGTGAAACATCGTGGTGGCAGCATCACGCTGTGGGGATGCCTTTCTTCAGCAGGGATACACGTGCAGGCCACAGTTTGAGATTTTTAGTCGTGAAAAACATGTCCGTCATCTTCCTTGTCCTTCATAAATGCAGATTACATCATGTTGGACTGTATGTTGATCCCATAGACTCCTACTGAAGTATATTAAAGTTTGTAGTAACAGGAGAAATGGCTACGCTTCTCCAGGAGTGAATGCTGCTTGTCGGGACTTTGATGCAATCAACTGGTTTCCTTAGACAGGACATCTTTGACCAATCTGTATAATCTGACCCAATCTAATAATCTGATTGAATTTGACTTTGTAAAGTGCCTTGAGATGGCATGTTTCATGAATTGGCGCTATGTAAATAAAATTTTATTTAGTTGAAAGATGTCCATCGTTGACAGTAGACCAACGTTGTGTGGACAAGTGGCATTGTGAGGACATTTTGCAAGGTCCACACAATGCTAATTGGGTAAATGCTTATGTTTAGGGCTAAGGGGTGAACCGACTTCAGGTTAAGGTTAGGGCATAGGAAGCAATAGAAAACGAGTGGAAGTCAGTGGAAGGTCCACACAGTGCTGTACACACCGACATCAGGGTCCTCACCAGGATTTTATTTCAGCGTAACGGTGGACAGGGTGAGCGTTCGCTGGTGTTTGCCAGGCTAATAACAGCTAGCGTTAGCTTTAACGTTGTCTGGTAGGTTTACAGCTGTGCTGATGCACGGTCAAGAACTTTGACTTCTCCATGTTGCTCTGAAACATCCGTGTCGTAATCTCAGCGTGACTGACAACTTTCAGCGGAACGGTCCATTACGCTGAAATGCGCTGGCGAGAACCCTGCACCGTGTGTGTGTGTGTGTGTGTGTGTGTGTGTGTGTGTGAGAGACCCACCCTCTCTTCATCTTGGTGAAATCCACAGCCACCAGTCTGTAGGACATGGCCTTCTCATTCAGGTAGCGACTGTATCGTCTGATGAAGGTCGACATGTCGTAACCTGAACAATTGGAAGACAGCAGGAGAAACGTTTTAAATGTCTGAACCAGTCTGGGACTCTGTACGATATGCTTCATCCACCCCTTCAGCTCGTTTGAAAGCCAGTGAACATGTGGAATATAATTTGCGTGGCTCTCTCACAGGAATGAATGCTCTTACCCTGCAGAGCACCCTTGTCCAAGAAGTTGTTCAGGTTGAAGAGAGTGTTCCTGGAGGCCAGGTACTGGATGAAGCGCTGGAAAACAACAGGAAGAAATCTTTTAATGACATGGACCAGACCACACTGACACAGCTGCACATTCACAAACACACTCAGGACAAGAAATATTACTGGACATGTGACCGAGACCAGAATTCAGACTGATCCATCATTCCCAGCCACTTAAACTCTTGTTAAAATTTCTCTCCACTGTTCCCTCCATCCCTCCTGAGCTTTGTTCACTTTGACAGATCTGAGGTCAGTGAACTGGTGATGGGAGCGTTTTGTGCCGCATCTTCCAGACAACGTTTGGCCAGCATGTTGTCTGTATCCCACCAACACCTTCTTACACCGTCTCCAGCCAGCAGTAGCCCCACGTTTCCCTTAAGCTACGGTGTTTAAGAGCACCTGAACGTTAGGAGAACTTTACTTATTCACTTTTTTTTTTCTGCCCGGAGCTGGTTAATCCTTTCTAAGCCGTGGTGGCAACGGAGCAGCTGTGCTCCCCACAACAAACAAAGATGACCTGGTTTGTTCGGGCCTCAGGAGAGAAGCATCTACCTCCGTCTCACCAACCACTGCATGTTTCCAATGTCAGGTTCTGAAAAGATTGAACCTGCTGATACAGACTTTATCCACTTCAGAGTTTATACCATCTTTAGCATTTTATATCAGCAATGACTAGCGTTGGTAAGCGCCAACAGCCATCTCTGTAAGATTTTCCTTAAGAACTGAGACCCCATCAGCGTTTCCCACAGAGGATGGGGGCTAAATGCTCCCAAGGATTAAACAGCAACATCACTGCTGAACCTTAGCATAGTGGTCCTGTTAGCTGCTGAAGTATCAGTCTCTGTTTAAAAGGAGGTGCCTGAACGAACGGCCCAAATGGACGCATAAAAAAAGGGTTTCCTCTGAAATAGATTCTTACTACCCGGTGCTTCATATGACCACCTTTTAAACACCTTCAGTCTTCCTCCCTCAGTAACAACTTTCAGACCAAAAAGTGTCGACTTCAGCAAGAAAGCCTGGTGCTGATACATGGGAGTTTCCATCTGGCCGGACCCGGGTCCGGTCAGCAGTAGTCGAGCTGAAGATTGCTCCGTTGCAATCAGCCGAGTTCTCGGAGCGCCTCGGGTTTTCAGTGAAGAGCCTCAGTTTGCTGCAGGACAGCAACGGGGTAGAGAGCCGTCTGGGTGTCGCCACATATCTAGGAATCCTTCAGGTTACCGAGATGCTCGCCCAGATGAAAGCCCCCCTGACGGACACGGCTGGGGGGCTTCTTTATAAACCAGACTGCAGCACCTCGCATCGTCTCTCACCAAACACCTCAAAACCAAACCACAGGGCTACCAGAAGAAGCTGCCCAGCTGCGGTGTGTCCAGAGACCAAAGTCAAACGACTCTGAGCTCCAGAGAACCAATTATTTAAACTGGGAAATGGTTTAATAAAAGTCCTATAGGACATCATCATTCCCTTATCTACCACCTTGAGTAGAAAACACCTTTACTGCCATAAACCTGTGGTACCCCTGGGTTATGTGGTCCAGATGGGCTTTGAGGAACTCTGCGATTACTCCTTACATCTCCGACCAGCGGAGCACTGTGGGACGGGTCTTGGCCGTCGTCCACAGCGATGGGAGCGCTGGCCTCGGGCTTAAACCGTCTTAAACGTTAAGGCAGAATGCGTCCAGCCAAGTTAAAATGATTGGAGAATTGCGCATTTGCCAGTTCCAGATCTGGCAGCGAAGCGGGCCTCCCTGACTGGTAGGAGGATGTGAGGAGCGTGCGCATGTGTGGCTGAAAGCACGAAAACGCTGGCGGGCATGTCTGCTGGAGTCAGCCGCAACGGCAGCTCCAAGGCCGCCGGGACTGTTTAGAAAGGCAGAAGGAATGGGATTTTGCTCTGTTTCTCTTCTTGCATCTATGCACACGCTGACCGAGGAGAGGATAAGACCAACAACTCTGATTTCACAGGAAGACGATAATTTAACATTAAATACTGGAAGGATGGCTGAAGTGGAGGTTGTTGTAACAGCTGGGTGAAGCAAAACAACGTCTGCTCTTCCTCAGGGTTAGCCGCGCTCACAAATCGACAGGAGTGATGAAACATAACGGAATGAGCTAGAAGATTTCACAGCAGAGGTGATGGAAAATGTAAAACAACAAACAAAAAGTGTTCGCTTCAAAAATTCAAGTCCACGAGCCAGTCTTCCACACAGCCGCCTTAAGAAGCCACCGGCTGTAAATCAAGACAAGCAGAGGTGTCCAAAGTCAGTCCTCAAAGACCGGTCCTGCTTGTTTTAGGTGTTGTCCTGGTTCTGAATTTAGCCAGTGTCCCGTCAGTGGGCCTCTGCAGACCACGACGACACGCTGTCGTTTGAGTCAGTGGCGTTGGAGTAGAGCAAAACCTAAAACGTGCAGGACTGCAGCCCTCGAGGACCACAGACGGACGCCCAGGA
This sequence comes from Fundulus diaphanus, assembly GCA_037039145.1. Classification (NCBI taxonomy): domain Eukaryota; kingdom Metazoa; phylum Chordata; class Actinopteri; order Cyprinodontiformes; family Fundulidae; genus Fundulus; species Fundulus diaphanus. The sequence goes on along the minus strand of CM073131.1, from coordinate 16,074,462 downwards.
GCTAAAGTGTAAGGAGGACGGCTGAAGTTGTGCTTTTTTTATGACATTTCACAAAGACAGAGCTAGGCATGGGCTAAATACTGATGTATGGGCATGGCGAGGAGGGAGGGGCGACGTGGGGCCTGACAAGATTATATCACACCTGTGGCTTTATTGCAATGGTGAAAATAATATATATATATATATATATATATATATATATATATATATATATATATATATATATATATATATATATATAATAAAAAAAAAAGATTCCCATAAATTCTTAGAAAAACAAAAAAAGAAAACCCAATACTGTTGAAAAATGTAAACTTGCCGACTGTCAAAAAGGCTACCTTAGCACAGCAGTTACATCTAGTAGTGTCACTGTGCTGCTTATTGGTGCACTAACTGCATTAAGTCATATTTAATTGTAAAAATGTCATTATGATGATCTCATGAACTAACAGTAAAGCAACAAACAGCTTAACTAGAAACAGTGAGAATACCAGAGTGATGTTCAACACAATCAGTAGTTTATCATTCATATCAAAGATGGACTAATTCTTCTTGCTGTAAAAAAATAAATAAAAAAATATCCCCCTCAATAACAATAAATTATATCAGTTTTAAAAAGCTACTGTTTCCAGCATTTTCCTGAGGTTTCAAGTCCTTTGAACGAGACGGCGGAGAGAAGCGTGGAGGTGATTTCTTTAAGCTAGTTGCTGTGCACTGCTGGTCAGCTGGATGAACGCTACAGCTTCCCACTTCCTCCCGATTCAAAGACGGTTAGACCACGGGAATCTCACTCATCTCGATGCTAATATGGAACACGTAGAGAAAAACAACTACAATATGAAAGGTGTAAATGCAGGGACCAATTAAGGCATTTTATATTTTCAAGTCACGGTTTTTAGATTCATTTGATTAAAGGAGCACAAACGCTGACAGTGCACGCAGAAAGAGAAGCTGCAGCCGTTTCATTATTGAACTGTGCCAATGGCACGCCTCCGGCGATGAACTCTCAGGTCTCTCCGTTACTGTTTACTCTCGTGTCTTTGATATACAGCAACCTTTTTGTCAGCGTGGACAGACACTGACAACTCCTCATATATGCACATATCCACTAAACATTAGTGGTTTGAAGGTCCTTCAGCTGATCACCAGAAACCAGCAGAGAGAGAGAGAAAAAGAGCCTTTTCAAGTTGTTATGCTTGAGGCTAATTAGCAAATGTCAAGGTGCTCAAAAGCTGAGTGGTAGCAACGAACGGGAATCTTACCCGTTTAAATCCTGCATGTTTTCAGAGCAAGTTGCCATGGTGATGTTAACATTTAGCTCAAATCACGACTCTGCTCGGATCGAGCCTCGCTAAGACACTTACATGGCTGGAGGCTCTGTATTGTTGCTTGTTAAATAGCTGTCAAATTGCTGTTTTTCCAAAAATCGACAAATGGCTTCGGCTTTTAAACTGCCTCACAGCAGCGCCTGCTAATGTGCTCTGAACACGACAGGATTAGCGTGTCAGAACGAGGCCCGGTGAAGACAGAGAGGATTAGAGAAGATGGTCACAGATAAAGAAAAAAAAACCCAAGAAGAGGCAGAAATATTTAGGAGAAAGGCTCAAACTTCACAAGCTCACATCTTCCGCCTCTCCTAGTGGGCCGAGAGTTCTCTTCCTCATGAAAAATCCCCGTCTAACAAGAAGCTGCGTTTCTCCCTCAGCAGAGCGCACAAAGGCGGAGGCGCTGGCAACGCACGCGCGCGCCCAACGCCTGGATGTGCTTAAAAAGGAGAAAATCTATAAAGGAGCATGGAGATGTGGAGGGAAACACAGAGGGAGACGCAGAAACCCGCTGAGCCCCAGATTATTCAGCAAAGGAGGAGAAGACGTACTTCTGAGAGCAGATTCGGATTTGTGAGAGAAAGGGTCTGAGAATAGACAGGGCGCCGAAGCGGGAGACAAAAACAAGATGTACAGAGTCCTCTGGGTGAGAAGGAGAAACAGGTCGGCTCGGCTTGTAAAAGATTTCATGTTAGCATATTGGAGAACAACCTAATGCATTATTGATGCTGGAAGAAGCCTCTCCCAGCCTCCACTGTGAAAAATAGCTATACGTGCAGCAGTGCTACGAGCATCCAACCCATCTAAGAGTCTCCCTCTTACTCTGCCTGCTGTTCACTACAACTCCATCCCACCGCTTTTTAAAACCGCACAAGTCGGCAGCTACCACGGTAACTAATGGTCCTTGTCAGAGGTGATGATGATGATGGGGAGCCATCGCCGTGCCTCGGCGGACCGTCTCGCTGCTCAATGAAGTGAGCGGAGACCGAAGCATTCAATCTGAGCAGGATTCATTCGGCTGGTTTGTGCCGTGGGCTGCGGGCCCGACGCCTGAAACACAACCCCACCTGTGGCTGTGCAGAGAGGCGGGCCGACGTCACACACCGACGTGAGGCCAATTCCTTACCTGCGGTTTGGGCAAAGGTCTAACTTGGTGCCCTTCACGCTTCTTGGTAATGGCGTAAGAAACAGGAAGACATCTCCCAATGTGTGATTTGATTTGAAGAGGTCATTGCTGAACTCTTGGTAGACCACAATTGTTTTGGCCACATAACACCTGGCTAAGCGCCGGGGAAAAGGAAGCCTCTAAACTAAGAACACACCCGGCTGAAAGTCACAGACCTCAACACATTCATTAATTATTTTTTTAAGGTTTTGCCAATTGTTGTTTTTTTTTGTTTTTTTTTTTAAATCAACCCTTTTCTCTTCAAAATCTGCCCCATCAATGGGGTTTTACTCGGTCTGGGGATCGCTCATCTCTGCTCCCTTTAAACAAATCCAACGTGGACAAGAGCGTTCCCTGCGAAGCCTGCTGACGTCACGCTGGAGAACAACAGGAAAGCGCAAACAGCTCCTGCTCAACTCCCTTTGGACCCGCCACTGTGTGCGCAGAGTCAATGAACAACCACCGGCGCAGGAATTATTGATCTTGGCTGGGAAGATTCCTCGCCGCTTTCAAAGCGGGCCCACAAGACTAGAAGTTATGAGATTCCCTGTCTTGGTTAACAATTCTTCAGCAGAGAGAAGGCAGCCTGGATCTTATCGGAGAGCGCTAAAAATAAACCCCTTCAACAAATTACAGGAGAGAAAACATTCGAGGATCTGTTTACACGGGATGGCGGATGCGACGGGAAGGGAGCCTCCTGTCCATACGCGGGTCGGAGAGTTCACAGCCTAATTATTTTGGTCCAAACGGCACCCGCATGCACCAGATCGTCAGAATCCACTGTAACAGGCTTCCACTGAAGCGCGATGACTCACACAAGAGGAATGAGTCGTGATGAGGCGGCGCTGAATGAAACCGGCCCTTGAGCAAACAGACGCGCACGCAAACACGCACGCAGCCAGACCGCAGCTATGCTACAAGGTAAAACCAAATATGTACACGCCAGTTGCTGTTTAACTCGTCTAAACCCAGCCAGGGATTCTTCCACTTCCTCCTCTCTGCCTCGCTTGCGCAATCACCCGTTTAGTCTCTGAATCCAATCAAAGTGTGAAGGAGGCAGTCGCAACCAGAAGCTGGCTGGGCGCTGAGGACAATGGGATTAAATGTGCACGTCTATATTTAAACCTTCAGGAGTACGCGCAGGCTGCAGAGGAGCCTTTCCGCGTGTGTGTCTGAGCCCAGAAGGTGACGAGGCTAATGGTGTGTAGGTTGCTGGTCTCCGGGGAGAAGCTGCCTCTCGCTACCGTCTGCTGGGTCAGGGATGCAGCCAAGCAACATGAGTCATTTGAAACCCATACACGTTTCTTTTTTCCCTTTTTTTGGGGGTCCTAGTCCCGTTTCTTTTTTTAAAGCAACATCATAAATTTCATTCAATTCAATTTTATTTATATAGTGCCAATTCACGAAACATGTCATCTCAAGGCACTTTACAAAGTCAAATCAATCAGATTATACAGATTGGTCAAAAAATGTCCTATATAAGGGAACCAGTTGATTGCTTTAAAGTCCCGACAAGCAGCGTTCACTCCTGGAGAAGCGTAGAGCTACAGGGAGAGTCGTCTGCATTGTCCATGGCTTTGCAGCAATCCCTCATCATGTCTACCTATACTCACTAACCAGAAATACGGCCGTCAAGGAGAATCCAACCCCTGTACCACAGCTTTGGTTTATTAAAGCGAGGCATTGACCCGTTTCCGGCACCAGGTTGTGGTTTCACACCAATATCTTTCAACGTAATTTTTTTGAGACGCCAGAAAAGGTGCTGAGAGGCCGACGTGTCACCGCCATTCAATCAGATGATATCTAACTTTTTTCGGTTTATTTCAGTGTTCATTTATCATTAAGATTAATGGTTGAGATTAAAGTGAAGCTACATGACGGGATGGTTTTATTTAACTTTAATGTCTGACTAGAGCGCCAGAGTTCATTTGGAAATGAATAATTAGCTGGTTTTTAGTATTGATGCTGAGAATATTGCCTAATTAAAGAGAACAAGCCTGAATGCAAACATGTTAATATGCTGCCCTTCTTTACACCGGGCTGTAGGTTAAAATCTGTTTAAACATGAAGCAACGTTAAGAGCTTCAAGGTTAAAACATTGTTTAAATAACATTTTTATGGTAACAAAAATCTGCTTTGATAGAAATACTAAAATAAAGCCAGTTAAATTTTAAATATTTTATGAAGGATCATTTATAACGCTAATAAAGGAGAGCAACAAGAGGCAATAAAGAGGCGTTTCAAGGCGTGTAGACAAGAACAGGCGAGTCAGAATATTTTTACAAGCAACTGAATGATGGAGAATATAATCGGGATTAGTCAATAATAAAAATAGTCGTTAGTTGCAGCCCTAACAGACGTGGTTTTCCTCTCATGTTGTCAGGATGTGACACGGCACCACAGACATTCACTGGCTTTAGAGTTTAAATGTTAGCGCTCTTTGGTAATAGTAAAATCTAGTCAAAGCAGTGTTTAACTTGACTCACACTCCTTGTTTCCTGCGCTGTTTGACTATCTAACATCAGTAAATGGGTTCACCGCGTCTACGGAGCAATCCTCCAGGTACAGTGCAACATGCTCAGATGCTTACCAACACCAACCAAAGGCAACAGGGGATGCATATACAATGGCATACAAAAGTATTCATGAACCTTTTCACATATCACATTACAACCATAAACCAATTAAAATGTATGACTTTTATGCGAGTCCAACGCAAAGTGGTATACAATTATGAAGTAGAAAGAAAACTACACATGCTTTTTTTTTTTACAGAAAAGGTCATTGTGCAAAAGTATTCAGTCCCCCTGAGTCAATATTTTGTGGATTCAACTTTTGCTGCAATTCCAGCTGCAAGTCTTTTAGAGTATGTCTCTACCAGCTTTGGACATCTAGTGACTGAAACTTTTGCTCATTCTTGTTTGGAAAGCAGCTCAAGCTCATTCAGATTAGATGGAGAGTGTTTGTGAAGAGCAGTTTTCAGATCTCGACACATTCTAGGTTTGGTTTAGGTCTGGACTTTGACTGGGCCATTCTAACACATGAATACGTTTTGTTTTAAACCTTTCCATTGTAGCCCTGGCTTTATGTTTAGGGTTGTTGTCCTTCTGGAAGGTGAACCCCAGTCTCAAGTCTTTTGCAGACTCCATTTGTTTTTGGCTCCATCCATCTTCCCATCAACTCTGAACACACATGGTGTTTTGCATTTTGGCCAAAACGTTTCATTTTAGTCCCATCTGACCAAAGCACCTTCTTCCACGTTTGCTGTGTCCCCAACATGGCTTCCAGCAAACAGGACATCTCGCGGTTTTCTTTTAACTACGACTTTCTTCTTACCCCTCTTCCATAAAGACCACATCTGTGCAGCGTATCACTAATAGTTGTCCTGTGGGCAGATTCTCCCACCTGAGCCGTGGACATCTGCAGTCCATCCAGAGTCACCCTGGGCCTCTTGGCTGCATCTCTGCTCTCCTTGTTCGGTCAGTAAGATTAGCTGGACGGCCTCGTCTTGGTAGGTTTACAGTCGTGCCACACTGGCTCCATATCCGGATGATGGATTGAACACTGATCCATGAGATGTTCAAAGCTTGGGAAATCTTTCAACCAACCTCTGAGGCCGTCACAGAGCAGCTGTATGTGTACTGAGATTTTATTACACACAGGTGGACTCTATTTAGACTTTAGCAACCATCAGGTAACTTCTGAAAGCAATTGGTGGCACTCAGAGAAAAGGGCCCCCTTTATTTTTTTATTTATAGTATATATATATATATATATATATATATATTAGTGGTTGTAATGTGGCTAAAAGTGGGAATGTTCAATACTTTTGCAAGCCACTGCAAGTAGCTCGCAGACTATTATGTGTAGCTCAGATGGCATGTGCTCAAATTCCACAGTGCAATTAAAGGCATTCATTGTTTGCTATAATTAACCATTTTAATTTTAAAGTGGCCTATCAGCACTGATTGAGTGTTTATGTAGTGGCTTAACTTGTCAAACAATAGTGCTCCATGTTAGGGTAAGGTAATAAAGCCTATGAACACACAGTATTGCACTATTATTCTGCTCATATCTAGTTCAATTCTGCCGCCTTCCAAGAACTGGTTTGCTTTTGCACAGCCATCAGAAACATGTCATTAAGTCACTGTAACCGTCATTTCATTGTTGTTCCTGTGTTTAAGCATTCTGTGGAGGACCACTGGGGACAAAGACAATTTATCTATACTGGCTCTGGACCAGATGTGAAACCATTTCACTGGCTCTAGTTTGAAACACGGTTGTCTCCAGAGTTGGTCTGGACTCTTTCCATACTTCTACCTCAAGGCTCTAACATAATATTGTTTATTGTTCTGGAGCAGCAATTGCTCACTATAGCCCTTTTCTCCAGGCTGTATCTAGTAATGTTCAGCTGTTTTATTTCTCTTAAATGGGCAATTTCTCTATGACGAAGCCACTTAGCAGGAAAAGCCTAAATGGTTCCAGGACTGGCTTAGAAACAGCGCGCAGCTTAAAACCAGCTCTACTGTTCTGTAAGGGACCTCGACAATGTGGTCATAAAGTTACATTTACTATTGCAGTTTCATCGATCCATCGTCTTCTGCTTATCAGAGATCAGCTCGCAAGGGGAACAAGCTCTGGGTGTTCCCCCGGGGTCTCCTTTCCCCTCAACTGGCTCCTTTTGAAACGGTTGCAGTTTACAATATTTTTAACCTGGTAAACATCCACAGATATCTTTCAGCATCACTGCTTTTATCAGTCTACAGTAATTACATGTTTAACATAATAATGAAGGTGGCATTGTGGTGTGTACAAATATTCCTCACTAAGCTAAAGAACCAAAATGAACACATAAGACTTTCGTCAACCGCTTGGACCACTGATGGGTACATTTTGATTGGGACCAATTTTCCCAGGGACCGGTTACGTCACTATAAATCTCTTATTAGTTTTAATCCACTACATTTTGTCTCCCTACAGCTCAGACTTTCTCCCTGCATACAATAAATACACTAAACCTAATGAAGTCCATGCAGTGAAAACGCTCTAAAGTAACAGAAAACATTCCCAGGTTAAGAGTCTTGATGTAATCGCTTTCATTCAAAACTGAACAGCGACAACTATTCCTAATGCAGCTAAATATAAAATATTGATTATTACCGCATTAATATCTACATGATTTTAAAACGTACTGCTGGGCTCTCTGTTCAGGCTTCGTCGTGAGGGAGGGAAATATGGAGCAACTTTCATTTGTCCACTTGACAAGCAGTTTGCAGCAACATCTGGGAGGATGTGTGGGACACAACTATGCTCCAAACCTCGCAAGAGGTGAACCGGCCTCAATCCCAGTTTAAAACGGCCTCATCCCACCAACATGCTGGAACGTCCGATCTAAACGTGTCGCAGCAGCTGAATTACAGCACGGATATGAAATCCACAGACAGCAGGTCAACAGCAGAGATTAAGAGCGGAGCGCCGTCAGCGGCTGAAGACGCGATGTGGCAAAAATCCCTCGACCAGGACATGAATCAGATTCTTGCGTTTCGTACTGGGACATACCCTCTGGTCAAGCGTAAAATCAGTCAGGGGCCATCGGGTTCAACACAGGCATTTCACAAGGTAATCAGGCGACAGGTGAATCGTAATGTGGGAAACATTTGCTTGAATCAATGCTGTGCGGTTCTCTACAAACCGACAAAAAAAAAACAACAGAAAATGAATACAGCGGTCCAGTAGAGTTTTAGGATCACTTATGGACACTGATGGCACCCACAGAGCTAATTAGTCCTCGTCTAATTAAACCTGGCAGCCTTGAAGAGTAACATTTCTTACAGGTGGAGTTTACGAGTACAAAGTAAAAACTAAAAAAAACCAACATGAAACGAAGAGCACCTTAAGGAAGAAAAACGGTGTCTGAAGTGGGATTTCCAGCGTGCTCTATACGACTGGAAACATTTGCCATTCGCTGGATGAGTCCGAGCATCATTAGCAATTCCCTGGCAGCACCGGCCCCCCCGCCTGCCGCAGCGGGGTGCACTGGGGGAGAGGGGAGGATATAGAAAATAGGAAGCAGCAAGATTGTTTCCCCATCAGATAGCAAGCCGAGTGAAAGGCGTTAGACAGCCAAACTGACCATAAGCATCTCTTCTAACACAAAATGCATCTGGGTTCTTGACTGACATGGTGGACTCAAGCTAACGGAATCAAGGCCACGTTTTATACCGACAGAAAAAAGAAAACCTTGCCTGCACTCTGGGGCAGATTCGCTACACAAAATTCAAACCACAACTCGTGCTCCTCTGCTACAAGCTGCATCTGGTGAGCTGTGATGGGAAAAAAAACTAAACAAAAACGACTATACACCAACTTATATAAAGAACTCATGGCTCTGGGGACTTTTTTTTTTACATCTCGTCAACCCACAGATGTCAGTGGGACGGCACGCGATCCAACACAAAGCAGCACATACCTAAACGTGAATGAAAATGACCCAAGCGTTTCCATTTTTTTTAAATAAATTGAAGCTCCAACACCCCCATATTACACAGTATCATGCTTTGGAGAAACTTTTCACTCCGCCAGGGATGCTGGTCAGAGTTCAAGATGAGATGTGGGGAGCTAACCCAATGGTAATCCTGGAAGAAAACCTGTTAGAGGAAGCTAAAGACATGAAACTAGAGGTTGGAGGTTCACCTAGCAGCAGGAGGAACCCTCTGATCCTGCTGACGCCACAATTGTATGGTTTAAATCTGAATCTGTGCGTTTGTCAGTACGGCCCAGTCAAAGTCCAGATCTAAATCCAAGTGGGAATCGGTGGTAAGACCTGAAAATGATCGCACGAATAACATTCACGTGATCTCCTTTAACTTGAGCTGCTTTGAGAATAAGGCAGATTTCAATGTCAAGCTGAGCTGGCTGCTGCCGTTGTAGTGAAAGTTGCTTCAGCAGAGTACTGACTGGGGATCAAAATGCAGAAGAAGAAAAAAAAAGAGCAACAGAAAGTTGAAACCCGTGTAGCATTTTTCTTCAACTACACAACTGGGCGCTACTTTGTGTTGGACCGTCACAATAAAACACATGGAGGTTTGTGATTGTGACCATAGAAAATGTGACAAAGTCTAAGTGGCGAATGTTCTGCGCAGGGCCCTGCAAATCTTCCATTTAGAGACGTGAATGCAGAATTGGGCAACAAAAGCAGTGTGCAGGCACCTCTGACGGGGAGGATCTCTGTTCTGCTTGTTGTACCCAGCGGGACGTTCGACTGCAGAGCCCGCTGGGCTCAGTGGGAAGAGAGCCAAAAACAAAAACACTTTCTTTCATTGATTAATAATCGCTTTTTCCACTTGAGTGGAGTTTATTTTTGTAAATGTGCGTGCCGGTTAATGGAGTTTTCCCTTTTTTAACGAGGATGGTGAGGAGTCCTCCTTCCACACACACACACACACACACACGCGCGTCAGATTGTGTCCTTTCATCCTGTGTGCTGATGGTCGGGTTTGCGGTCCAGTGGCTGATATGAAACACATGCGCGGCGACACCATTTAAGCCTCTCTGATTATCATCAGGGGCTGCCGTTAAGGGTCACGGTGACCTCCTCGACCGCAGACTCACAAATAACATCCTCCTTGGCTGGGATCCTTCTTCCAGCGCCTGAGTCAGCACTTTCTGCACTCCACCCACCCCCCGCCTCCTTTTTGTGTCCGTTCTTCCGCTTGGACGTCTATTTGTTGGCGTTGGTAACAACCCTCCTCCAGACACTAAATTCTTGCTTTAGTCTGCGTCTCTGTCTGTGCCCCCCACCCCCCCTCCCCCTTCAGGTGCAGTGATGACAGCGCTCCCGTGACGTCACCGGAACAACGGGGCCATTGGCTTTCAGAGAGGCGCTGCAACTTTCGCGGAGCCGTAAAAGCACCCGGTGTTGTCTGCCGCGCACCTCCACCACAGGCAGAGTGCTGCCATCAGCAGTTTTGCAGGTGTCCTCTCCGGACCACGCCAGTCTCCTCGCGTGTCCTGAACGACTCTCTTACACCTCCTATTCGCCGTCCTCCGCCTCCCTTCTCTCGCTCCTTCTAAGCACACCGTCCTTTCCCAGCATCCAGTTAGGACGTAAAGAATCACAGCTCTCTATCCCGATTCCTTATGCACCGACTTGCAATCAATCACGCTGTAATTTTCCCTCTGGCACTTAGAACTGCTCTGCACAGAGGGAGAAAAGGATGATGGGTAGGATTTTTCAGCATGCCCTTGAAAACAAACTCGTTTAGGAAAAAAAGGGTTTCACAGCATTGTGTTAGAGGGTACATTAAGGTCTAGGGAGAATTTTGGCTGCCTCGCAGCAAACTGAGGAAAGACGGAGAGCTGCGAGGGTTTGTCGAGGAAAACCTTCCACGCGAGCGCTAAGGAAACTGAATTGTTATTGCTTTGAGACCAGCAGCCTGTTTAGCCCTTGATAAAAACAGCCCCTCGGCGAAAGCTGAACCGTCCATTTTCAATGATCGATGCAGAATTTTCTCCCCAGCTTTTTACCTGGTTGCACCTTGGAGATCTGTGAGAAAGGCTTGACCTAAGAGGAGCAGTACAGCGCTAGAAGCGGGCCCGCTGACCACTGAAACGGCCCATCACTCTGATCCTGTACTCATTTTTATCTGAAGCAGGAGCAGCAAACCTCTGGCTCCTCTTCCCGTCCCTTGTGGCTCGCAGCGACTTGGCTGATCTGTCAAGGTTCTCGTTTAAACTGCAGTTTCTGTTTTTTTTTTTAAACGTCTGTCGCTCGGCCATCTTTCTTGTAGTTGCAGTTTTATCGGACTAAAAGTCGCACTTTTTTTCATAGTTTGGCCGATCTATGATCATCAGCGACGCTGGTCATAATGACCAGCGTCGCTGATGATGCTTTATGTTGCTCTCAAACATCTCTGTCGTACTGTTAGCTTAGCACATAGCACCATTACGCTCATGGTCTAATTTTAACATAAGGCGGTCAGTAAGGTTCCCTAGAAATGATCTAAAAATGACATTGAACTGAACCCAACCCCATCCTCTCTTCTTCCAGCGCTCGTCTCCAACGTTGTTTTACACACCATCTTTCTGGTTGCTGCGCTTTGACCAACTTACGGCCTTTCCATTTGCCATTAGTCCATCTCAATGTCTCTGTGTCCTTGTTCAGATCCTGGGTCCTCAGACCACCGACCCGTCCCTGGAGACGGAGCCAGCCGCCTCCCTCGGGGGCAGTCAGAAAAGCAGCAGGGCTAGAAAATGCCTCTCTCAGCCATTGTTTGAGGTTTCCTGCTCGATTGTTTTTGGTACATACTGGCCTATGATAAAAAGATTTGGAAGGAGAGGAAGAAGCCGACGAGCGATAACAACTGGCACAAAGGCCAGACAGCGAGTCAGGGCAGGGCACTCATCACAAAGCCCCCTGTAGTTGGTGGCCAATTTAAACGTCAGCCGTTAGTTCACGTGGAAAGCTCAAATTAATCTGCCTGTCTAAAACTCCCTGGAGTTAAACACAGTAATTGATCCTTCTGCAATGTTCCTGTAAGATCCCGCATAAAAGAAGGCTTATAGCACCACAAAAGCAAAATTGCAGTCAAAGATATTGACGGACTTGCTTCACACAAGACTCTCCGTGTCGCCGGGGAGTGAGCCAACAGACCGAGAGGAGAAAAAAAAACTGCAGGTGAAGAACTAATCGAGCATCAATACCTGCCGCACACAGACACTGAAAACTCTCCATTACTCCACTCACGATCCGAAAACCTTTTAACGAATATGGCAGCCGAGGCAAAGACGAGATATTAAAACTTAATTCAGCTGCTATTTGCTCTGAATGGCAAATCCCCGCATTCATTTCTTTCAGCGCAGAGCTGAATATATTACAGAGGACAGGAGCTGGAGACGGGCTGCATCTAAAGCAGCTGCATAGGCCGAGCTGGACTTCACAAATACAGCGCGTTGCAAAAGTTTCCTTTTGACATTTTGACACATTACAACCAAACGGTGCAACGAAAGGAATGAGTCTTTCCTCCATTTTCTATAAATAACCTGAAAGGTGTGGCGAGCTTTGTTTGTATCTGTATAAGAGGATTTTCAGCGAAGATTATATCCGTCTGGACCCTACATGTGTTGCATGCATGTTGTCCTGCTGCAAGGTGAAGCTCTGCCTGAGGGTCGGGTCTTTTGCAGCCTCCCACAGGTTCTCTTGCAGGAAGGAAATCCCCACAGCATGATGCTACCATTACTCGTGTTTGCCGCGTCTCCTACAACGCTCCTGGGAAACCATAACTGGGACGTGACGCATTCATAAAAGCCAGATTCTCCCACCTGAGCTGTGGATTTCTGCAGCGCCTCCAGAGGTACCGTGGGCCTCTTCTCTCAGATTGATGCTCTCATTGCAACTTTATCTCCTTACTCACTTATGTTCTTCAGGAAACGTCGGGGCCTTAAAAGAGCAGCTGGACTTAGATTACGCACAGATGGACTCAATTAATTCCACTTCCATTTATTCAAAGTCTGTGGGTGGAACGTGAGAAAATGTAAAACTGACTCATTTTGCGCAGCACCACGCATCTTTTTCCGGTTCAGAGTCAGGTTTTCATACATTTCCTGTGACAAAGCGAAACTTTTGGTAACTTGGTGAAGTCTTGGGGAAATTTTTCGAAAGTGAAATATTCAATTCAACAAGAAGCGTAAAATGAAAATGTCTGCTCCACATCCCTTAGTTAAAGCATGTGTTGTTGTTTTTGGCCCAGCTTGATTGTCTGGATGTAAAAATAATTAAACGTCTCCACACTCATGTTCCTTACCGGTCCGCCTTTGCTTTCATTTTAATCTGTACTCGTCTTCCTCGTCGCGGGCGCTTTCAAACATCCCGTTAACCCCTGAAAGCGTAACTATTTACGAGTCCAAAGTGGAGAAAGTGAGAGTTTTGACATCAGGAAATAAAGGCGCTGCTGGGAAAATCTCACATCTAACAACCCGTGTCAGAACCCTCAAACCCTCTCAGTGCCAAGCTTCTGGATCAGCTGTTTGAGGCGTGCATCACGCTTTTTCTTTGTTAAAGTAAACTTCACCTCCGAGAGGGTTCATCAGGCAGTGTTCTGGGCCAGGTTCTGCTGAACAAGCCTCCACCTTAAGGGAAATATCAAGTCTATTGACCCCAATTCTGAGGGTCTGCGGTTTGAATTATTATTTTTTTATTTTTTTACTGCCGGCTCTCTCTCCGGCCGGACAATAATGGATGCTCTGGCCCGCTGCGCCTCGGTCAGCACCGCCGTCCTGACAGGCCTGATGAATACGGCCTGATGAGACCATGCCTGCCTTCCGCCGCGGCCTGAGTCATCGCTTCCTGGGGCCGGGAGCAGAAAGGCGCCAGCTGCGGTGCGTCTGCAGCGTAAGATTTTCAATTACCGCGCTGCACACTTAGTTAGCTCCTCCGTTTAATAAGTGAGCGGCGGCGTATTGGAAATGGAATACTGCATTTTAAATGCGCGTGGCGGCTGAATTATTAATGCTTACATGGCCCGTGTCTTTAATTTGTAGAACAAGATTATAAACCTGCACAATATACATTTGGCATTCAGAGCTTTGGTTATCTACCGGCTACAGGCCAAGTGAAATAATAACCCACGTGAGCAGTGCAGCAGTTTCAGCTGCAAATGTAAATATTTGATGCATCGCTACCTTATAGTGGATAGTAATTCACACAACTGCCACAATAATCTACGTTAAGAGGAGAGGATGCCGGCAGTCTCTTGGTAAACAAAGCAGATTAGTTATTATCCATCACAACTCAATCAGCACCGTAAGGCGCGGCGCTGATCAGCTGCTGGCCGCCAACGCCTAAGAAGGTAATCGGCATAGCGCTGCAATCAGCGTGAAGGCCCAGTGTGACACTGCGTCCAAAGGTTCAGTCTGCAGTGATGATTCTGAAAGAAATCAGCCGACTGTTTGGGGATACCTCTCAGCCGCTTCCTGCTGTGCTGCAGTGACCTACTTAACATGATTTCATTTATCAAAAAGGCTGCAGGAATTTCCAGAGACTGAGCAAGCCTTTTCTGGGGGATGGAGACACCTCGCCACGCCATGTCTCTGATAACCGCATTACCCATCTGCCTCATCGTTTGGAGGCGCCGCTTGGTCTCTGGCTGATCTGAACCGGCGGCGACGCAACACGCCAGGTTGCCGAGTCCGGCGCACCAAGAACGAAAGGTAAAGAAACACAACAAAGAGGCTTGAAAGCAGCGGCTGGTTGGTTTTCTGTGAGATCGGCTGCAACAATCTCACACTCGGCTCTTCCTCTTTTCAGAGGAAATTTATGTTAGCACAATAAACAGAGAACCGTCAAAAGGAAGCGTTACGCAATGTCGAGTCGAGCCGGTCTAAAAAAGGGAAGGAATGCTTCTCCAAATTGGAGGAAATTAAAAGGAATGTACCACAGGGCGTGTCGGCGATTGGGTGCGTTTGATTTGTGAAGAGGGGCTTGTAGTTTGGCAACAGGACCGCGTTTGCTTTCGTTTGTGACGTTCACATGAGCCCAACAATGCTGCTTGTTTTTACAGCTCCTGCTTAAAACCGCACATCTCTGATCGCAGACTCTCATCAGATTGGCACAATTGAGAGCTGGGCCTGGTCCACACCCACTCTTTGGGGGAAACAAGATTTAACCAAACTACACAACAAACCTAAAGTGAAAGCAGAAGTGCCCAGACCGGTTTGGACTGAAGATCCAAGTGGGTGTCCCTCGTTCTTTTCACCAGCAGGGCTGTACGTTCCCAGTGACACCCTTTATTTTTTGGGGGTTCTGCTCAAACGAAGTTAGGATCACAGAGGATGTTACGCCTGGTCTTTAGCTCCAAACAGAAGCTTATAGCTGATCTTATGATGCTCTGCGACCGCTGCCGCCATCATCCAAAGGAAGCGTCAGGCTGCAGACTCTCTTGTGGTCTTGGCCAGCACTGGCTCTATGAAAGTCTCTCATTAGCAAAGCATAAATGAGGTTCAAAGACAAATTACATATTAACATTACTATTCTTGCTAACCGGGTCTCACTCTCTTAATATTTCAGGAATGTTGATTATTATAACATCAGGAAAAATATTTATAATTTACTGTTAGTGTGAGTTAGAGTCTCATCTAGGGTTGCATAACAACTAAATGAGTTGATAGTCACCAGTAAAGGAGAAGTCCGGTCAAAATCAGAATTCAAACTGCTGAAAGTACTTTAAATATAAAATTATTACATACTGTTCAATAAATGATAAGCTTTTTTAATTAAGAGTAATTTTCATTTGAAGGTCCTTTTATGGGGGCAGCCATCTTGGTGAAGAACAGTACTGCCACCTCCCAGTTTGTGACGTAACGGTGCGGTGTCGGCTGTAGAGCAAGTCCCAATGCCTTATCTGTCCCCTTGTAAATAACTACCCGTTTTCATGCCGGAATATTTTTTTTAACCTCTTAAAGATAGACATGGTATTAAGCATTTAAATTTAAAGTAATACTAATTTTACATTTTAGAGACATAACATTGCAGAACCCGACCCATAAACCGTACTTTAATGCTTATTTGTTGTCTTTTTATAAGATGAGTATAAAACTCATCTTTAGAACCAATCTCTGCTCAAAATGGTGATCTGCACCGCCTAATCTACTTCCAGCAGTTATCAGTTATTGCAACTGTGAACTGGAGAAAACACGGGCAGAGCGGCTCCTTCTGAGTTTTCTCTCTGCTCCTGTCAGGATGAGCTGCAGAGCGTTATGAGGCGGAGGGATATTTCGGCGTCACTTAGTTTAGACCCCAAACAATCGACTTCACTTTCAGAAACAAGCCCAAAAAAAACTGCAACCCCACAACTCATGAAATATACAAGTTACTTTAGAAAAAATAAGACCAAAGTCGCATAAAATAAGTGGGCTTCACAACAGTGAGCATGCTTTGTGTGTCGTATCCCTCCGCCGCTCTGGTCGGGTAAACAAATGTTCCGGCAAATTCTACATCATTAAAAAAGAAAAACATACCGAAAAGTCTCGCTCTCATTTCATCTTGATGACATTCTCCCTCGAAATGATGGCTACAGACGACGTGTTTTTTCTCTGGCCAGAAGTTAGATGGCAGATCCTCCCTCTTCAAGTAGGTAATCCAACAAAACAGCCCATGGTGGATCATGAAATCGGAAAGGTGAAATAACTCATTTTTTTCCACTTTTACCCAATGTATTGTTACATCCAACTGCCATGCACGTGAGCATTGTTGCTGTAACAATAGCTCTCACGAATTTCAATGGTGAAGTCCTCTGGAAATCTGAAGCAATTGTTGTTGATCGCAGCTGTGTAGAACAGCTCCTATTGAATTAGCTTGTAGAGCGCAGCGCCTTACCGCGACATTACGTCACAGGATGTGATGTCGGGCAGCCATTATTTCCCAAATATGGGCAATAATGGCCGCCCCCATACACAGTGATTGAGACGACAATTTATGCTTTTATTTTCTTATTGATTAACACTAAATTCATTAAATCGCCACAAACGTATTAGTTTTAGGTATAGGTAATGATCCACTTTTGATTTTTCCTTGTTGACCGGACTTCTCCTTTAAAAAGCTGTTTCATCAAGGCCCCGGCCTGTTTGCTGGTATGAAGGTGTCAAAGAGCTACTGTTTCCAAACCCCTGCAGCTTTTTGCTCGCACCACTCCTGCAGCTGGAAGTCCTTTTAATGAGATACCACAGAAAGTGATGGAGAGACCGGTTTTCTTCAGCTGTGTGACGCATAGAGTCACATGGCGCTGCCCCTACCCCAACTACTGCTGCACACTGACAGTCAGCTGGCTCCAACACCGCTACACTCTTCCCTCAATTCCAAGAAAGACTCATTTGGAGGCATTTGCAACTAAAAAAAAAAAAAAAAACTCTTCTTCATATAACACCGTTTAGAAACTACAGGTGTTAAGACACGAGCAGCAGGCTACGTTGACAATGCAAGGAAATGCCACCCATATCCGTCTTTTCCATGGCAGTGAGAACGGCACAATTCTGATCTTTCCACCCCCCCAAAAAAAATCCGATTTGTGCCACCTCCATACGTGGTACTAATTCGGGTAGGTATCGGATATTTTTCAAAGCGTCCACAGTCTGAACAGGCATGTCGCATCTTATCCATCATTCACGTCACTCTCCCGTCTCTCGCTACACATCCACAGACAGCAGTAGCAGTCAGCGCCTCACAGGAGACTGTTGCCAATAGCTGTGCTGCTTTCTTCTTAGCTTACTCCGTCTTGCTATGATGTGGTCTTAATATAAGCGGCTCCCATTTTTTACGAGTTTTTTTTTTATTTTTACTTTGTTGAACACTTCTAGAAACCATTACATTCACCATTAGTTCCGTAAACCATGCGCTGCTCTGTGACGTCTCCTTTCATCTGCGCATGCGGGTGGCTCGGCGGTCTTGAACCCTTCAGACAGCAGTATGATGGTCGCATTTAATAGTAGACCTGCAGCGTGAACGTAGCCTATATTATATTTTGGGTTAATGCGTTTGCATTCTCATTCAATTTCAAGTAAGCGATGAAATTACATCACTGCGACACGCCTTCATTCCCGGTGAAAACGGAAAAGGCAGACAGGTCTCAGCTTAAATCTGCACCAGAGGAATAACCTCAACCTGAACCGTATTCAACCAGGACGTGCATCTAGCTGCTCCTGCAAGCGTGTGCTGAGTAAAGCGTCGACACGGCCAATGTCGTCATCAAAGCAAACGTCAGGATGTTTTTACCTGGACCATTATTCTAGTCACCTATTTTACCGATATTTTCAACGTACTAACGCGACGGTAACAGAGGGAGGAAGTTGCCGCGCAAACAGGAATGTTTTTAAGTGCTTCGACTCTTGAAAACAGGATGGAGTTGAGCTGCTCCTTCTTAAACTCTTCGCTTAGCTTCTCCTTTGAGACAACATAAGGCTCTTTTTCTGGGATCCTTTTAAATTCATAGCAAGAAAAAGGAGGAAAATGTTATTTCATTTCATTTGCAGGATTTTACCAAGAAAACAACAGGGTGATGAAATCTTTATTACCAACCAGCAACCCAAAAACCTTCCTGTTCGAGCTAAACTTTGGTCACGTCACTTTGTTTTGGGCTGTTGCCCGAAGCTACGGGGAATTTCTATGCAGTAATGCAGCTAAAACAGAAGGGAGGGTGTATTTATATAAATGACCAACCGCGTTGGTTCAGTGGTTTTACATCTAGTGAGTCACTGTCAAAATAGAAATATTCTGCACAATAGGCGTCCTTTTAAAGAGATAGTTGGACGTTCAGGGGAGTCTAATTATGTCTTTATTATCAACCTTATAAAAAAGGCCACACTGCTGGGAAGCTAGTCTCACTGATACAAAAAAAACACATTCAAATGCTGCAAATGTATCTGAAAAGATCAAAACAAATGTTTTTTTTTTTAAAGCTACTAAAATGCATTTTATGCCCCGTTTGTGGTCACAAAAATCAGAACTGAACAAATGTGAGAGTTTTATGTTTGAAAAAGCTTTTAGGCAAGCCACAGCGAGTGCTACTCTCCGTTTCCAACCTTTATTTGAATTCATCCATTTTGTACGTGCAAAATGTTACTCTACATCCCAACTTGTTCGTGTGTGTGTGTGTGTTTCCACATGTGCATTACCATATTATGTTTTATGTAACGTCTCCCAGGCCGTGATGGAAGACAGAAAGAAAGCGCGGGCGTCTGATGTTTATTTGGCTCTGTAGCGGTCCAGCTGTATCGGACTTCTATTGCACTCACTGAATCCAGCCGGTGCTTGGTGAGAAACACACAACAGCGTGACCGTTTGGTCTGCCGGGGTGCATCGGCGTGCCCCCCGTGTTCTGCTGGAAGGAGCCCTTTGAACCTGAATTAAATTGAGCTTGATTGAGCTCATCAACAGGGCAGAAGTGTTGTATGCTGGGTAAACAAAGCGCGCCACCTTCAGAGGTTACTTTTTTTATAAACTTTGCTTTGTCTTTCCAGATCGTCCAGAGTCCTGCCTCCCTCGTCCTCGGCTCCCCCTACAGGTTCTCTACAGGATTTAGGGCGGGGGACCGAGGTGGACGAAGACTGACTTTGTGTCAGGTGAACCGTTTTGTTTTGGATCATTATCCTGTTGAAAGACCAAATGACGTCCCCCATTTGTTGTTTTCCTGGCAACCAGCCATCAGACCGACATTTAAAAGCTACAGGATGAGCGACGCTCCGCCGCACCCAGCAGGCAGGAGGCTGTGCTCCACCTATTCATCCTCTGCTTTAGGCCAATCTTGGTCACATCTGGACTAAAGCATTTCTATCGTTTAATCAATGTGTGGAAGTGGATCGATGTGTTGTTACAGCCCTACTAATTAGTTAGTTCATAAAAATCCGATCACCTTTAGAGGTCGAAGAAAACTCAGCTGCAGCCCATTGTGTCTGTACAGGGCATCTTTGCATGTTTTTCTCTACTTTACAGCACAGTTTCCATATTGCTTTAGGACATTTAACGTGTTGTTTGCCTTTTCTCTAAAGCATCGTGCTCTTGTGCAAAGCTGTTAAGATATTCCTCCACCTACGCATCAAAGGAAAAGCCGTGTTTGACGGCCCCCACGTGTTCACCAGGACCCGTATTAACCCCTTGAGTGCTTCATTACTTTGTACATGAGGAAATCCAATTCTGACAACCACTTTGTAACCAAACCCTCTGACACACCCACCCCGTGATCACTGCCCACCGATTCACAAAGGTCTTATGGCAGCCGTACAGCGCGGCGGCTGATGGCTCAGACAGTTCAGGTGGTGATAAAAGACAAAGCAGCGTTTTTGTCGACACTACAGCGGGCACCAAACAGCACAAGACCGTCTGAATATTAAAGTCCACGGTATTTAAAGTCTCAGTGTGATCTGAATTATTATCAGGCAGCAAACTGGAGGTTTCATACCAATGGAAACTAGATCATTTAAAGACCAACGGCTACTTTAATTCTCACTAGTTCAAAAATCAATAACTGAGCCAATAATGAAAAGTCCAAATCTCCTCTCAGGTGGTCCGGCATTTTATTTAGAGGTAACAGAGTATAAGGGACTAAAAAAAAAAAAAGCACCATGTTCAAATTACTGTTTGGAAAAGTCTTCCCTTTGCCCTGCTTAGTGTTGGCCCATCACTCACAATCCATATTAAAGACGTCTAAGCTTGTGGATGCAACATGACTAAGTTAAAAGGGTTTGAGGGGCGTGAATACTTTGTCCAGGCACAGAGGATGCAGAGTAAAAAAGACCATCCGTTGAATTTTAAATCAGATTACAGAGACGGCTCTTTTTTTTTTTTTTTTGTATTCCTAGCAATGTTTTTGTCAAGCTAATTCGTTTGATTATTCATTTGCCTCCTTCCTCGTCTCCCCCATCTTGCCTGCAGCTCGCACTGAGCCAATTCATTTCTCTGCACTCCAGACCCGTTTCAATCACGCCAAGCGGCGTGTCCGACATGCGCATCCTCTGCGCGTCCGCGTGCTTTCGCGGTCCCCGCCGCCCGTCGGCTTCCCTCTGATCCGACGGATGGCGCGGACATGAATAAAACATTCAAGTGTGTTTGTATTTATGAACATGCCAGACAGAGTTGAGTAATAATGCTGCTTATTGATGTCGTCTGCACAGACTGGCCCTGGAGGGGTTTCCGTGTGTGTGTGTGTGTGTGTGTGTGTGTGTGTGTATCCCGTACCTCGTTGCCGTACATCATGAGCTGGTGGGTGGTAATGAGGGCTTTGAAGACCACCACCCAGCTTGAGTTGGCTGTTCGCTCGAACAGAGTGTCTGCCAGCTGGGGAATGTTCACGTTCATCTCATTGGTGCAGTGGATCAGATCTGCAGCACACCAGAAGAAAAAAAAAAAAAAACTTGGTTAAAAGCAGAACTAAGTGTTTGCTAAAACACAAACTCGCTCCAGAAAAAGAATGAATTCAATCCAGATTTCAGGATCCCAACAATACACAGACAGGAGAATCAAAACCGCACGCAACTTGAAGGCAAGGAAGAAGTGAAAAAGCCTCCTTCTGACTTTCTGTTGCGTCATCTCACCACGCCGCTCTGAGGAGAAGGGTCACCAGAAGTTCAGGTGTCAGTCAGTCACAGAGCAGGGGGGGAAATGAGCTTCAGGGTCTAAATATGTCAATCTATTAAAGCTCTATGAGATCCTTTGACGAGTACGCTGACGTAGCCCATTACAGTCTGCAGCGCGCCACGCCGTCATGTGACCGTCAGAGCTGCTTTACTTTAGCACTTTTAGACTGTGACACTCATTCAGGATCCTCATCAATATATGTGAAAGGGCCATGAATCAAACACTAACAAAACCTTTCTATATGATAGCTGTACTGTGCAATTTTCTGAAAAAATTAAATATTATTAGGAAGCAAATAAAACCTGAGTAGAATAACTGCAGTTATAAGGCTTAACAACACGGGCGCAGGACTACACTCAAACGGGTGCGTTTCTAACATCTGTTGCTGCCGTGCTTTCATGCAAACAGCCCCGATCAATACGTGACAGCAGCAGAACCGTTCTGTGGAAACGTATACGCTGGATTATGCAAGCATTGTGCTTAAAACGCTGGAAGAGTTGGAAAGCAGCCAAGGAACATGGTTTAGTATTTAAAGATAAAAAAAAAGTCAGAATATCAAAGACACTTGTTCTTTTAGGAACAAAGCGAAGAGAATCTGATCACTTTATGAAGGACATTTATCAAGATAGAAGTCCAAAAAATATTAAAACCAGTCAAATTAGGAGAAATGTGTGACAGAAAACACCAAAGCCAAACAGGCTCGTGTTAAAAAACAGATTTCATTTTCAAAATCACTCATTAATGCTACCCGAGTGACAAAGTCAACAAAAAGCACTGCATGATTTCCCATCATCTAAGATGAAAACCCGAACGTTCACAAGACTGTATGAATGGGTAACGGTTTGTGTAGGTGGCCGTATTTAACCAACATGTGCCGACATGGTGCATGTGAACCCGTTTGTCGACACGAAGCAGGCTCCTCCAGGTGAAGCCTGCTGACAACAGCTAGCTGGGCTTCACGGCACACCGTCTGTACGGCACGCTGCAGGAAGCGCCGCCATGCTGACCGACGTGCCTGGTGATGACACCTGGAGGAGTGCAGCAACTCTTGGCTCCTTTAAATCCCAAAAGAAACCTCGGTCACTCCGGCTTTTAATCAAAGGCTCGGACGAAAGATCGCCGCAGAGTGATTGCAGTGCGAGACTGATGACGGAATTAAAATTTTTAATTAGCATTTTGACTTTTAAATGCTTTTAAGGCGGGTGACATCCTCAGCTGTGTGTTTTACCAAAGCTAAAAAAAAAAGGCTTTTCTCCTTTTATTTGCTTTCCTGTCCTGTGAAGCCTTGCGCCTCGCATCTAGTCTTGACGTTTTTCTCCCTTCTCAGATAAAAGTTTGACATTAGACCTTAACACAAGGAAATCAAACCTGTTCCTTCAGGCCTGTGAGGCCGACATGCTCCTGATACATTTTGGGATTAAACCTGTTTGAACTTGAGGAGCTGGTTTCTGGATTATTGCGCATTTCTTTTAAACTCACTCGGCTTTCCAGTTTACTCCGTTTCTTGTAACATGAAAACAGTCGTAGCGTCGTTCCTGCCTCCTCGTTCGTTTAGTTGCGCATTTGCTCGCCGCACATCCCTCGCCACCAGCAGACCCCATGCAAACTCATTTTAAGAAGAATACGCCGAGCGAACCAAGAGCCCCAAAACTATGCGTTTCCCCCCCCTTTCGGGGGAGGCTTTTCTTGTAGATTAGTCATGGGAAACGAGCTCTTTTCAAGTTCCTGTTTGTATCCCTACAGAAGAATTTGCAGCATGACGAGCTCGTATTAATTTCCACTGCAGGTCCCATTCAGCTCATGCCCACTGCGATGCCAACAGCGGAGCGATGCTGTGCGCTCCCTGTGACGGAACGGAGACCTGTGAATGCCCTCGGCGCAGCCAACTTCACAGCAGGGAAGGCCAAAATGATCCTCAAACTCTGCCTCCGGACAGCAACAGAGGAGTGTAACACGAAGCCATGCATTCAGCCTTGTTGAGCATTAGTCCCCACAGCATGATGCAGCCACCACCATGCTTCACAGTGGGTAGTTTGTTTAGGGTGGGGTGCATGAAGGAAAGCAGCTCCGTTTTGGTCTGATCTGAACTGCTAAACACACACGTATGTATTTAGCTCCATCCATGTCTCTTACATGGTTAATGCCATATTTATAAAGTGATCTTCTTAATCAGGGGCTTTCTTCTTGCCACTCTTGCATAAAGAACAGATTTGTGGAGGGCTCCGCTAATAGTCATTAATGACACATTCTCCCACCCGAGCTGCGGTTCTCTCCAGCTCCTCTAGAGTCAGCCCAGGCCTGATTAATGGGGACAGAGTCCTGTCCTGGACCGTTAGCAGCTGAGTCGCCCCTTTCACATTTTCAGATGACGGATGTTCAAAACTTGGAAAGTTATTTAAGAAAAAGCCCTACACCTGTTTTGAACTTTAAACTTTCAACCTCAGGATGTGAAAATCCCTTCTCCCTGTGTTTCAACAACACTTAAGGTTTTGCCGTTGCCCCGTTTCTAAGCTAGTAATGGCTACGTTGTGAAGCTTAAGGAGACTCCTTTACTTTTCTAGCCCTCAAACCTCTTTAAATGTTCTTGAGCTCAGAGTCGTCGACGCGTTCTGACTGGAGACCAGCAGCTCGGCTGCCTCTCACCGCTCTCCGCTGTAATGGAGATCGATTTGAGCCGACGCATGTTCAGGTCCCCCAGCTTATTACAATGATTCAGTGTCTCCACTCGCCACGTGCGGGTAGCACAGTGAGTCTCTCAAGCGCAAACCATCAATACACACACACACACACGTTCAGATTGATCAGGTCCGTCTTTCCTTTGGTGTGAATCCCTTCTGGGGAGTCCTCCTGTTCCTTTCATATCTCTCCGTCTCTTCTTGTGCACCTCCTCTTTTCCTCACATCCTTTTGTTCTTCGCCACAGGACATTACGAGCTGCCGGCTCTCACACCTGGTAACCACGGAAGCAGCTTCTCATTAGGCTGCCGAGACCGGGAGGCTCCTGACGGAAGGCTTCGTCTTCATGAATCCGGTGTGAGGCGCCCCCTCCGTTCCCCTCGACCGCCGCATTGTCTCGTTTAAACGCTCAGCGGACGCACCCGTCCGGTCCCATCTCCAATCATTCACTCAACGTTTTCTTTTACCGTGCACACATCTGGAGGTGGGCCGCCCGGTCGATACAAATGAGACTAAAGCAATGTACTACGAAGGTGTGTCACAGTGCAGTCCGTCCATTTGCCTGCAGTTAGCGGTTAGCCTGTCAAAGCGTTTAGCTGCTAACCATCTGAAAGGCAAACATACGAGCCTTGTATCCCTATCTGACGTTAGGACAACGGACTAGAAACAGCTCATAGTCCTAAACTGGCCTTTTTTTCACCCTCCTTCCCTTTGCCTCTAATTTTCAGCTACTCCTGCTTTTAAGTGGTTCTTCTATCTGTCCGTCCGGGCTTGGTTTTTCTCAAAGCTCATGTTTTTTCATTAGGTCTGGAGTGGTGTTGCAAAGAGAGGCAGAGCGAGAGAGACGGAGTACTAAGAGTAGGGCTGATTAGCTCCGCAGGGACGGCGGTGCGCGAGCGTGTATGTGCGCTGGCGATAATGTAAAGAGGGTACATGTGCCGACTTAATCAGACGGAGTGGAAAGCATTAGATGCCACTGATCCTGGACCTGGGGGAGAAAAAAGAAAGGGGGGGAGTAAAGGCAACCGAGGCACACATATGGCAGAGAGAGGGGAGTCGGACAGAGAGGAACAGGGCGGGGCTGATGGGTGTGTGCTACTAGAAAAGAGATATGTGGCCACGAGTGGAGGAGATGAGAAGAGATGACGAGACATGAGAAACATGAGTGTCTCTGCATCCGGACAATTTGCAGGAATCCACACCTGCAGCTCCGCCGGCATCGCTTCGCCTCCAACTCTTCGTCCTCAGTCAAAAGCAGAAACACTGATGAAGAGCTCGTCTTGCTTCTCCTGCACTTTTAGCAGCTAATCCAGCAGGATAACTAAAGAGCAACATCGATCCGCTGATCGTCTGACCGGGCTAGTTGGTGCCAGCGGGTTGCACCGTAATTAGTCAACAGATCTGAGGCAGTCCGCTGATGAGAGAACAGATGAAACTCTGAATGCAATCTCAAAGCCAATCGAATGCCTGGGTCACACATCTGCACTGCCCCATTTACTCTGATTCCCCTCAATAACACCCAGTGCAACCAACCTCCTTAAATCCCACAATTACTGAACGGAGCTCACCGATGCTCTGAGAAGGCCTCCGAGGTTTGCTCCAGAACATCGATGAAGTTTAAAGCAGGGTTGGGTTATAAAACTCTATCCTGAGCTTTGAACGTGTCACCGCTAAAGTCCCCCTCTGAAAAGGGAAATATTCTGGCACAGCTACATACCTAACAAGCTGTTGCCGTCCAACTAAACCGACAGGCTGGGCAAGGAAAGCAGTGATCAAAGAAGCAGCCAAGAGGCCCCAGGGTAACTCTGGAGGAGCTGAAGGGATCCACAGCTCGGGTGGCAGCATCTGTTGTCAGGACAACTAACAGTTGTGTACTCCACACGACTGACCTTCATGGAGGAGCGGCAAGAACGTCCTCAGCCGGTTTGCTTCAGGCATCTGGAGGAAGTTGAAGATCACTATAAAAGATTGACTTCCTGGCCAACATGCAAATCACTGTGTGGCAGAAAAGTAAAACGGCTCATCTCCCTGAAGACACAATGGTGATGGCAGCATCATGCTGAGGGGATGCTTTTCTTCAGAAAAGACAATAAAGCTGGTCACAGATGGTGGAGCTAAATACTAAGCAGTTAGAGGCTGCCGAAGACTGGCTTACCTTACGCCAACCACAAACGTACAGCCACGGGTACAATCGTTGAGATCAAAATGAAACCGTGTTAGATGAACAGACATGTTCTGTTCACTCTGGCTGAGCTGGAGCTATCTCGCAAAGAGGAATGGGTAAAAGACTCAACAGGCAGCCGTAACGACAAGCAAACATGGTTGACTGAGCAGATGAGTATAAATGCGTAACAAGTTTTAAAAAATTCCTTTTAAAAACAAATGTCCTTCCCTTTCACAACGATGCGGATTTATGCTGGTAAAAAGGCCTAGTATGATCAATAAATGATATGGTAGTTATAGTTGTAACAAGGCAAAACGTAGGTAATGTCAACACTTTAGCAAGGCACTGTCAGAAGTTTCAGATGTACCATTTCAGGGTCTAGGGATTTGAACCGTTCCTCCTCGGAGCATGTGGCCTGTTAGCATAATGGGCAGACTGCTGTAAAATGCCAGTTTCTGCTGTTCTACAGTCAGTGGACTGAAGGTATTCCTGACAAATTCAGCAGTGCTCAGTAGAAGACATCCTGGTCTGTTTCTACCCAACAGAGTGCTATATTGTGGACTTTGAAACTCTGCATCTCCAACATAAAGCTGATTGAGATACGTCCCATTTTTGCTCCGTCCAACTCTGTACATGTAACCTCAGGAAATCCGGGATGTTTTTATAACCTGATGGCACTGGGATCTGGACTGAAACAAGCGTGTTTTAACATGTGTCCACCATGTTCAATACACAATACCCCCCCACACACACACCACCTGTGTTCAACTGTTAAGCTGCCGTCTCTAGAAAACCGTTGTTCCCTCGCATAATAGAGCAGGTTTGCAGCAACCTCACATACACAGACATGTGAAAACAAATGCTCAGTAAGTGTGACCTCATCCTCAACAGCGACCCTCTCTGTGCCTCTCCGAGCTGAGGTCCATTGTTACTTGTCGACCGCTGACCTCTGTGCCCTTTGGATGAAACGAGCAGAGACCTTCTGGCTCGGGGTGGAAGCAGGAGGGATTCAGGCTCAGGATCTGATCATAATCAGAGAAAATTCCCCAACATTTGCCCTAGTTACTTTTTAGGTACCTTTCTGTTGTGATTCTCTACTAAATAGTTGGAATATTCCCGAACACGGGGAAATTATTCAGTCTGGGTACTGACAACAAACAGCATCTTATTAAACACCCTATACCTGCATTTAAAAACGGACCTTTCCCTTGCAGTCTTGACCCTTACGGACCTATCCAACCGTTTCAAATTGGCCCCTCATCCGCAGCGCAGCCGCTTCTGAATCAGCAATGTTCAAGATGCGACAAAGCAGCGAGGCATTTTATTTTAACCTGATATGCATCTTCCGAAGCAAAATGAAACATTTCAGCACAACTTTAAGTAATGCAGCTTAAAATATATCTGAACAGCATGGCAACAGAGGACAAAAGAACCCCAATGATCAGGTCTATACAGCACGTACAGCTGGTTAGATCCTGCAGTCAGGTCACTTTACTCGCATCATCAACCTAAACAGACGATTGGCCGGTTGGAAAAAAAAAAACAAAAACAAAAAAAAACATAAATCCGATCAGCTGACGACACTCTTCCTTGTAGGAGCTGTTACCAAGTGAGGAAGACTCTGGTTTCCCCGTACCTGTGAAGGGCTTAAAAAGGGAGAAGGAATTGGTGTAAGACCATATTAAATATGAAGACCTTTACTGGGGCCTGTCAGTGGTTTCTTTAGGTCATCACCACAGGGAGTGAGCCCAGGTTTCCCGGTTCTATTCGTTCCTGGAGTCCAGTTCTCTCTGTCGATGAGAAAACGATCAGACATCTCACAGCTCGGGTCTGCTTACTCTACAGGGAAGGCACACATTTAAAGTTAGCACTGCTAACAATGCTAATCATTAAAATAAGAAGCTAAAGAGTTGAGCTGCTCCCTCCTCCTCCTCCCCATCTGGTGAGCCAACGAAGGTCATCAGGAGCATAAATATACAGGATAGATGCTTAATGACTCCCCGTCTGCCGAGTATTGTCTAGACGTCGTTGCTTTCATCTTCTGCGGTAAAATGCAAAGGCAGGCCTTCGCACGCTGCCAGCCTTACAACGACAAACCCTGTAAAGCCTAGATTCTTAGGGTTGTATGGAAAAAGAAGCCCGTCTTGATAATATGGCAGAGTGTACCGCTCCCTCCGTTTCATCGACACTTCTTATTCTACAATGTTCCAAAAGGCCCGATTTAGTTTCTACAGGTTTAGCCAAAGACGTTAAGCAGCACAGACTGCAGCCGTGGCGTCAGACGTGAAGCACATGGTGATCATACTGAACCAACATCCTTATCATCTTGGTCCCTAATGCAGGGACATCAAATTACCACGCTGGTTGAAAAAAATCAACCTGCTCCATTACGTGCATTAAACACTGTTGACTGATGCTACGGTGCTTGGTGAGACACGCCGAGTGGTCCACTCCTGAGCCCGGCTGAATTCCTCGTCGTGTGCTTGCCGGAGTGTTCAAAGGGAGCTGTGGCCAAATCGCCAAGCGCCCTGGCAACGATTACGATGTAAATCAGCTGCAGCAGACCTGCAGACAGCCTCTCAGCTCTAGCTTCACATTCCTGGGGACACAAAGGGAAATGAGGGCCTTATTTATCACGACCAACAGTTTCAGCTCTCTGTACGGTTTCTTCTATTTATACTATCCCCTGGCTCGCATAGCTGGGATTCCTCGAAGATGGCTAAGAAGACAATCCATGAAAAGCAAAAGCCTTAAACCCACCGGGGTTTTTAGCCAATGTTTCAGCCGACTCACCATGAACCAACAGCTTGTCGTCTTTGTTCATCTGTTGGTCGTGATAAAAAAAAGCAAACGCTGATGAAGGTCTGAAAGTGAAGATACCATCATAGAAAAAAACCTTTAGCACCGAGTTAAGCACATATTAGTCTGGCCTGCATGAAATGTGGGACAAATGTGGAGCAGGCTCTTCCTGGACCAATAGAGTTTCCCGCTTTTCTTCTCTCACCTGCACAATGTCATTTTGAAAGGTTTGCTTTTCTCAACAAAAACCTGGATCTCAAATAAGTCAGAGCTTTTGGGCTTGACGTATTTAGTAACCAGACATGGGAGTTCTGACGCATTAAAGATAGAGAAACAAAAGCGCTCAGATTTTTCACAGCCACCCATCAAGGCCAAACCAACAAAATGTGTCACTTTTTGTCCATTTATTTGTCGTAGCAACATACATTAGATGCTGGCCCTCTGCATTCGACCCATCCCTTATCCCTTATATGGATGTAAGGCGCTGCGGGAAAGTGAACCGTTTATTAAGACAATTTTCTGTAGATACACGGAAAGCTGCAGAAAGTTATCTTGACCTTTCAACCTCTGTCCGTTTTGATGGGAGTCTAAGATTTGAGGGAACGCTCCACAGTCGAGGCTATATGAAGAGAGACAGCTGTGTTTGTAACGTAGCTGCGCTAACCATGCTAGCCCTTAATAGAAGACAGTTTCAAATGCCATTCTCTCTGTAACCATTTTGGCAAAACCATGTTTTCACAGCAGCTCCTCTGCCTCAAGCTACTTCTGCTAAGGAGGCGAAACCCGGAATAAAACGTTTTATTCTGGTTCCTGTATCTCCCTCTTATGGTTCCTCCAGAGGAATCAGAATTGACACAAATCTGCACGGACAAAAACTGAAGCTTCGCAAAAACTGAAGATCGGCTACGGTATGATCAGCGCAAGCCTAGCAACTGTATGATACAAATAAAATGCAGAAATTCAACCCATATCAAACTCTGCCAAGTGCTGGTTATTGTCCAACAGGTCTGACAGGCAACCTGAGCCAGGAAACCTGAATGAATAATTGAATGAATCAAATGATTTAAATTTTTTTTTTGTCTGCGCCGCTTCATCAGGACTGCATCAAAGTCCAGGCTGCGTCTTCACCGCGTCTTCGGAGAGCAGCAGCTGATGCGAGGCACGTTCCCGTTCAGGCGACCAGACGACTTGGCTGCAGACGCACGCGCCTGTGTCCAGGTGGCAGGTTCTTACTCAGGAGATGTAACAGTATGTGAAAGGTGCTTTATGAACCATTTATGTTTCTGCCCTTGGAGCATGACGGGAGGAATTCGTTTTCATTATCACGGAGCTCAGAAAATGAACACCACCTGGGTAGCTTCGAGGAATCCGGTCCTTTGCATAAAGAGCCGTCTGGAAGCCGGACCCTTCCCGAAAAAGAGAGAAGGTCGGCGACCGGGTCGAGGGACGACGCCTGCAGCTACTGAGCCGCCCTGCTTGTTGTGGTCAGCCCGTGGGGAATCACGATTACCGGGGTTTAATAACACAGCTACCTGAACGAGTTGACCGACCTTCATTCAAAGTCTGCGCAGGCGCCGAACGTGCACGCTGACAGACAGTGGGAAGATAAAAAGCCAGACACTGAAGAGGCCCTGGGGGCTGCAGCCCCAATCTGTTCAAGATTAACACTCCCCAGTATCAGCACCTTGTCTGGCATACCAGTAATCTCCTTCCCTTCACCATATGGCTTTGTGTCAGCCTGTTAAAAAGGGGGTTTGCCACAAAAGAGGATTCCCAGTACAAGCCTCGCTGCCTGCCTCCATCTTCCTTCCCTTGAGAAATCCTCCTCGCATCAGCAGGAGAAGCAACAGAGTAGGAAGAAGTGAGAACGATGCGAGGCTGGTGAATCTAAAAACAAGCCTTTTTATTTCCTTGTTGCTTTAGCAGTCCCATAAAGACGGTCCCTTTCCCACCCAACAACTGAACACCGGAGACACCGTCCTGATTCTGAAGCCATGCATCTTCTTACCGAGATGCTGACAAGCATAGAAAGAAACTGCTCTACGTTTTCCTTTGTGGGAATAGACAGGGGGGGGGGGGGGGTGCCAACAACCACAGTATGGCTGATTTCGAATAATCACTCACGTTTAACTTTGGAGTTTTCGTCATTATACAGTCTGAGATTTGGATACTGCAATAAAAAGGTTTTAATTCAAGGCTTTCTCCACGTCTTTACCAGGGCAGACCATAAGTGTGGAGGGTCCTACAGTTCAAGGTGAGTGCGGACCACAGTTGGTCATTTGATCTGTGATGCTGAGCTGCAGGATCAAAAGCCATCCCTCACAACCAGGCGATGGGTTATCGGTGCATCTAGGGGACGGAGCCGACAGCCGCGCCAGTGAGCGCTCAGGAAAAACTCCCGCTTCCTCCGGCTGTATGAAGCCCAGCCGTTGCAGCACACTGCTCACTAAATGGGAAAAACCCTTTCCCTGTGCTGACGAGATGTACGGATTTCGGCTGCTGGGAAAAATGTCCAGTTGTATGGAAACAAAAATTAGACGAGGTGCCTAGCTGTGCTTTAAAAGGTGGAGAGTTAGGATGGACGGGTCTGTTCAGCAGCGGGCTGCAGGCTGGCTACGATAACCGGAATGAATACCGGGAAAATATCAGCGAGCTGGCTTACTCAACGGGAGGAACACCATGAATGAATAAAATCAACTACTAGGTAATTTAACAGGTGTTGTATTAGTTATAAATAATGCTCAAGTCTTTATATGAAAACTGAAAACAATGCTCTACCAATATTAGAACCGTAACAACACGCGTCATTCTCACAGCAGCAGCAGCGCCGTTTCCTGATTCATATAAAAAGCCAAATTATTTCATTTTATACATCTGAGGTGATGCAGTGACACTGGGGCTTTTCACGCTGTGAGAACCTCTGTTTTTTTGTTTTCTTTTGTTTTTTTACATGCTTCCTGCATCTGACTCGTCCAGTTTTTGTTCTGAAGACGCTGAAACCGTCCCGCCACAGCTGTCCGAGTCGGCTTTACCCTGGAGCTGCTGAGCTAAAACCGTAGATCCAAACGCATTTAAGGAGAAGGTCACAGCTAAGACAAACACAAGCTGCATCTATAGCCTTACGTCCCCCAGTGACTGAACGTTAGGACCACGCTTTAATCCCCAGTCAGCGAGCTTCATTTCTATTTCCTTGTCACACAGAGACAGACGGTAAAAGAGACGCTCCCCCTCCTCCTTTATCCCACCCTTTCCCATGCAGGGGAGTCTGGGAAATCATGTCGAGGGAAAGGGATTGAAGTCAGCGCATGTCAGTCTTAGCGTCTCTGCGCCGACTTCTTGGAGGAACGTGTAGCCAGGCGAAGAGAGCAAAAAGAAAGATAGTCGGCAGCCAGCCGAACACGCAGGCAGGTAGGAGACGGAAAGAAAGAGAAGCTGTTGAACTCCAGCCCAAGGGCTCCTGAGAGAGAGAGCGGCTAAAAATAAACCAGACATCAGAACAGGACGGGAACAGAAGCACTGAATGTTCCCGAGCGCGCGCACGTGCTCAAACCACGAGCCATCATTACCCGACACGGGAGGTCAAACGGTGAAGTAGAGGGAACGACACCTCGCCTAAACCGCTCCGCTGGAGAAAGCAGGACGACTCAGGGTCCCCACAGGGTCTCTGGAGCCAGTTAAAATCAGGACCTAAAAAAAAATGATCTAAAAACTCCATAACATACGCGACCTTTAAAAGGTTTATTAAAGAGCATCGAGGACCTTATTTTGCTGATTGCACGTTGCAATGGGCTTCTTAACGTCAAATGAGGACGTCTTTTAGCCACAGCTGGAGAGAAGTCTCCATTTTCATCTGCGATCTAAACTTCCAGAACGCTGAAAGAGTTGGTGAAGGACAACGTCTACGTAGCCATGAAAGCATCTGTTCCCTAAACAATGGAGGTCAACGTTAAATCAGTGACGGCGGCGGTGGAGGCGGGGTGTTCGGGTCTTAGTTGAAAAGCTGGAAACCGAAGGTGAAAACAAGTTTTAAAACACAGAAGCAGAAGTTGGAGTCCGGCTCTGCTCAGCGCCTCGTTTAAACGTGGCTCCAGCTTTGGACTGAGAGCGCTTCCCGCCGACTAGACCCCTTTATAGAGACGTCCTGGCGCGCGGCCCTGCGTCAGACATCACTTTCTGCTGCACGGCATTGTGGGCCTTGTAGTTTCGTCACAGCGTCGACACAAACGTCCAGAGTGAACGGCTGAACGCGGCCAATAACAGAACCGACACACGACCAGGCAAACACGTTTAATACATGAATACACGGCCTAGTTTAGAACAGTGGGACGTTTTTAAGACTCCGCACCGCCTTCATTTTAGACGACTAGATCGCGCAGAAACATGCAACAGGCTATTTTTTTCTTTTGAACAATGTAGCTAGCAGCCCTACAGGAAGTTTAGCTCTGCTCGAAGCCCAGTGGCTAAATTAGTCATTTTAGCAGCTGATGACAGCGTAGAGAAATGTTTTAAAGAAACAAAAAGCAACTCATTTGACATCGTTTGGCCCTTTATTGCCTGATGTTGTGGCTCAGCCATTAGCACATTAGCGTGAGCGTGTTAATGTACAGCAGGGTCATTAAGGCTCCCTCCCACGGACTGGAACGTGTTCCTCCACTTTCACAAAAAGGATTCAAAAATAGCAGGGGTACCATACCCTGGGAGGACGTTAAAACGAGCGACAAAAGGCGGAAGGAGAATCTCCACTGCTGATCTAGTACTGCTAGTAGAAAGGAAAAAGGATTCCGGTAGATTTAAGGAGCGCGTTGAGAAACGGCGGGGCTCACACAGACGCAGGGTGCTAACGAAGCGCTTGCGCCGTGGTATTGACCTGAAAGGTGCTTTGGAGACCCGGGCTCCCCGTGTCGTGACACTCGCCGACCTTCTCCGTTCCTCCACAGCCGCTTCCCAGAGCCACGGCCTCAGGGGACACTCTCAGGCCTTTATGCTAATACGGAAAATCACAACGTAGTAGACGTTTTGGGGAGGGGGGGGTTAGGTCTTCAGGCAGTCGCCTGGGCGCAGCAGCCGGCCAGCTTTAATGCCAACCACGGCAGTTTTAGGCGACGGGACAAAACGCTTTGCTGGGAGCTGAATTACGCACCGAGGCTGCTCCTCCGTTTCCTTCAACGACCCCACGCCTGATGCCGTCTCTCGCTGGGACCCCCTGCGGTGAAGTTTGTTCGCTCCATCACCACCTGAGCGTGTTGTGGTGCATAATTACGTGTTCTCAGGCTGTGCAGCTGGTTTGCAACTTATCCAATATAGACTGGAAAGAGCCTGAATCGCTCCCAGGAGACTGCAGCCGTTGCAATTTCACCTCTTCCCTCCACGCAGTCTCACACTCAGGCTCTCACACACACACACACACACACACACACACACACACACACACACACACACACACACACACACACACACACACACACACACCGCCCCGCGTCACGTGGCCTCTCCCTCAGGCTCGACCCGAAACAGAGGCGTCCGGACAGCGGCGTGCGAGCCATTTTTCCTGCCTATCTCTCCTCTGCAGAGTCAGGGAGGGGCTTCCCCGGCTCTGTTTAGATAGCATTAGGCTCACCTACAATTACTTAAGACGCAGGCGTCTCCGCTGTGCTTCTAACCAGCTCCACCCAGCACCGGGTCTCTCAGGGCCGGAGTCGAAGCGAAATTAAGTGGCAGGAAATGAGCGAGCCAGCTTTTTTTTTTTTTTTTTTTTTCCCTTCTCCCTCCATCCCTTCATGTCAGAAAACGACAGAGTTCTTTCGACTCATTAAAAACTTTCTACAGCCACCTCTGGATGATAACGAACCCGGCCGCGTGTGTACACTGTGTGATGAGAAACGGGAAGAGCAAAGACGAGATCGGGACTAAGTGACAGCGCCGCAGAGCCAAAGAGTTCGGATGGGGGAAGGAGATGTAAACATTAAGCCTTAAAGTCGTACAATAAATTAGCTGCTGCCGTTTCTGCGTTGAGAAAGTGAACTGCAATAACACCGAGGGTAATCTAAAGGTTAGGGTTTTGAAATAAATAAAACATTTGGACGTATTTATGGAGACGGAGTCAAGGCCTGGGGCCAGACGTGGGGCCCCTCGTTGAGGCTAGCGCCCGCTGCGGTCTGGCGTCTCTTCCTCCTCCCTGCAACAAGCCATCAAAGCTCTGCCTGTCGACACAGAAAACTACATTCGCAACATCTGCCTATCGGAGAGATCCAACATGTGCGAAGGCGCGTTAGAAAGTAGAGGCTCACCAGCAAAATAAAAGTGAAAATGGATGCACCCGGGCTTAGCTTGGCCCTAATTATGTTTTACCACTTTTCAACCGAGGCAGATCCAACGCTTCCCAGACTTCAAAGGACCCCCTTCCCCGCTCCCTCTCCACTGGCAGCACAAGATGAACTTGCTATCAGCTAGGAAAACTGGCTTGAGATTGGCTCCAGCTCCTTTCTGCTCCAGTTTTAGACCTAGAGCAGAGGGTGTCAAACTCCAGTCCTCAGGGGTCTGGTGTCCTGCAGCTTTTATGTGCATTCCTGGTGCAGCTCAGCCTGAGTCAAACAATCAGATCATCAGCAGGACTCTGGAGAACGTGACCGCTCAATGAGGCGCCAACTCAGCCATTTGATTCAGGGGTGTTGGGCCAGGGACACATTTAAAAGCTGCAGGACACCGGGCCTCGGGGACCGGAGCCCGTCACCCCTGCCCTAGAGCTTCCTGCGCCAGGTGCCGGATGAAGCATCGTGTGAAAACAGGAGAGCCGACACGCGTTCACACGGCTGCGTGTCGGAAAAACGTCCAGGTTATCCGGAAGCCTCGCCGCCCGTCAGCTGGAAAGTTTGAGTGGGCGATAACGAGACGCAGGGTGAAAGTGAAACCACATGAACTATGCGACTTCCTGCGCAGAAAGCAACCCGCAGACGCTGCAAACCAGACGGATGGTTCCCAAGTGCCGCACAACCAGCGTTGCACTCGTTTGTAATGCAAGTAAAAGTTAGTAGGGAGATTAAAACCGGTCCGCCAAACCAAGCCGGGGTATCCTTACTGAGAACATGTGCTTTACATGAGGAAGCCATTCACTTCCTGATGGCTTCCTCCAGTTAAAAGGTAACGTCTCCTTTCCACTGTCTCCTTATGCTTGTTCAGGATAAGGGATTGCTGAAAAGTCAACCGCACCATGCCAACCATGCAATGTGGTAGGCACAACCGGGATTAAATGATCTACTAAATTTAACTCTATTGTATTTGAATAAGCCTACGTAATTTAACTGGACGTAAACCTCTGACTCCACCATAAAGGTATCAATGATAATTGACAACACTAACAACTATCACTTTGTTGTGCCATAACATGCCATGATGATAGTAACACAGATTGGATTCTGAACAGTGGAAGAGGGTCACAAAGGAATTCCACTCTGCCCGTAACAGGAGACCCCCATGTTTGGACGGCCCTTTTTCCCAGCAGGAGGTCAGCTGTGACCACTCCTGTTGAGATAAAACCTTTCTTCCACAGACAAGACTCTTCTCTTCTCTTCTCTTCAACACGCATTCTTCTGCAGACCTGTTCAGCTCCACTACAGCTCTCTGGGAGCAGACAAAGGAGGCCAGACCATGAGGGCCTGGCCGGCCCTCACCGACACACAAGCCAGCAGCTGAAAGATTCCCTGGACCAGCCACATTGATCCAGGGTCTGCTAGACCCGACTGCCTGCTTCAGCAGAGGACCTGACTGAATCCGGACGAACATGTCCGGGCAATTACAGAGCTAAGTTGCTGTCTTAACCCACAATCAGATGCAGGAGCAAAGATCCCTGCATGCGAAACAGCTCTGTGTATTTTTCCTCCGCCTGTACAGGGAAGTGAACACAAATGGAGCTGAAGGCTGGATGCTGAGGAAAACCCCTGCTTGGACTGCATCCCGGTCGAAGGACCAGGCCTCCAAGCTATCCAGACCACGCCGTTAGCCACATGCAGCTGCAAGGCTAACGCTAGCCTGCCAAGAACCGAGCGCTAGCCCGCTAGCGCTAGCCAACCATTTCCTCCTTCAACGCTTCTTCCTGGAACGGCCAAAGTGGACAGAACTCACACATGAGGCATCAACAGGTTGGGCAGCGGTCTGAGGGTGAAGAAAAAGGTTTATTGGGAAATGTTTGTAAACCGTGGTGTTTAGAACAAAGGGCTAACCGGTAGGTCGCGCTAGCCAAACATGCTATTAGCATTGTTAACATCCGGTTTCGGACATTTGAAAATGAGTTCGTTTTAAAGCATAAAGCGTAACTGTTCTGCTCCGCCATCCTCCGATGGTGTTATCTGCCTTATTCCCGCATCAATATGGTATATTAATGCCGGTTTTCAAGGCAATTTTGGGAACTTTATGTTGTAACCTCTTAGCCACCGAGTTGCTGTAGCGACCCCATGCGCCCGGAGGGAGAATCGCATTAACAAATTTGGTCGTGAGGATTTAAATAATATTACAGGACAAACAGTCCTCAGAATATTATTTCAACAAATAATATTTTGTTTAACTTGGGCTTTGCATGGTGAATGGATTGAAATACATGGCAGATGTTTTAACTCCACTCCATGCTTTTGAAATCAGATCTGTAGTGAACAGGGATTCACTGAATTAATTTGATTATGATCAACCACTTTTGTTTGTCTTTTGTTTGTTTTTGCATGTAAATAGTTCCTTAGCTTAGCTTCTTTTTATCTTCATTTTGCTTAGTAGTTTAGTTAAGTTTCACTAGCCTAGTAGAGAGGATTTATTAATCGAAATATTGTGTTAATTCAGGTAAACAGCATTACATGGTGATGTTCTCTGGATGTTCATCTTATTTCTGTTATTAAATTCTTGGACTTGAAAAGAAGTTGTCACTCCTTTATTCTATGTGTGTGCAAGTTTTTGCTGTTAAAAGATCGCTAGTGCTCGAATTCATCCCTTTCAACCATTGTCTTGATATCAGCTTAAGAGCTGATCATCGCCAGACAATACTTAACAGACAGAGAGTTATTTATGAAACATTAAATAACTTTAAACAGTGTATAATTGCACAACAACTTCCTTGACAAATGCTTGTGTTAAAAACAACAATAATGCCCCTGAAATAGGAATGAAAATGTCTTCAGTGGGGATCTTAAGACATTCTGCGGCTGAAACAGGTAGCGACCTCTTAAAATGTAGAAATTGTCCTCATTAAAAGCAAGGAAAGGAGGAATTCCTCTCCAGTTTTAGAAAATGACACCCGGCTACCGTAGGTAACATTATCTGGCTTCCTTAGGCTACTGGGCAACTTGTCCCCATCAACAACGACAACGCAGCAGTAATAAACTAAGTGCATCACAGACTACCACAGAGGAAGATGAGCCGCTCTGACATTTCACTCTTTCCCTAAAAGACGCGCCACCATAACATGCTAGTGGCAACTCAGTCTCTCCTTTCCTTGTGTTAAAAGTCCAGCATCACACTTGTTTTTCTTCATGTTGGGTGGATTTCTCCCCTAAATAACCCGAGCACAGCTCATTTATTCTCTTTGGGCTCGTCCTCCTCTCATTACAGCCCTTTGCTCCAACAAGACAAAGACCCCAGATGTGGTATTATTGGCGGCGCATTATCGGGGAGCTGGGAAAAGCGAGCACTTACCTGCCATTTATCAGTTCCTTCACAACTCTAATGACTCTCGCATGATTATGAAGCAGCTCCCGGGCGACTGCGGGGTGTGAATTGTTCTCAAAGGTGTGAGCGCCGCGGCGGGTTGACCCCGGTCGCGCCGTGCGGTCGATAAATACCAGGAAGCACAGAGCGGCTCTTCCACTTTCCATTCAGCCCGGATTATGAAACGCTCCACTGCCTGAACTGCTGAAGGAGCAGCCAAAAGGGGGCCGGGGGAGTCAAACACACGCTGAACCGAACACCCAATCGTTTAAAAAAAACATCATCATCATCATCATCAGTGAGCCGGCGGCCAGTTCCAACATCAGGCCCTGCAAGCCGAAGCTCGCTCAACGCGAGCCGCCTGGCTTAGCCGCTGCTATGACGACGGCGAGGCAGTGATGAGGAAACCAGACCCGAGTTTAAATGTCACAACTTCTCTGACAGCTGGAAGACGGTGAAACGGCTACGGCGCTGGATTTAACGCTCGATCAGGCTCGCCTTGGCGCCGGCAAACCCTCCAGCAGGTGTGTAAGCAGAGAGCCGCCTTCCAGCACGCCGCATCCACGGCCCTGCCTATTGATTTTTATGACAACGATCACCGTAAATAGAAAAGCCTCTCCCTCTGCCGTGACGGGGGGGGGGGGAATCTGGCCATTCGGGCTGCTTGACTCGTACGCTGGGGTTAATTGAGGTGGACGGTCCAAATCATAACGCTAAATGGCTTTAAAGCGACACTCATTTCCACCAGCGGAGCGTGAAGGTCGTGGCCACTGCAGCAAACAGCCCCCCCCCCCCCCTACAGGCTCTCTGCTGGCAGCGTTCAGACGCCGCTGCCAGGGGTTGCTGGGTTATTAGGTCTAGGTACAAATGCGCCGCTGAGATCCCTCCCAGCTTGCTGTCAGACGGCTCCAGCTGCTTGTGGTCGATCTGCGCCGGCAGTGGAGCCGTAAAAAAGGAGGATGGTACGACCACGGTGCAACGGCAGCCATATTTGAACTTTAGCACATATTGCCACATTAGAGCCACAAATGGCTGAGATGGGATTTTATGCGACAGGCGGCACAAGGCGGCACGTGACTGAAGCGGAGGGAAACTGAGGCGCGGCATCCAACGTCTCTTTTACCAGCAGAAACCTCAAAGGGTGGCTAGCCTCTATATTTAGCCGGGTCTCTTGTAGCGCGTTTTACTTGGTGTACACATCCACAGACTGGCCGTTCTGGGCATAATGGGCCAAGCTCAGCCAGGCTGGATGGATGGATGTTCATGTGTCCGGCCACAGGTTTAGGGCGGGACTTTGACTGGGCCAGTCGAACAGGTGCGCATCGTCTGATCCAAGCCGTCGTACCTCTAGCTGTAGGTTTAGCTCCGCCCCCGCTGTTCCCTGTCCCGCAGCATGCCGCCGCCACCGTGCCCCACTGTGGGGACGGCGTCGTCACACTAACCACCATCTTGGGAAAACCATGTGATCGCCGATCAGACTTACAGCATTTCCATCGTTAAAGTCAATCTGCTTTGGGTTCATAGGAAACAGACCTCAGTTCACGGCAGTCTATCCAGCAACCGTATTTAAATGTAAACAAATTGATTTGACTGAAAAAAAAAAAATTTATGGTTTCTTGACCACCTTACCACCTCTTTGCCTCCAAGTAGACATTTATGTTGCCAAACACATTTCGCGCATAGAGAGCCTGAATACATGGTTCCTAGTTAACGTTTACTGGAGTTCAAGCAATTCTTCCCAATACGCATTCTGCTCAAAAGGAGGGTCAATTTTAGGGTTTTTTGTTGTTGTTATGCTCCATTAGATAAAATCTCAGTAAAATACATTTAACTTGTCATTTTCACGTGACAAAATGCAAACGAGATGAAGGGGTGTAAAAACAGCACTGTACAGGGATGAGCAAGCACAACAGATCCAGAATAGGGAAAAATGGATAAAAAAAAGGAAAGCTAAAACAGAACAATCTATGTTTTCCAGGCCTAAACTCTGTCGCCGTTGTGTTTCTCCCCAGCAGCTCATACACGGCTAAGTGAATATAAAGCTGTGAGCATGATAGCTGGATGGATGGCCGAGCTGCCAAGCGCCTCCGTTTGTTGAAAGACGGCGATGCTGTGACTGCGCCCGGATCCCGCCGAGCGACTGCAGTTCAGCCGCGGCTTCAAACAGCATCTCTAATGCATCTTCTCTGACAACCAGCTATTGGCAGCCTGCTTCAGAGCACCACGCCGTTTTAACAACTCTGACACGGATCGCAATATCTCACAAATTGCAAAAATCCGTTTTTGGAGGTCGGGTTTGGACTGAGGCTCCGTTACACAGACAGACCTCTAAACAGATCTGCCTCCGACTAATAACATACAAACGGTATCAGTGAGGTTCACCTAAGTTTATTCCAGGTTACACTGCAAAGACCAGAGACAGAGCAGAGAGCTTAGTCACCAAACCCTCCACCGTCCCCTCCATGTCAGACCGAGGGCCAAACAAACCCGTGAGCGGCCGCCTGCGGGTCGCTCTCACCTACGGCGGCAGCAGCTCAATGATCAATGGAGGCGGCGATCCGGCAGAGCGGCACATTTACGGCCAAACTCCTGACAGGGACGGATCAAAAAGGACAAACAGGCCGTTCCCTCCCAGCGGCACAGAGGTCGTTGCTCTCTCGGAGAAATCGATGAGCTACAACGAGCAAACCCGAAGCGCCGCGCCGGTCGCAAAGGCTCTGGCCCGGTCCACAAGAAGCGCCCGGAGACCATGCCCGGCTTTTTGTCCACCGTCAGCAGCTGAGTCTAGTGAGAGGGGAGAGGAGGTGCTGACTGATGCGAGGCAGCCGAGCCGAAGCATCGATCAAACGGGCGCCGCGCGCCCACCGGGGCGCTTCCCCAGAAACAGACCTTCAGCACATTTGGTCCCGTTAAACGTCCAGGAAAGGCACCGGCACCGCTGCGCACATATCCTCCTTATTTGGCCTTTCCTACTAAGCCCAGAGTGCATCAGATCTAGATTTTTCTTACTTATGGACATGTATTGTCATTTATTGTATACTTGTGTGTCTGAAATAAATTCAAAAGAAACCCCAGTGCATCACATCTAGACTCTCTTTATCCCAGTGTGCTTTGCTCACAACGACTGAAGACCTTGGCTAACGAACAGCAGCTACTGCCGCCACGTTGGCCAACCCCGTAACCCGGGGCGCCGTGGGGTCACCCACCCTGTTTGTCCCTCTGTGGAAACCAGGCGAGCACACTCTGTCCTCCCCGGGCTGCACGTCTGATGAAAGGCCGGCCCTTTGTTGTTCCCGTCACCCGCTCCGTTATCGCTGCCTGCGACTTGCCTTGAAGTCTGCGCAACAGGAACCTGCAGCGAGGGGCTTTGGCCCCGGCCAGAACCACGGCACAGCTTATTATTGAAGGAAGTCTAGCTTACGCTTCCAGCTTCCCGGCTTTGAGGCAAAGCGCTGCCGCTCTGCAGCCACGAGCAACACTTCAGTCTAGTGAAGAAATAAATAAAAAGCCATTCAACACTCTCAGATTTAGACTTTTTCACAGACCCGGCCAGCTTTAGTGTCTTTTTCCCCCTCGTTCTGACTCTGGAGCACCAAACGACCCCGGGCCACAGGAGGACCACTCACACCCTCCTTGGGGACGTCTCATCAGGCTGGTGAAGGGGCGGGGTAACTGCGGAGCCGGCTCCAGATGTTTCGTATTGATCATGATTCAATTCGTGCCCATGGGGGGGGGGGGGGGGGGGGGCCTTTAGCAGCTGCTGGGCCAACCACCATTTCAAAGCAAAGCAGTTAAACCAGACCCTGAGCGGTCTACTGCCTCCACCAGCAGCCGGCCGCTCAGGGTTGCTTGGTGCCAGCAGAGGTCAAAGTCTGCTCTGAAGGGAGGGAGAGTCCAGACGGGACAAGAATACCTGCAAACTCAGTCTGCAGAAAAGAAACAAATCAAATAAGCTGAATGAGAAGTTTTAGCATTTTTCTTTTTGACTATTCATTCTAACGCTCATCCCACGTTTTTCATAGGCCTGAAGTTTTAGATTTAGGTTTGAAGTAACCTTATCTCTCAACACGTTTCCTCTGACAGGAAGTGCTGTTAACATTACGGAGCGGCCCGGCCTCTGATGAGAACCTGTGGAGGGAGCTAAAGATCAGGGCCAGATCGTCAAAGATAAACCCTCAAGACAGTGGAAACGTGCAAAAAGCTGCTCAGCGGCTATAAGCAGGGTTGGATTGATTGCTTTAATGCCGATTAAGGTTCGCTCGCCTTTTATTCAGAAAGGCCTAAACTGATTTTTGTCCCCCCATAATTGATACTCTTTAAGGAGACGCCGCTCTCATTTTCTATCAGACTTCTTGGTTGAATGAAAATGATTTTAAATCTAAGCCTGTCAGAGATAGAGCTGCAGGATATTAGAGGATATTGTGATTTAAGGCCATATATCTGCCCGTTTTCCTCTCCGTCTCTCGTCTGTGCTTCCATCCCTCTCTGACCTTTAGCATCTGGGGCAGTGTGAGCGTCTGCTGCCCCGAGCCTCTGTCCAAATGGCCAAATATTACATTAGCGTGTAAAACGCACTTCCATCACACTTGGCCAACAACTATTGCTCCCTGACCGGCTCCTTTGCTAAATCAATTGCAAAAATACCGTCACTGCAACACCAGCATGCGCAAGATTTACATCGCAGCCTCAGTGTGAGGCACAGCATAAATTACTCTGGGATCAGCTGTGACTAAACAGAGATTAACTCGCGTATTATGACGGTTAAAATGAGTACAAAACGGTTTGTTTACGGGAATGAAATGAAAGCGGGAAGAGACAAAAACGGAGACGTGAGCATTTACCCAAAAAAAGCTAAACACGTAAGGTTGTGATGCTCTCTGAAGACTTTGGGGCCAAAATGAATGAAGATCAGTCGACAAGAACTTGACGAGCTAACGATCAGCCTTCTTACGGCCGTCCGGCTTTGGCTCCTCATCTCTGACTCCAAGTCACATTTCGGCTGACTCCAACCTGACAGGACTAAACCGGCTGCTTTCCCGTCAGACCTTTCCGATCCGAGCTTAATCAGCTACCGGCCCTGGGGCCGTACAAGCCGACGTGTTGCTACAGGACGGGGCATCAACCACGTCCACAGCGCCGCGTTGTTGCCGCCTTGTGTCGCCAATACTGGTTGGCCCGCCGTCTGAGCACAACAATCAGCAAATCCTACTGGTTTGGCAACTTGGGGTTGGGACATGTTCGGGACGCGTGCGACGCCGCCATCAGGCCCGGGCTTCTACCTCGGCGCCGTCTGGAGACATTACTCGGATTTTGTAGAGGAGGTAGGAGAGCCAGACCCGAAAGCAAACCAGACTGAGCTCGAGGCAGGTGGGGTGAAGGCAGAAAAACTGAAATATCAATAGATCAGACACGTAAACAGACGGAGGG
Organism: Fundulus diaphanus; assembly: GCA_037039145.1. Taxonomy (NCBI): domain Eukaryota; kingdom Metazoa; phylum Chordata; class Actinopteri; order Cyprinodontiformes; family Fundulidae; genus Fundulus; species Fundulus diaphanus. Next base: position 16,030,103 of record CM073131.1, on the reverse strand, counting down.
CAAAGGTTTCAGAGTAAAGTCGAGCTTGGTTTCTCTGAGGCAGAGTCAACTGGTTCAGCTGAACACACTGAATCAATACTATCAATAAGGTAGATTGTCTAAAAAGCTAGAAATCCAAACTTTGACCGCAGCACGGCAACCATTCTGGTTTCTTTTAACGCTTTACGATGAAATCCTGTCTGAAGGCAGGAATGTACAGTCGCCTTAATTAAAAAATAAACAAACCTCTTTCACTCTTATCACCAGAGAGCGAAATGGTCTTGGAAAGCTGTAGATGTCGTCTCCTTGGCGGCTGCTGGCTTCAGATCCTCATTTCTGCTCAAATCAAAGCAAGCGGCCTGCTCTGGGGAGCCTTTCATTGCCAGTGGATCTCAACGTGCGTTTAGTGGGAAAGGGGCCTTAATTATCCGAGACAGACAACAGATACTCGCTACGCTCGCAGCACTTGATTAAAACGGGACGGACCTGGCCATCCACGGCCGACTAAGAGCTCCATTTGCAGGTTGTTTGGGATGAACGAGTAACACGAGTCAGACTATTTTTGGCCTTCTTCGTTTTCCTAGTTTTTTGTGTTTCGTAAAAGCTTCCATCCTTACTCGATCACAAAGTCCTTGACGACTTCATGTCGTTCCGTCGGGGGTCTGATCCAGGGGAAAGGTGTCCGCTCAGCCTGAGAAACACACGGGGAGGCCGTGTGTCGTCCTGGCTCCACGTACCTGAGACGGCGGACCCCGCCCACAAAGCGGGGAGGAACCTTACTGGGGTCTTTATCACTTCTACTTAAAATAGCTTAAAAAAAATAATCACTCAATAGTCCGGATATATAAAAGAGCGTATGATTAACAGTGTTACCCTTCCACCGCGGGTTGCTGCACGTGGCCGGTCAGCTGGCTGAAAGAAGGCTCCGACACTTTCCCCCCGCCTACCAAGACAAACTGAGCCGTTTGCAAACACTACCAATCAGGAGAAACAGACGTTAATGATGGGGGGGGACTGAAAGACCGCTCTGGGGAAGGTAATACTGTCTTAAAGCTACAGCCGACTACCCGAGCGGATTCATCCCCCCGGATAACGTCAGGATCCCGCGGATGTTTTCCTTCGTGGCGGTCAGTGACACCAGGTCACAATAAGCCCCGAGATCTACTGCTCAGTTCAGCAGGGCTCCATTTCTGCAGGTTAAAAGAGTGTGTGAACCAGAACCACTGCATCCCATCAAAAAGTGTTGATTTGTTTAAGAATAATTCCGCATTAGTAAACAACAACAAAACATTACGTTTAAATAAAATATAACCCTTATTAAAATAAACTAGCCCAAAGAAGGGAGAGGTGCCCCGCTTTAGTGGAAGCAAAATAAAGAAATGGGTCTAAAATAATGAACATGGTGAACTTCTGCTGTGCCACAGGCTGGGGGACGGCCGTCTTCTCGGGTTCAGGCTCCGGATCCCAACAGGAGCTGCTTTATGATCATAGATGGTGTAAAAAAAACAGCTAATTAAGACCTTTATAGAGAGAATAGCAGGGATCTAGCCGGCATTGGGAGGATGGCAGGTACAGAGTTGTTTAAGTGGAATATAACCAGTAACCTTCAAAGATTCACTAGATTTCTCAACCAGCTGGAAACGAGGGTCACTAGCACGGCCAGAAATAAGCCTGGAAGGTCAGGCGGGGCCAATATATATCGCAACATAACTTTATTAAGTAAAGGTGATATGGCATTTCCGTTATTTCAATATGCGATACAGTCTATGATTACAGCATTGGCCACTGACTGACGTTCCGGGTTTTATACTTTTATTTTTTTAAAGCTAAGACTTCTAAAATGTTATATTGGAGGAGTTTTATAAACATGGCAAAAATAATTGTCCTAAGTTTGTACAGGTCTCTGTCGTGGCCATTCTCTGCAGTCCTTCTGGGGCTTTCATTGTGTTTATAGCGAGATCGTATCGACAGAAATTAAAATTTTATCGTGGTATAAGTTTCGCCCGTATGGTCCAGCCCTATCAGGACGTTACATTCTCCATACTGAAGGGTTGAAACTGGGGTTTCTGGGGGGGTTTTGTGTCTGCTCCTTCTTCTCCGACCCCCAGGGATTCAAAGCAGAGGGCCGTTCTGCCGCAACTGAGGGACCCGTTAAAAGGCTGTTGCTCCTTCCCACTGTCACCACATGCATGCTCAGGATGAGGAAATGCTGCAAATTTATGGTCTCGATGCAATATCTGCCCACTGTTTGTTTGTTTTTAACCACCTGGCATAATAAACTGAATCTGACCACACTGCATTATAACCAGGACTGAAATACAGGCATAAGCCCACGTGATTATGTTTCTGTATCTGAACTGGATCCTTTTGTCTTGAAGGGTGCCTTCGACCTGACATCTGTATATAAACTAAGTGAACTGGATAGCCGCAGGTAGCATTATCAGCACGAATGATCGCATACAATATTCTCACATTAGGATATATTTTTTATCTGATCTCTTAATCCTGTCACACGTGGCATTTCCGACCAGGATCGCCGTACCTTAAACCCATGCTGACCCGTGCCTAGTCCACACTTTTCAGGACAGCCCGGAATCAAACCGGGAGAGAACCCAAGCTGTGCCTCTGTCAGACAGAAACATGACTGTTTCGGGGTTGTCTTATGTGGCGCTGTTAGTCCTCCACGCAGAGCAGATCATAGCAGGACAGACAGACAGAGACAGAGACAGAGAGGGGGACGCCGGGTACATCAGGGCAGGGGATCTGTGCCTGCGCCCAGCGGGGAGAAACCAAGCATGCGCAGCACAGGGAGGGAGGGAGCCCGGCGGACAGCGCGTTCAGAGCGGACCGGATTTATGGCAATACTCACAGTCCAGGTGCTTCTTCTTGGGTCCGCTCACTTCGTGCGTCGTGGCTTTGCACACCGCCTTGCTGATGGCAGAGCCGGTCATGCTGTGCTGCGCCGCGGCGATCCGATCCGTGATGGACTGGCCCGACATGGCTGCTTGCCGTTTGTCCCTCGGCTCAACCAGACAAAAAAAAATAATAGTAATAATAATAATAATAATAACGACCCAAATCAATCGGATCAGCTCCAAACGGGACAGAAGTTTGACTCCAGGCGAGCTCCGGACCGCCGCAGCTACAGGACTATTTGCTCTGTGGGCGATTTGCCTTTGGAGATAAGTTGCCTCGGTGAAGGGTAGGAGAAAAAAAAGGTGTTTTTTTTTTAGTTGATATTATTGAGTAAATAAAACGGGAGGACGCTGTTCTGGGCTAGTGTGTGTTAGCTAATGTTTCCGTGGCAGCACACGAACCAGGAAAGAGTCCCACAGTGGAATCTGGAAACGCTTGAAATCGCTTTCTGGCCGCATATAAACATAGCTAACAGGCTGCTCTGGAACCTGAATTCTCAGTTTGAAGTCACACGATAAAAATAAAAAAAGGCGACAAGTCTGCGTCCGGTTTTTGGCGGCGAAAGGAGTAATCCGTGAGAAATCAAAGCTTCGAGGAAAGAAGAAGAAAAAAAAGAAGAGAGGAGGAAAAAAAGAGGAGGGGGCGAGAAAAAAAAAACTTGAGTTCCTCCTCCACGTCAACTTGTTAGCTCGGCTGGTGAAGCTATCACTGCTGGCCGGGGAAAGTGCCTGCGAGGAGCCCACTCCGGAGGGAACACTTAGAAGGAGGTAAAGACAGCATTGTTCGAAGTTTCGGAAGAGGTTACTGCAGAGCTGACAACCGGGACGAAGCGCAGCTCCCTCCCCTCCGCGAGGTACGAGAAGCTAGCCGAAGAGCTAAAGAGATTAGCCGAGCCGAGTCGAGTCGAGCGGAGCCGAGCCCAGCCGGCGGACCCGGTAAGTTGAGAATGACAGCTCCTTTCGGCTCGGTCCGCTCCCTGCCTGGGTCCCTGTGGCTCGGTTGGTGCTGTTGTCCGGACACTACAGCCGCATTACCGGGTGTTCTTCCTGTCTTCAACAGCCCGGCGACGCTGTCCGGGAAGTCTCCACAGAGGTTTCTCCGCACGGACTGACTGACTGACTGCTGCTCCGCCGGACAAAATGGCAGCGTAAAAAAATCAGCTGATCTCACAACTGAGCGGCGTTCAGGTCCCCGCAGGAAGCTCGGAATTGATCAATCTACAAGTTTTTTTTTGTTGTACCTCAAATTAAACACACTCGTGTTAAGGGACGCCGGATACAAGCGATGCATAGTGAACACAGCGTATTAAACTGAATAAAAGGTCACAGATTAAAAACAGCACACATAAAACATTGAGGAATACATTAAAATAAGAATACTACACGAGTGTGTTATAATTAATAAGTGGATAATTTGCCTCATTTATTTTTCCTTTCTCCGTGATACTTTTTTGCAACACCAACCATCTGTATCAACTTCTTTTCTACATCCAGGGGCATTGCCAGACAAAAAGCCATACAGAGGACAGAAATTTGAATGTCAATAAATCACAATTCAATTCAATACCAATCTTGAACATAAAATAAAATTTAAACATAAACTCTAATAATCTACCTTTGAAAATAATGTCCTCCCAGCTCCTAAAAATAATATACTGCCCATAAAGAATAATTTATAATAGAATCATTTTCAGCTTTCCTGCTATTAAGGTATAAACTACAGGGTTCAACATAAGTCACCATATTATTTATTTTTTAGATATTTATCTTTATATCAAACCAATATTCTGAGCAGACGCGTGTTGCTTTTCAATGATAGAAATCCATTTTGGTCTTGGTCGTAAGCTTAATAACCAGCTTCTCTGGATTTAATAAAAGAAGAATTAAAAGAAGTGGATGTGAATAGGGTGTTTGGTTGGATTGCACCCAAGCGGTCTACTGTGAGGAAATGTGATTATAGGACTCAACAAATATCAACACAGCTGGAGTTTGCTCACAGTTGGAAATAGGATGTAATACGAAATCTGGTGAAAATAATATGCCGTTAAATTAAAGAATATGTGAGATTTAAAGACTATTATGACTATATACAGTATCTCTATCATTCAAGAAAGAAACAAAAACTCAGACAAATAATATCTTGATACAAAATTGTTCATATACATTGGTATGGAATGGCTTATTTAGGAGTATATAATGAATGTGAAAAGGGACATAATGACAAATCAAAGGCAAAGTAACTTTGTGACATGCACAGTGGTTAATGACGAATAAAGGGGCAAGCCTCTCTTTCTGTGCTGCCATATTAGCTCTGTTTCCCTTTAACTGTAACGTTTCTAATCATTTTGGTTGTTTCCATACACAAAAATTAACAGAGGAGGGAGTGGCAATATGCCATATAAAACAAACATGATTAATAGAATAAGATGGTTTTGTGATGCTTATGCAGCCCTCCATCGTTTCTGATACCGCCCTGGGCTACAGGTCATATAGTTCATATGAAAAACCCACCATACTTTAATAATCCCAGAGGGAAATTATTTTCATATATATATATATATATATATATATATATATATATATATACGTACTGATCTAAAATATGGTGAATAATGCTAAAAATTGAATAAATGTCAATGATTTTGAGTCAGAATTACAGATTTGATATTAGATAAAACTCGAGCTGAGTGTGCTTTAGTGCGGCTGAGAAATGAAAACACGCCCTTTTCACATTTAAACCCTCTTCGATCTCAGAGATTGATGAGAAAAAGATTAGTTTTGCGTGTAGTTGTATTTTCCGACGGCCCTTCAATGCCTCCCAGGTCTATTGGCCAAAAACTATAACGGGGGTGAAGACGCCTTTTGTAGCGGAATGTGCGAGACAAACGCGTCACTTTTTAAAAGCATAGAGGGGCATGATGACGTTTACGTAATGAGGTAAACCGAGACGCCGGACCCAAACTTGAGTTCTATGGCACCGCGGACCCGCCGGCTCCACGTCACACTTGGCCTGCCACACATTCCTGGCTGTCGCCGCCGCGGCGCGTCCCTGCTTGACTCCAGACTTTGCAGAACACTGTGTGCTGGAGATGCGAGTGGAAACCCACTCCTGCTCCGCGGCGGGCAGCCCGGTGGGTCTCGCTCCGGATCGGAGCGGCTGAATAAATCAAATATCTGGCGGCGTTTGACAGCGTTTCACACATTTGCAGCCCGCAGGATACAATTGGATGCCAGGCTGCCGGCGTAAAGCGGCTCATTACAGATGCAAGCGGTGGCTCCTCTTTTTAGCGCCCTTATCTCGGTCTGTGTGAGAGGTTGCTGCGCCAAGGCCCGTGCTTTCAGAAGTATTCGCACCCTTTAAACTTTTTCGCCCGTTTTGTCAACTCCCAAACACAATGGATTCGGGTACAATGTGAAAAAGCTAAAAAATAAAGCAATGCAAAGCTCTGAGGAGAGCGGAATTTCTCTAGCGATGAAAATCGGAAGTGTATTTGTAAAGATACCCCTAAATAAAGACCATCAGAGGCTATAGCAATCATGAATCCAGATGTTGTCTAAGGGCCTCAGAGGTTTTTTAGACATCATTAAATGAATCAACAGCACCATGAAGAGCAGACAGGTCAGGGTACAGGTGTGGAGAAGATCAGAGCAGGGTTGGGTTCTAAAACGATAACCCCCAGCTGTGAGCATCTCACAGAGAACGTAGGGGTCCCCAGCTCAGGTGCTCCACCACGGCAAGAAGAAAGCCATGCAAGGTCTCATCTGCAGTCTGCCACAAGCCGTGTGGGCGACACGGCAAATATCGCATCTCACACCTCAGATCTCTTATCTTACACCTGCTCCAGCGTTCTCTTAAGCCACATCTGGAGATGACACTCCCACCTTCGGATCTGTCTCCTGCCTGCCTGTCTCAGGTGAAGAGGCAGCTGGAGAGGGTAAACGGAGCAAGACCGCAGGTCCAGATGGTATCAGGACTGGAGTCCTGAAGGTCTGTGCATGGACTTGTCAAACAGAACGACCGCCTGGATCCCCCGGTACAAGATTTGTGAGATTAGCATCATCAGAGCCAGTGACCGAACAAAGACCAACGAGCTGATGAAGAGGGGCGGTTCTGTTCAGGTGACTGATCTGACGTCTCTAGAGCTGATTGTGAAAATAAGGAATCATAAATTGAAGAACACACACGAAAAGCCTGAGTGTCCTCTTCATCAGCATCTTCAGTCAGATGATTCTTCGGCTCCTCTCTAATACAGACTGCTACAGGAGATTTTTCCTTCCCGCAGCCATTATCATCTATGATGACTCTTTGAAGAAACGTATACGACAGCGAGAGTCTTCTTATTTCCCTTCAGGGTTAATGAAAAACATTCAATTCAACTTAGCTGTACTGAATGGGGATGAAGGTGCTCTGGTACAAAGAGAACACCATCAGACTTTTCTGGTCAAGATGCAAAACGTGGCAGGAAACTAACACGGCCCATCTCTCTGAATACACCAGCCCCACTATGAAACACGGTGGTGGGGGCATCATGATATGAGGATATCCTTCTTCAGCAGGGCCAGAAGCTGGTCAGACTTGGTAGAAGACTGCATAAGACTTAAAAGTTGGGTTGGGATTCGCCTTCCTGCAGGGCATCGTCCCTGAACATACAGCCGGAGCTACAGCGGCACAATTTAGATCAAAGCCTGTTCGTATCTTAGGATGGCCTAGTCAAAGTTCAGGCGTACGTAAATCCGACTGAGACGTTCCCCTTCCAGTCTGAATGAGCTTGAGTCGTGGAGAATGGGCAACCATTTCCGTGTGTACAGATGTGCAACTATGGCCTACTTTGTGTTAGCCCATCGCCCCAAAATCCCAACAAAATGCATTACAGTAGGGGCATGAGCACCGCTGCAAGGCTCTATGGCTACTGGATGGGAGGCCACGGAGATACAAGCTGCAGCCGAGCGGGAAACTTCTTGGCAAGAGCCAGAGAGCTTCTTTTCAGTTTCACAGAACCGGCTGCAGTTTGCAGTATTTCTCAACGTGGTGAGAAATACTGCAAACTGACCCCAGCAGCAGCAGCAGGTGAATCCCTGGGAACTAGTCTAGCAGCAGCTGTCCCAGCAGAAGGGATGGACCACCACTGACCCTCTGAGCTGCGAAGCATGGAGCAAACCTACACGTGCAGCTTGATCTCACTATATTTTGCCTTTCAAAGCAGAGATGGGAGTTAACGATTAGAAAGGAAGTCAGAAATGCAACTGTAGAACACGGGGGTGCTCTATCATGAGCCCCGGCACAATAAATGCTTTTCTCTATAGAACGGCATCAATCATATGGCAGCGGATGTGGCCCGTTTTAGCTGGTTTTATGTCAGCGCTTCTGAGCTTCAGCAAAGAGAAACAGATCTTCGGTGGATAAAGAATGAATAAGCTTTGCACATCTGGAACTGATGCCTCGTTGCACAGCGACTGGCGGGCAAGCAGCCATCCCCCCCATACGCCTGCAGGGGAAACTCCACCTGACTCGCATGTAATCAAAAGCTGCTGCAGAGCTCCGAGGAGACACATTTAAATGTGCAAATCATGACACCCAGCTCCCATTCTGCCCCCCCCCCCCTTCACCCCGGTCCTCCCTAGCGACTGGGAGTGCAGGGTCGCCATCTGCAGGCGGAAGGGCCGAACTCCAGATTTCCATGGCAACCGCACGCCTGGATGTTGGGGCGCCCCATCGTAGCCCCTGGCAACGGGCTTTCTGGTGAGATCTGAGTCCCATCAGCAGCTGTCAGTCACGAGAGGAGGCCAGGGGAAGGCATCCATTACCGTGTCGTCGACAGGGACGGGATCACCTGGAAACGCAGGCGGCAGAGAAAGATGGAGGGCACAGGACCCTGAGGGGCACACATTTCATCATTGCCGATGTGTAAATAGACTCCAGCGTGGCAGGATAGTTTACAGTGTGATTACAACAGCTGAGATCAATGGTGCAACGAGTGCTCCTGGACATCTTGACCTCTGTGCTTCAGTTAGCGAGGCCTGTGTTTAAGCGGGGACGTTTTCATCCCGGCTCAATATATGACAACATAAACAAAAAGCAGCTGACGTTTCATTAAAAATGGCTGCCCTCGCCGACCTTCTCAACAGTGGGACAGTAGCCCGCTGCAAAGAGTGTCCAAGGCTCCAGGCGGGGCCTGCACCCTGCAGGCGTATTTGCTGATCCATCTCTAATTATAATGGCTGCGGATCAGGGAACTTCATCTCCGTCTTATTGTCGTCCCGTAATTATGTTTTCTATCTTTTCCTCTGTGAAAGAAGCTAATCATGTCACAGAAATAAACTGCCCCCACCTCTTTAGGTCGTAATAACTCCAGCATCCCCATCCATTTTCTATCTCTGCGCCTTTGTTCTCTAAAACCGGCTAATCAGATTGCCATTCAGACACTTTTCTGTTTGCACTTCACATGTTACGCAGGTTGGAGGAAGCCAGTGTGCTCCACAGCGAAGAAAAAGTGGGAATTATACGCTTTGGCGAATACAGCCTTTCATGTATCAGCTGGTTGAAAACGGGGCTGGTTACTCAACGCTGCACCGACACAGCGAGACGGAGATGCATTAATGCTGACACTCCAGACCGCTCTCGTTTCATCCCAATCTCTTTCTAGCCGGGAGACAACAATGCAAGTCACAGCAGTGGTCTCGAACAATTTCTCTCCAAATTGTAACAACAATCAGTTTTCTATTATGCATGTGCCGGGCAGGAGGTGCAGAAGACAACAATACAATCACGATGTAACAAAATTAATAAGAGGTTTGAAGTTGATTCTTTTACATAATGGGCCATTCAATCTCAGCCTCCTTCCATTTTGAACCAGAAACCAACCATTTCATACCCATCTATAACAGTGACTATAACAGTTCACGTCGAGTGAGTAAAAGGTTAAAAAAAATATTGCAGCTTTGCTACTTAGGTACCTCCATTGCTCACCCAAACTTCTCATTTCCTCCCTTTCCTACCTCTACTCTGTACTCCTAACAAAACACTTTATACTTTATACTTTGTTCAGTTTTCTTTGATGTTTATTGTTTTCAGAAACGGTGGAGATGAACATAAAAATGCCTAAATCTCACAACTATTTTAATTTAATTGTATATTATATTTGGACGATTTTTGTATCACATGGTATTTCCTTTTTTGGAGGGGAATGCATTCTTTAACCCACTTCCTCCATGCAGAAATGAATTTTATTTTGTTAGTTGTCGAAGCCGGTTTGACGGATTCCCCCTGCAGCGTACCGACTGATACGTGGTTAGCTCATACCAAAGTTTCGAGTACGAAACAACCACAATTACAAAGTCACTTCAATATGTTTCCTTATTGTAAGCAATAGGTGCAACGCCCTGCAAAAGTATTCACACACACCCCTTGGCTTTTTTCCACATTTGTTACATTTCAACCTGTTATTTAAATGTTTTTTTGTCTTATTTTATGTGGTGGATGTGCACAAAATAGTCCCAAGTTGGTGAAAATAGTCCCAAGTGAAATGAGAAAAACTCATATAAAAAAAATTAAATGAATAACTGAAAATTGGCACATGCATATATTAACCCCCTTTGCTATGAATCCCCTAAAAAGTTCTAGTGCAACAACTTACCTTTAAAAGTCCCATAATTTGTCAAATGAAATGTCCCATGATTCGTCAGTATAAATACACACCTTTCCTGAAAGGCTCCAGAGGCATCACACCATGAAGACCACGGAGCTCCCCAAACAAGTCAGGGACAGAGTTGTTAAGAAGTACAAGTCAGGGTGGGGTTAGAAAAAGAATCCGAATGTTTTATGTTCCCTCAGAGCACCATAAGATTCATCATCTTCAAATGGAAAGCACATGGTACCACAGCAAACCTGCCAAGAGAGGATCGGCCACAGACCAGGAGGCCATTAATCAGAGAGGCAGCCCAGAGACCAAAGGTAACCCTGAGGGAGCTGCAGAGCTCCACAGGAGAGACTGGAGCATCTGTCCACAGGACAACAATAAGCTGTACACTCCATGGAGGTGGGCTTTATGGAGGAGTGGCCAGAAAATCAAAACAAAGGCAGGTTTTGAGTTTGTCAAGACACACAAGCAACTCCCCAAATGAGTGGAGGAAGGTGTTCTGGTCTGGTGAGACAAAACTTTTCAGCCACCAAGGAAACATCGAGCACAAACCCAACACATCTCATCACCTGTGACCACAGAGAAACATGGAGGTGGCAGCATCATGCTGTGGGGATGTTTTTTCAGCAGCAGGATCTGGGAAACTGGTCTGAGTCAAGGGAAAGATGGATGGAGCTGAACACAGGGATATTCTGGACCAGAACAGGTCAGTCGGCCTGTGATTTGAGACTGGGATGGAGGTTCACCTTCCAGCGCGACAATGACCTGAAGCCTTCTGCTGAAGCAACCCCAGTGGTTAAAGGGGAAGTATTTAAATGTGTTGGAAAGGCCTAGTCAAAGTCTAGACCTCACTACAATAGAGAATCTGGGGTTAGACTTGAAGATCACAAGCAAAAGCCATCCAACATGAAGGAGCTGGAGCAGTTTATCCTTGAGGAATGGTCAGAAATCCCAGCGGCAAGATGTGGTGAGCTCATAGAGACTGATCCATTAATTGCTGCAAAAGGTGGCTGTTCAAAATGCTTACTTTGTGGGGGTGGAGGGTGAGTGAATAGTTATGTACCCTGAGGTTTTCTGTTATTTTGTCCCATCTGTTGTTTGCTTCACAATACAATAATAATACATCTTTAAAGTTGTCGGCAAATAAATGGAATGGTACAGACTCTCAAATAATCCAGGTTGTGAGGCAACAAAACATGAAAAATGCCAAAGGGGGTGAATGCTTTTGCAAGGCACTGTAGGTCAAAAACTACTTGAAATAATTGGTTGCATAACATGTCTCCAAGGGTTTTCCATGCTTGGTGGAAAGCAGCTCGTAGCAAACGGCTCGTTTTCATCCCCGAAAAAGACAAAAACTGCGAAAGACATGATGGGATGGAAAGAATGAGCATTATGCATTTTGTATTTTGTTGTCTCATTTTGTTTCGTGTAAATTCTCAACATGTGTCCTTTGTGGCGTTTGTTTTTCATGGACTTCCCTTCATGCTCAGACTCGTTGCCAATCAGGGCCACTGGGCACTTTTCAGACAAAGGAAGACATTTGCACAGACAGGTATAACCCTAATGCTGAAAGTGTTCACATTTTAAAATAGACAATGGACAGAAGCCCTCAGCAATGTAGCCATCACCCAACAAACACCAACTTTAGACAGGGGGATGGACATTTTCTCCCTTAATCATTTTATACCCAACGTTTTCAGGCATGAAACTGAGACACCTGCCAGGAGGCATTTTATACCAAGTTGAATAACCAGGTTTCCTTTTGGAAGAATATGAGCAGACAATGCTAAATGACCTTGAATCCCCACGTCTCTAAACATGTAACGTCCGTCTGGTGGGCACAAACTAATGCATGGTCTGTTGGAATCATCTTCTGTCGCTGAACAGTTCAGGTCCCAAGTGAACAAAACTGCGAAGGGGGCAAGACATCCAACAGTAAATATTTCACCTAACATCGTATTTAGACAAGAATTAATTGAATTAGTAGGAAATGTCTCACATGGGATGTTTCCAACATACACAACTGGATTAATACACATGTGTTCAGTCACCAAAAATATTGCATATCTGATTAGTACAGCCTCAGTCATTGTAACTAGGGACACGCCCCTTTCTTAATAAAATCGAGGAGAACATTGAGACCGGCAGAGTGGGTTGGAGATTGTAACTGTGCGGTCTCTCCCTACTCTCCTCGAGAACGAAACCAAACTAATTGCCTTTGTGTCTTTCTTTCCCTGTTTGTATGATGTTCTAATTGTTTAGAGCTGACAAATACCCATGACAACCACTGTGTCTGCTCAAAACAGCAAGTTCAGGCTCCATTTCTTCTTCTGTGGTATTCTTTTGTCAAAGGCTCTGTACATCTCTAACTTTATTTTAAATCAAAACACATCCAGCTTCGATGATCCGTGGATCTCTGTGTTCCCTCCAGAGTTGATTCCTTTGTCTTGTGATTGTTTGCTCTTTGTGTTGTGTTCTTTGTTAGATTATCATGTTATTGTCAGTCTTTATCTTTGTTTCAGTGGGATCCTTTTCTGAAGGTTTTAGTTACTTCCTTGTTCAGTGCTTATTTTCCCTGAGCTCCCCGGTTTAGTCCCTGAACCCAACTTCTCTACATCCTTGTGTCAAATCTCACCTGGCTGTCATTCAGTCACCTCCTCAGCAGTTCAAAGTTCAAAGCGAGCGTGTTTCAATACCTCCTTGCCAGATTCGTCCATGTCTGCATCCATCCATGTGTCATTACCTAATGTTTAATTATGTCTAATGTTTAATTATGTCTAATTATGTTGTAAGTCTTTTATTAATTCAATCTTCTTTACCTGCATCACGAGGCTGACACTTTCTTGTCTGTGTTTGGGTCCAACTCAGAACGACATGTCATCTGGTTGATTGAGATACTTTCCAAGTATATTTTTGTTTCCATCCCCTACATAATGTTTGGTTTTACCCAGTAACATGAATAAATGCTTGTGTTTTATGGCTGCAAATATATATATTCATGACCAAAGTGTAGCTGGCCTGGGAGGGACATGGAATCAGATTGACCTTGGTTTCTTTCTTCAGAAAGCGCGTAATGTCTAACAGCCAACGTGTCACGGTGAATTCTTCATCCGAACTAGCACAATGCAGACGCCGTCTGGTTACAACGACCATGAAAAGACATGCTTTGCAGTATCTTTCTAAAACCTCCCAATAGCCTTTGGCGAAGATAAGGGTCTTCCATATTTCAAGAGTTAGTTGGAGTCTATTATATATCTACTCTTCAGAGGATTGTACAGAAATGAACAAAAACAGGGATGGTCGTTGAGGCGATCAAAAATACTTATCTGGCTAGAGAAACTGATGTGTTGAGGTCTACGCACGTAAAGCATGCTGTTTCACACACGCTTTAGGTTTCAATTCATACAAATAACAACGTGAAATTCTATTTAGAAGTAAGTAAAATCTATTTGTACAGCACCTTTCACAGACATTAGAATCACAAAGTGCTTCACAATAAGAGGAACACAAAAACAACACGCTTTATATTATTATTTATCCTTTATTCATATCCTTTCGAGGCATTCAGGGTGTGACAAACATTTTTTTTCTATCCTATAATGTTTTGAATTCATTAACAAACCAGACATAACGAGATAAGACGCTGTTCTCATCAGATCTGATGTGATCTGAACACATAATCTCACCACACCAGACACATACGCTGCCCAGTGTCAGTGTCTCAGAAACACATACCTCACTCTGGCTTAGCACGACTGCTACAGAGTCCCCGTCTGTCCCTGCAGTGGCCAGCCTCTCAGGCAGATCCGAGCGACGTCAGGGCAAAGCCAATACTTCAGCCTGAGCCATAAACGTTCAAAAAGGCATGTCTCAATAGAGGCTGCTGACGCAAAGCCCCCGAGAATATGTTTTTGTTTTTTTTCTGGAAGTTACCGCTCCTCAGATGAGTTCCTCAGGAAAATTGCATGCGACAGAGAAGCTGTCGATTTGTCTGCATGTCTAATTGCAGGCGAAGATATCAAACGGGGGCCGCTGTTGAGCCTAGAGGCTGCTCGAAATTCTCTCAGATCACTTATTCATTCTGCCAGATTTCAGGAAACGTGGGGCTGATGAATTATGGGAGTGATCTGTTAAAATGCAAATTCGACAGTCAGTTTCTAACAGATACCCTCAGTCCATTATTCAGGCATCTGAAATATTATTGTCCTATTCATCCGAAGGCAGAGGCTGACCGGGCTGAGGGAGGATTCATTTGTACATCGATCGAGAGAAGTCATAAAGATTTGAACAGACTTGCGCCTCCTTGCTTTGGTATCTGGACAAGAGCTTGCCTTTATATCATGAAATCTCTCCATTATGACATGGTTTAATGACAAATTGGTTACAGAGCAGACCACAGCAGCAGTACTTTCATTTTAAAAATAAGCACGAGTGGATGATTCAGTCTTAAACACCTGGCTTCTCAGTTTATTCAAGTGGAACATACTAATCTAAGCGGCCACCGATACTTTTGTCCCCTTTTTTTTGAAAACCAAAGCTTTAATTGTCTGTAATTTATCTCAACATCACCCATAATAATAGCCAGCAAGCTGTGCATGTGTTGCTCAGGCAATTATTAAAGTTCAGGAGCTATTTTATTGTGCACCGCTTGTAAAAACCTTGTTATAATTTGTGTTATAATTCTTTAAGTTCTTGTTTTTCCACCCTTTATAATGACATTTAGTGAGACTGTAAGCTCAGACAGCTTTCAGTGTAGGAAAGAGATGTGCAAAGAGCAGATAAAACTCCGGTATTTAGCATTTATCAGGATGAAGTTGGAGAAGAAATCTTTTTCAGGAACTACATTGAAATAGGTGGTGAGCTGGATTATCAACAAATCATATCTAAAGAAAGGGTAAACATGCTGGCATTAGCCTAGCACTCAAATAAATTACTTAGCAAGAAAATGTCATAACTGGAGGCTCCAGCTATGTGTATTGTGTTTAAGTTTCAGAATCAAATGATAAAACCATGAATATTTTAGGCGACACACTGCCAGAACTTGATGGTTGCTTTCCTAACGGTATTAAACCCCAGTTAAAGCATCAGTTTAAGGCTAACCAGTGTACACTCTGGTTTGGGTAATATTCTTGTCTCCGTCGAGAACAAGAGAAGCAGCGGTGCTCAGAATGTGACTGGTGGGACATGATCCCAGTGCTACTGCAGACCGTGTAATAATACTTCCACTGCACTTTAAAGCTACAAGGTTTGGAAGCATCAATAATATTTTATTGTCTCCATGTGTTACTGTGGTGACATTTATTTATTTTTTGTGACAGGCACTGGCTCAGGATGCACTGATCTAATTCACTCCAAACATGGTACAGGACTGGAAATGATACAGTCAGATGCCTCATCTTAAATTACGCGGATTGTCACTTGGGGCAAAAAAGTCTTAATTTCTACAATAAAAAGATTTCCTAAAAAAAACCAACATGTGGCATGATTGTGGGACTCACAGTAAAGAAACCACAGAAGATTACCTTAAATCCCATGTATCATAGCCCGTTTAGCTAACTGTCATCATATTTTTCCCCCAGGTTCGGTTTATTTTCTGGCTCATCAGCTCGTTGCTAACTGTATCAGCCATTTGGAAAAGAAGTCGACATTTTTCTTACGAGAAGGTTTAATTGGAGTCTATAGCACCAATACTGAACTAAGCAAATGACTGTGTAAACACTCACGTGACTAATGAATGCAAACTTTGGCTTTTGTTCGCTAGACACTATGAAAACCAAATGCTTGTCACCACGTTAGCTAAAAGAGGCTTAAAAGCTACAATAGGAATATTAATCCATAAGGGGGGAAAACAACGTTAACTACTGAAATCTAAAGACAGCCAAACCGGGTTGTCTCCATGTTTGCCCAGATTTGCTACACAGTTGGTACATCTCTGTACAGAATGCCGCTCCAACATTGGCTAAAACTCATTTACCAGAAACGGCATCGTAAAACTAAACCAGACCACTTTTTACAGGAAGTGAAAAAAAGAAACCTTCACATTTTCAACACAGTGAATTGCTTTGGAGTTCATACGTTAAAAAATAATTGCTTACTGAGAGGTCGGGTACTTGGAGTACTGAATGTAAAGCCAAACACAACTAAAAAAAATACATGTCTGGATTACATTTTAGTTTCCTGTTCTCCTTGATAAATACTTGGCTCAGCAAAGAGGAAATGTAGCTGCGCTGTTGATCTCGGGCATGTGCTGTATCATCCAGAATAACCTTAAATCACCTGCATTAATGGAGCCCCCAACGCCAATGATCTGTTAGCAACACAGAATTCCCCACCATTCCTACCACTTTTCTCTTTAGTTTTGGCACGTAGACTTTTCACAAATTATGAACGGTTTCTTCAAGTGCTAATAACCCCCCCCCCCCCCCCCCCTCACCACCACCACCCCAACACTGTGCCACCCTGGGTGCTGAGCGACAAGCGACACACTGGAAGTCAGCACCAGTCAGCATCACTGTCCCCCATGTCATGGACGAAGCTAATTAACCTGTACAATTAAAACCGTGTTAGCTCTAATTAAGACTTGATGTCTTCACACCATCACTGCCAGAGCCTCTGACTCTGGGCCGACTGCGACAGGCTGGCAGCAGCCGATGCACACGTATCTGAGGATCCAAAGGTAGACCGTGCCAGACAAGGTGACGGTCAGGGCCAGGAGCAAGAGGCTGATAAGGGTCTGAGGGCTGAGGAGGATGTCGGAGGAGGCAGACGAGTCGGAGGAGGGATCCTGGGCTGCAGAAAAGGAGGAGGAAACAAGCAGATCTATGAGAAAAGGCTACAGAAGCATCAGCGTTAAGCGTGAAGGAAGGTGTGAGGATGTAAGAAGATACCAGAAACTGCCTGTAGTCGCAGAGCCGCAGAAATGAGGAGACGGAGAGACTTAGACAAAGAAAAGCAACAAAAAAAACCACCTCCCTCCAGTGTCCCATGTGAGGCTGTAACTACTTTAGTACTGCACCATTAAAACCATAGACATATACGTAGACGCCTCGTGGGGCGGGTTCTGCCTATGCTGCGCCATGTTGAATGTGGCAAATCTGCTGTTAGACTCAGACACTTAAACAGTATCAGAGGGACTTTAATCTCAGAATATACCTTATATTTGTAATATTTTTATTTTGTAATATTACAAGTTTATTTTCGTAGCCCTTTGGCTTCATTCTCCTGACTTTATTCTCGTAAAGAATAAAAATAATTAAAAGAATCTAACCTGGCTATTAGTCCAGGACTAAAATAGTTCTGCAAACTGTGACTATTCTGGAAATGTCCCCCCTTAATTATCATATGACATTTTTCTCATATTAGTAATGTTATCTCTTTGATACGCCCCCAAAAAGTCTGTTGCTAATCTGTGTTTATACCAGATCTCAAAAGGGTCACACGGTTTTATGAAAAAATGAAGACCACAATGTCTAGATTTAACCAATTGATTTTTATAATCATAACACATATACAAATATATTTCTCTCTCTCTCTCTCTCTCTCTCTCTCTCTCTCTCTCTCTCTCTCTCGCTCTCTCTCTCGCTCTCTCTCTTGCTCTCTCTCTCGCTCTCTCTCTTGCTCTCTCTCTCTCTCTTGCACACACACACGTATATATATATATATACACATACATACATACATACATACACATCTATAATCTGGACATATAGTTATATATAATCACACACCTGTTTATTTATAATACTTCAAAATCTATATATGCACATCTATATCTAAAAGCATCAATCAATAGCTCTCTGTTCTGCCAATCTCTATCAATTAATCTATATATATTTCTTTACAAGTACATATAAGCTCCATCTATATCTAAATACTTAAAACATATATACAGGGAACATAGACGTTCAGTACTTTCTGCCACATAAAATATGGCGGTGACGTTGACGTGCAACCCTGCGCCCAATGAGGCGTCTACGTTTATATGTCTGTGATTAAAACCAACTGCAGACTCCACGTGAGAATCTTTAAAAGGAGACGCAGACTAAACTGATGCCATGTTTAGTTGCTCCTGTTGTTTTCCAGGAGGCTTTTCTGTGCTCTGATCAACACTGAAAGTCTGGGGAATCTAAGAACCTCCAAAATATCTTGACAGCCTTCCCCCGACGGACAAGTTTTGTCAGGAGTCTAACTCTGAAAAGCCGCTCAAAATGTAATCAACTTTGCCTGTGCAGACTCTTAATCATCCGGGCCGTGATCTGCCAAGCCTCCCCTCACACCAACTGACACCAAACAATAGACTCTGATTATTATCCAGGGTAGTAGTTTACTCGGTTTTATGTGGTAGACCAATGCAAAGTGGTGCCTGGAAGGGAAATGATGTGTGGTTTTCTAAACCTTTTGTGACTAAATTTCTTTTACTCTGATATCCCTAAACAAACTCTCACCCCCATGGCGGCGGCTCCCTCATACTTGATGAAATGTCCAACTTTAAGGGGCTTTGCGACGAATCTGTTTGTTTTCCCATAAACTCAATCAGATTCCACCTCTGCAGGTCTGTGGTTAATATAGCGGATATTAAAGCTGCTGATGCGCTTCTCTCCTGTTACGATGCTTAAAAAAAACGGCTGTGTTTACTGAAACAGTGACGGGCGTAACGGTGATTAGGAAAGAGGGGGAAAGATGAATAGGCAGTTGATTTATGCACAGTCTTCAAACATGCCACCATCTAATCAGCACTAATTAATTCAAATCAAATCTCGCCGAGGCCTTAGTCCCTTTGAATGATAAGTAAAGATGACAGAATGTATAATTAGCAAACAGAAATATATGTCTGTTACATGTCAGGCAAACTTTAAAAGAAAACACTTGTGACAGCCTGTCACTTTAAATCCCACGTTTTTTTTTTATATGTCATTATCCTAACTTTTGGGGGGGGGGGGGGCGCTGTTATGTGTGCTGTGTGCATCTCCTCTTTCACGCTTTCAAGGCACCGCGTTGGAGGAAAAAAGAATAAATCTGTGGCAGTCAAATGGCACAAAAGGCTCTGGCTAACATTATGGTGTGAGCTATGTGGAGTAAAGGTGGACAGTTTACTCTGCTATTTAGCTTTGATCCAACGTTTACAGTCCATTGACAAATGAACTTGCAGTCTCTCAGCACACAGAGAGGAAGTGAACGCATGTTTTAGATGAGGTTTAGGCGCCAGGAGTCAGGTTGCCATGGTGGCTCTTCTACTGGAAGACGAACGGTAGGCTTACCTCTTGCTGAGTGTAGCATCAGCAGCAGGCTGATGATAACTCTTCCAGCAGCGGCCATCCTAATACTCCACTGGGTTCACTGGGAAAAACACCGGACAATCGGGAGAAACGCAAGAAAACTGACTGGAAGGTTCAACAATTAAAATTCAACATTCAAGACAGTTTGAATGACAACGTCGACCATGTATTCATGTGTTTTAAATGAAGTTTTAGACTTTTATGTTTTGGATCAACATCGTGCTAAATGGTCCAATGACAAACCTCACAGGGCATGTCTCCAGAAATCAAGGACCGTGTGTCCCTGAGTGCATTTGCTGATTGTATTTGGGCTTTTAAAATAACTTTTGAAGTAATGGCTTCTTCCTATCTTGAGTGGCCCTTCAGTCCAGTGTTGACGTCCACATTCGTTGAAAGGGTGAGAATTGATTGGTGTGACGGATGGACGTTCCCACTATGAACGTGGCGCCTCCAGGCAGCAGCAGGATAATGTGCCAAGAAATGAACCAGACAGGTGGAGGCCTACTCCTCTGATATGTCGGCTGATTTCTACAAAATACATCCACAGTGGTGCCTCTGTTTAACTTAAAGGCTGTGAATGAACATTATTGATCAGGAGCCTAAAAAGCTCCCCAAATCCTTTGAAGACACAGTCCTCTCAGTGTATGCAGCTCCTGAATCTGAAGAAAGAGGTGAAAAATTCTCGAGAAAATTTAATTCTCTCATTATTCTGAAATTCAGAAAAAGGAAATCATTTTATTGACCCAAATTGATCTAAAAAAGGAAGAGTTTGGTCACATTAAAATTCAGGGAAAAAAAGAAAATGCATAAAAATGATGTAAGACTAATTTTATTTGCCATAATGCTGTCATGTTTATCTTTTCATTTGTAAGGATTTCCTGAACGTTTGGGGATAAAAGTTTAAGGCTCTATGCACAGTCTATGAGGGCCCCCAAGTGGTCAAATAAGGATTAGCTGAATGAATCAGGACCAAGTTCAGGCTGTTCCAGACATTCAGCATGCCAAGATGAGTGCAGACAGAGAGTTTATACAGCTTGGCATTAGATAAAGATGCCTTACTGTCTGCTTATTACAACTAGATTTCAATTTTAAATTTCTCTTCATAATCCAAATGGTTGAAGGTCATTCAAACAGGTTAATATCACATCAATGTGGCGTACCTAGGTTGGATCAAGTCAGGATTTAAAGGTGCATAACCACGTTATTTGACTTTATTTATCTATACGTCAGTAGCTCACTCTGGTTGCATACAAAGTTTTTATGTTTTTTATGAAATATTATCCTGTCCAGCTGGCTTATTAGTTGTCATTTTGTTGTTTTATGCTTTTTTTGCTCAATTTGTTAGTAAGTAAAGCCTTTTTTGTTTATTTACGATATTAATGGAACGACGTATTGCGCATGCAGCAGGAGTTAAAGCAAGGAAGCGGCTAACGGCTATTAGCATCTCAACAATGAAAATGATCCAAGATCCAGTGATAAAAAGCGCAAAAGAATATGATTCCAAGAGAGAAAAGACTGGAATGACTCTGGGAATACCATATGAACTTTGGTGTTCACTGAAGCAGACGCTAAACCTGTTGATCGCTCAGATGTGAGGCTGTTTAAGTTTTTGTAGATTGGTTTATTTAATTAATAACAGTTGGTCTTCGATCCCCGCTGAGCTGCCGCTTTACATTGAGGCATTTCAGAGGGTCAGGCTCGGTCCGGCATTATGTACAATTGATTTACAAATTAAGCAAACCGGCATTGTGATAGTTCTGCAATACTTTTGCTAGATGTCGCCACGTCTGAATTATGTTTCGGCCCAAAAAGGACTATCAAAACACTATCAAGATGGAAGCTTGGTGTATATAACCTTTTTTTTTATCATGATCAAACAGCTTTTGGTCTTTTTTTATTACGTGACTATATGCCTTTAATAAAGTCAGTCACGTAACTAGGATACCATCTCAAATCCACCTTGCCAGCTTCTCTATTTGCCTGAAAAGCTGCAACAGGACACGTGAAAAAAATATTTGTTTCAAAGAGGAGGTTTACATCCATGAGCATACAAACAAATGTTATTTCCCAGGTGAAAAATAATTCTATTAAAAATATACTTTAATAAAGTGTACTAAGTATATTTTCTACTTTTTGTACTATTTTCGTAAAATCCAAGTATAGTTAAGTGTATTAAATTATGTATTAACTTCAACTTAACATCTATTTGACTACACTTCAAGTGTAAATAGTATACTAAAATGGAACAACTTTTTTTAAACTTCAAGTGCACTAAAATACACTAATGAAAATTAAAATTGATGAGCATTTAGGCACACTTACAGTACAATTGCATTGTATTGCCATTCTAATAGAAATACACTTAAAAAGGCATTGCAGCGCAAATTATAGTTGTGTTTAAATACATTTTGTGCATACTGCTATCATACTTATAAATACTATAAACAGTTAATTTAGTATGCCTCTGTAATATTTCAAGTGATCTACAAATGCACTTCCTAACTATATTTAGTGCTTTTAAAGTGTCCCAATATTACATTAATAATGTTTTTGAAGTGAATTTCAATTACAACCTAAACATCATAGACACGTACTTTCAGTGCAATGTTATTATAGTGTAAGGTAGAAACAAATTGTTTGAAGTATATTTTATCTGCACTTTTATCCCCATTTACTTATACTTAAGCATGAATGTTGCTATTACACAAAAAGTGTATTATATTACAATTCAGTTCAAGTGTATTAAATCAACAGATTACACATTGCATTTCAGAAAAGGATCTTTATTATTACCACGAAAGTAACATACAAAAGCAGTTACTGCTTGATCTACACCTTGAACTGTCACCTTTCTCTGAAATGCCGGGAACAGAACAATGGCGAACAACTTATTACACAATGCACATCTAGCTCTGACTTGAATTACTAGAGGCCTTGTA
The DNA here is from genome assembly GCA_037039145.1 of Fundulus diaphanus. Lineage (NCBI taxonomy): Eukaryota > Metazoa > Chordata > Actinopteri > Cyprinodontiformes > Fundulidae > Fundulus > Fundulus diaphanus. Next base: position 16,007,358 of record CM073131.1, on the reverse strand, counting down.
GCTCTCATTGTTGCACTTCCTTCGTAGAAGGGCCCGGATCTCTGCCACCTCGGTGTTGGGGAATCGCTCCCTCACTGCATCTGTGAAAACAGGAAAGAGGGCATGAATTAAAACATGATGTATAACATTGAAATAGAATCATTGATGATAATGGATTTGTCAATGAATCATGACAATGGATTTGGGTTCATAACTATCACATTACTGTACCTATAATTGCATTTGTTTTTTCTTGCTCAAGCTGCTCCTTCAGCTCACCTTTTTTTCCTTTCCCTGTGAGAGTTGCCTTGGCCAAAGTTTTCCCGCCAAACACCAATGCGGCCAGTTCCTGTGTGAAGAGGGACATCCTCCTCCCACTCAGCCTCTGATAGAGGCGTTTTGGAACTCTCACTGTTGAGTTGCCCAATGACACCTGTGAAAACACACAAGCAGATAAAGACAAAAGGTAAATTAAGAACACTTCTCTATAGGGAAGGTTGGCACGTGTCTTGGTTTCAAGTGTTTTAACACAAACCGTACCTCCACGTACGTAAGATTAGTGAGATTTATTGTAAGATTTTTTTGTGTGTAGGCTTATTTCAGGGGTTAAAGCAAAAATAATCAGTTCGACTGAATTTTTTTTTTTGAGTCAGCCCATGTATCCCGAGCCGTGGACGTCATGCCACATTAGTTCCCTCACTTGCTTATTGTGCAAAGTCAACTTTAACCAAATCTGATAGTTTTACAATATGCAATGACCATTCCTGTTTCTGTCCCACCTTTCAACTTCAGAGCCTTGGCATCATCCTAGACAGCTCTCTCCATCCACTGCTTCCAAGTTTTATTTCTGCAGCATCAAGTTCTTCCTTCACACTTTAGCCAAACTGGTCCACAGTCCACTTTACAGTTTCAGCTCCCTTCCCTCCCTGTCCTCCAGAAAACCTCCATAAACTACAACTAGTGCAAAAGACAGCAGTTTGCATCATTACATCATCTACTTCACACCTGAACATTAACTCCTCTGGCTTCCTGTCACATTCAGTATACATTAATCCCATGATCATACAAGGCCAACCACAACCTGGACAATGCAGGACACATAACCAACACTATGACGTCATACATTTTAGTTTAACACAGATCGCACATTACAATAATCAGTCTCTGCTTTGCCCGTTATTGCACAGCAATTAATTATCACAACTCCTGAGTTTATAAAAAGTCATCACTTAACTATTTTAAAGTGTAATAAAACTGCTAACTTTTAGCCCTGTGACTGGAGACCTGTCCAGGATGGACCCTGTGTCCCCGCCTCTCACTCACTGACTGCTGGAGAGTCAAAAGCCCCCCATGACCCCGTGTGACGTCGAATGCCTTTCCCCCACTGATCTCCATTTATTCCCTGGATTGCTGATTTGCCCAAAAAATTTAAGTCACTGACAGCCATCTTGCTACTCCCTACTGTCACAGAATCCCATAGGATTTGGTTGCAACAACAAGCAGTTTTTTGGCTGTGTTAAAACGTTTCATAGATAATTTTACAGTCAGTGGAAGTACTAACACTATCAACTACTAGGAAATTAGGTGCTGAAATATTTTACATGATATATAGATATATATAAATAAATAACATGCATAATATTTCAGTACTTGATAGTTTTAGTACATAACATAAAAGTATATGGCATTTGACATTTTAAAAGTCACGAGAAACATGAGAAAATCCTCGTTATCCGATGCTGTAGCGCACATATTCCCTAGTTACAGGAGGAAAATAGGGAGTACCGGTGTAGCGGCTGGTGGCTTCACAGCGACCTGTATTATATACGGCCAATCAGCACCCAGTGAATAAATAGAGATCAGTGGTTTCACCATCAGATATGGCTTGACGTCACACCTGTACGGAAAAGTGGGTATAGAAAATCGATGAAGGATGGGATGTTAAATTTTTAAAAAGTTTAATAAAATTGCTCCAAGTTTATCAGAAAAAACAACTTGCTTTTAAATATGAAAATGTTTAATTACCAAAATGTTATTAAAGTATTGCGTGAAGTTAAATATTGTTGAAGGTAATCTTGGCTGCAGTACTGTCTGTTTGGCAGGTGTTTTAGGGTCGGAGTAAAATGAGTCCATAGAACCACAGACAGGAGGCTTTCTCAGCGGTTTCTAGTACGACTTGCTTCTACAGTGAAGCTTAACATCGCGCTCCACTCCGTGTTAAAATAAAAAAAATAACTTAATTAAAGCTCTCTCAGAATCGCCATTAGTCTCCCTCAGTTAGAACCCGTTCTCCAGTCCATGTTGTAGCTGCAGTTTATTTTTTTTAATCTTTTTGACGTAGTTTCCTTAATAATCTGTATGCATCTAAATCCTCATCATTTAAGTAGTGTCCTGGTGGGCAGCGGCTCATCAGGTGGAGCTGCTGCTTATTGACTGACAGCCGATCTGACTGCAGCTCTGCCTTTTTTTTTGTTCAGAAAAGCGCAGGTGCGTTTTATTTTTTTTACTCTTTCCAAATCGGACCCAGTCAAATGCAGAACATTGTTGCACATTCCAACCCGTCTTTAAAAAAAAGAAAGGAAAAAAAAGCGTGTTGTGCTGAATTGTCCTGAGCTAGCGCTTTACTCTTCGAGTTTAAATAAAACGTAACAGCGAATAATGAGGAGGTTCCTGGTCGGTCGCTGCGTTTATCAGCTAAGTTACTGGAAGGAGGGAATAAACGCTGAAAGGTGACATGGCCACAGGTGAAAATAATTAATTAACTGCAGGAGCAGCAACAGACACGCTTACCGAGGGAAATTGTTGTCAGCTGTTCAATCCGCTGAACTTTCTGACCTGCTGGTTCATAAATCCAAAGAAAACCTTTGACCTGAGCTAATAACCAGATATACACCAATTTTGTATGGAAATATATTTGTATTAATTTATTTTGGCAAGACAATTTTAAACTGCTAAACAAAAATCCATGATATCCATGACTTTGCCCCAAAAATTAACAAATTTCCTGACTGTTCCTGAAAATCCATGATATTACAAAAATTCCATAAACTGTGGGAACCCTGCAAGCAACTGCTGCAAATTCTTATGTGAATAAGACCATATATCCTATCTCACTGGACCCTTCTCTTGACTGATAAGTTGAGATGCTTGACAACAGAGATGGAAGATTAGAACTATTTATTGGAGTGGATATATAAATAAGTCTACATAAATGATTGAAAACGCAATTTTATATCTTTAATCACAATGGAAGGGGAAGAGATGTATAAAAGCAGTATGACACTTGTGGTCACAGTATTGGTACCTGCGCCACTCTGCCAGAGGCCTTGTAGTTATATCCGTACCACTTGAGTTAAGTGGATTATTTTCAAATTTGTAATGTGGGAAGTCAGGTCTGTATTCTAAGACATAACATGTAACATGCATGTTCTTCAAATTAACAGTGCGATGCATGTCTTAAATTCATAAAGTTGACTTCATGACCTCAATGAAAATGACTGTAGGTGTATGGGAGGGTTCAGGTGGTGGCAGAGATAACCCTGGCATCACTAGCATACATATACAACCACCCACCTTTCAGAGCCTTCAAACTGTCCTCATCCATTTCAGCAAAAACTGCAGGCTCCGTCCCTGGCCGCTGAGACTCCGCCTGAGGGATGGCGTCTCCTCCTCCTCACTGATGTCAACCACCTATGCAGAAAACATCAACCTAATTACCTTAAACAAAAAGGGCAGCTACACTCCTAATAATACACACGCCAAAACACAATTTTCATGGTGTGAGAGTGTGAAGAAATCAACAGAGTTCATACACTCTTGAATAGTAACTAATTTTCACAAAAATGCAGTTCTGCTACATCTTACCCTGAGCACCAAGGGCATTGGTTTGTAGGTTGGGTTTGGACTTTGGTACTGTTCAATTGAAGCACAAAGTGTGCCAGTGCATGCATTTTAGCACAAATAGGCTATAATCCACCACTGTAAAATTATCTGTGGAACACTGCTCATTATTTGATGAAATCAGTTACATTTTTAAACGTACCATTTTTCGTTTTTTGGGTGGATCAAAAATATCACAACATGTGTCGTCGGAATCAGACTGATATCTAGCAGGAGTAGAACTGAGTGGTCTTGTAGGTTGCCGTTTGAGGTCCCTCTTCAGCTGTTCGCCCATCTTGGCCGTCTGTGAACCAGACTGACAACGTATATTTTGTTTAGGAGAATGAAACTTTGACTTATGTCCACACCACCACTTTAAGTAACTGCAGAGACTCGTTTTTTAATAGCTTGTGCAAGTGTATTTCTATATATTGCGACACACTTTCCAAGAATCCACCTCCATCCATCCATCACATTGACAATATTTGTAACAGGAGACTGAATCTTAACTTAACATGCCTGGCATTCCAAAATAGCTAACTTGATTTGTTTCAGTCTTTTGAGTAATATTTATCATTTCAAATAAATATTTGCTGGCTAAATCTGCTAAATGCTTGAGCACCCAGTTTGGAAAAGTCTGGAAAAATTCTCAATGTAACTCCCATGGCAAACATATTCTACGATGACACAGCATTATTTGTAAACTGGAAACACAAAGTTCCATAACTGTTCAGTCATAAGTCAAGCTTACGGTCATTCCTTGCTTCACCGCCCCCTTCTTCTGGCCAGACTGACCCAAGGAAGACCATATATCCTCCCCCTTGAGGTAAGCAACACACTTCTGGACTACTTATTTGTAGTTTTCTGTAAAGAAGACACATAAAATACAAATTCAATGTGACCTTTTATTAATAAAAAATAAAATGTTCAAGTCAGGAATGCGCCCTTAGCAACACCCTTAGCAACTACACGTATCAACATAAAAATAGAAAAAAACATGAAAAAAGTAAGAATTAAAGAGGCTAAAATGTTTAAAGTAAATTTCCATTTACTAGGTGGCATCATGACGATGGATAAGTGGTTTGAGGAACAATTTGGAGAGACTTCTACAAATATGAATTTTGATCTATCAAAATTATCTATTTATCAAATATTTATTGATTATTATCTCTTGTTTGGCAGCATTTTAGCGACTAAATTAATGACATTAATAAAATAAATTAAGACCTTACTGTTATCTATCAAAATGTGTGCCCTTATTTTTTTTATTTAGGCTATGTAAATATTTAGTTTAGTGCAGAAAGAAAATAACGGAATAAACAAAAAAAAAAAAAGTTCTCGTGCTGAGAGATAAGCTAGGGTGATCAACAGTCCTGTTTTTTCCAGGACATGTCCTGTTTTCACGGCCTGTCCTGGCTGTTTTTTATAAAGTGATGAAAATGTCCTGGTTTTCAAAAAAACTGCAGGGAAAGATCAGCTAAACATCAAAATATAGATGGGCAAACAAGGAGGATGAGGAAGAAAAACAGGATAAAGAGGAAGAAAACTAAAGATAGAAATATATTTTGTTAGTTCGTTTTTTGTAAGTTTGTGAGAGCTATTTTTGTTCAATTTGGAGGTATTTCTTTTAGTTATTTATTATTTATATATGTATTTTTCTAATACAGAAAATACATTATTTCTATCATCATTTCATTCATTATTTTTGAAACCTGTCATAATAAAACATCCTGAGTAACCTCTGAGAAGCCTATCTGAATTTGCGTCTTGTAATAAATATAACAATTTTCTACCCATACATAGGAGGCAGAGCCTACTTTAAATGTATTGAAATTAATAAGGCATCTTGAGTAAACTTCGAGTATCATTTGAGTATCTGTTTGCCGGGACGAGTGTCCTGTTTTTTGGTAATCAAAATATAGTCACCCTAGATAAGCTATATACCTATTTGTGTCTGGGAATTTTACAAATATTGTGTGATTAAAAAAAAAAAAAAAAAAAAAAAAAAAAAGAATGAGACAAAGTTTGAGAACGGTTTGTTGTTTTTATTTGAGCTTTCGTGCACATTACACATTGAAACGGTTGTCGTTCAAGGTCAGGGACTATTTTTTTTTCTAGCGGAAGGAATGCTGGTATTTAACTTCATGAAAGTTTCACTAATATTTCTTTTTACTTTAATATTGTGTGGGAACAGTTTTATAAAAGCAATAAGGTAGGCCTACTCGAGGCAAGCTTCGCTTCGCGTCGTGCCTAACAACGCCCTTCGGCCGTTAGTGCTACTTATTCACGATACAGCACAGCCTCTCCTAACTTATTGATAACACACAGTCTATGTTTCAAGCACTTCATCATTAACGTTAAATTACAAGACAGTAGTCGGTTAGCTAATGTTACAAAGAGTATTCAGAACAGTTTGAATGCTTTAGAACTTACCTGGCCATGAACAGCAGTTTGGCTGCAACCGGCTTCGGATCTTGCGTGTGTTTAGCTGGTAAAATCACCTCTATCCAGCCTTCCTGGGACTGAAGGTCTTCCAGCATTTATATATGCATCCCGTATAATAGATGTACTATCTGCAATAACGGACCCGTCTACGAAATAAAACAACCCATACATTGTGCTAACTTTACCCTGTTATCGCCTGAGTATCAGTGATGAATAATTTCAAACATTAACTATTTGGGTGGCGCCCAAACTTCTACATAGGGATTGGATGGCGATGATGCTGCGCACACTGATTGGATGTGGGAACCGAATGATGGGTAGGTCCAATTCCTGGGTCCGTCCATTCGTAGCATCTACTGCTTAGTCTTGATTTTTGAATCTTGATCTGTTGCAGTGCTCAACAATAGTTATTCAAATATGCCACCTGTACAATCAAAGTTTTTTTTTCCGGAAAACCAAAACGAAAAACTGAAACTACTTCCGTTTTTCCATTTAAAATCAAAAACGGAAAAACGAAAAACAAAGCAGTTTTTCCTTTCTTGTCAACACAATTTAGAAACCAAAAACCAGAAATACTTAATGAAAAAAAAAACGGCCCGTTTTTGGAAGACGATTTCACGGATGGACCGGAAGTGCATGAGGATATTTCAAAATAAAAGCCTAGATAAACGCGTAACATAATGCAAGCCTGAAGAAAAAACACAAAAAACCGTAGAGATGTTATTTGAATATAAAGATGACCTTTTTATGTTATCATAGTTTATTGTGGAGATGTGAGCTTTATTACATTATTGTGTGTTTTATTGATGGAACATAAAGATTTTTGTATTTTACCATATTTTATGAAAGTACTCTGATATGCTACTAAAAATAAACTTATTTTAGAGTGTACTAAATAAAGCATACAGAAGTCACACTTCTAATAAAGTGAGATCATAGTACACTTTAAAACAGTATACTAACAATTCATTTCCAAAAAATATACTTTCCATAAGTACACTGAATTGCCACTCTAAGTATGTCACATTTAATACACTTAAAAAAAAAATAAACTTCTATACAATTTAAAATACATTAACAACAAAGTACACTTTTAAAAAGTACATTTAAATAATAATTTGATTACTGGTAAATTAGTATACTTACTTTTTGGACTCTTAAGTTGAACTTAATTACATCTTTTTTGAAGTATACTTTTAAAAAGTACATATTAAGTACTCTTTAAATAAAGCACAACAAGTAGAAGCATACTTGTTTCATACTTCACGTACTTCAATCATATTTCTAATACACTAAAGTATACTACTTTTTTACCTGGGTTATATAAATCTTGTGTACCCTACAGGCTAGGTTTTGGTCAACAGTCCTTGTAGCTGTTGCAATCAGGCCACCCAGTATATATATATATATATATATATATATATATATATATATATATATATATATATATATATATATATATAAGCGCAGTAGTAGGGGAGTATATACACTACCATTCAGATGGCGTTGGAATCTGACTCATCAGGAGATCAAATCACGTTTGTTACTGTATCAGATGTGTACACCGGTGATGCTGGAATAAAATGTATCTAAATCTTCATACAAACCAGACACTCATGCCAGGCATGCAATACGATGAAAGGAATACGGTTAAACAATCTTAGTTACACTGATCAACAGAAGACAGAAAGAATAAAATATAAAACTGCTTTGCTTCATTTTATTTTATATGAACTCTTAGCAGTGTGGCACCCGGAATTATGTTGGAAATCTCTTTTTTCGTGAATATGTTTTTACACAAAATACGTTTTCAAATTAAAAGGTTGATTTTACTATTAAAGGGGGGGGGGGGGCAGATTATGCCACTGTAATAAAAGTTGAATACATTTTAAAGATGATTACACATGGTTACCAGGGGTGCATGAGCATCTCTGGCATGAGTTCAAATACATTGAAATATACCAAATAAACACTGTTTGTATTTAGGAACCAATCATCTGAGGGAATTTTTGGTTCTAATTTTAAAATGATTTCGGTAAGATTTTGTGTTCAGTTACAACTCTAAGCACTGGAATTTGTTAAAATCTCTCTTTGGATAAAGTTTGTGAGACAAAATGTAGATACACAACAACAACGACACACTGAAATAATCACATGTCAACGTAATTCATCCAAACTGCTTGCCTTAAAGACAAGGTTTGTTATAAAACGAAGAAGAATTAGAGTAATTACAGCTACAGATCAAATCAATACCTGGTTTATTACTGACTAAAACAGGATTTTTAATTGTGTTTTAACTCACAGCAGAACATGTGAAAGCTCTGTCCTCTGAAGCTGTCATCCCTCTAAGATGCAACAGGCTCTCCATCACAAAGACGAGCAAATGTACCAAAGATCCTTCTGCTTCTGCAAGGAATGAAGAAAGACTGCTCATCTGGGAGGGTCCCCTGCCCACATCTGCTCAGACAACAATGATCTCCCTTCACTGAGGAATTAGCACTTGTCTCTGCTCTAGGACATCTGGTGAAAGATCCTCCTTCTCTCCTCCTTCCCTCCGCCTGCTTCCTTCCTCCTCACACTGATGTTGGTCAGCGTTGCTTCGCAGCAGGGGAGGGTGAAATGAATCAATGGCGCGTGGAATCAAAGTAAGGCATGTGAGCGAGAAGCAGCCGTACATCCAGAGCCACGGGCTGTTTCAGGATTTTCCTCCTCCACTGGGAGGAGTCACGCCGGAGGTAGCAGGAGAAGATGCAAAGCGGACAGCGTAACACATGCAGGTTGCTTCAAAAGATAAGGATCATTAATATTCCCTGTCCACAACAGTTCTGCCAAGCAGGAAAGTTACATCCAACATCATGTAGCACCCTCTGGTGGTTTGAAGCACAATGCCTCAAAGATGTGGAGATGATTTCTTAGTGACCTTCATTTGATATTTAGGGAACCCAAAACTACGAATCTCCTGTCAAGAGGACATTTCGCTTTAAAAAAACCCAAAACGAACGGCATAATTACAGTATTTGGATCTGATTCCTCAATAGCCAACAGCCACAACCATTACCATAATGTTTTGGACATGCAAGCATGCATGTGTTAGTATAATAGGATGAATCCCTTTTAGCAGCACAATAATTAATCTGCAACAGAGCTGTATAATACCACAAATCGGAGAGCCAGAAACCCTACAAATCTTGAAAGAATGAAACATAAATAATTTACAGTAAACCTCTGCATGTTTTTTTTTCCTTTTCAAAACATAAAGAGTCTGTGGAAGTGAGCCTGTGTGAAACAGAAACAGCAGAACCCTTTATAGATGACAACGGAGTGTGTGCAACAGCAGAAGTGGGATTGTTAACGGTTTCAAATGGATTTTTCTATTGGGATAAAAGATCTCTCTAATGGGAATACGTCAATGGGATGCTGGCCAGCTATTGGCTAAAGGAAAAGGATGAGGGAGCACTCTTACTTTGCCTGAAGATCCTCTATTACAGAAACATAGGTGATATTTGGTAAAGAAAAGAGGTGAAAATGATGGATTTCTCCAGGGATTCGGGTCTGAGGGGGCTTTGACCGGGTTGCCAGTCCATTACAGAGACAAACAACCATGCGCACACACACACACACCTAAGGGCATTGTAGAGATGCCTTGATAGCCATGTTTTTTAGACTGTAGGAGAAAGCCAGAGTACCCAGAGAGAACTCATGCATGCACAGGGAGAACATGCAAACTAAATGCAGAATATGCAGAAAGCTCCAAGGCTGGGGTTCAAACCCAGGACCTTCTTGTTGCAAGGCAACAGTGCTACCAACTGCATCACTGTGCAGCCCCCAAATAACATGTTGTCGAGAGAAAAAAAAACTACCTGCAGTGAGATGTTTAAAATTTAATGAGATGAGCTGCGTAGCCTACATACACCTATCTATGTGATGTTGTGCAATCAAGCCATGAGGAAAAATCAGACTAAGTTTAAAGCTACTGAAATATGAGACTTTTACAGGACCCTAGGGCACATCACAGCAGGGGGGAGCCAGCACTGCAGCAAAGCTAAGCTGCCTTTCTCACATCTTCCTCTTTGCCTGTGGACCCTCGAAGAGAGAGTTCTACACTGGGGAGACAAGACACCCACGCCGGCTGCATGGGGTTCGTAGACTCGCCACATATGCAGGCAGAAACCAAGCTGAGTACATCCCTGCCCCGTTCCTACATTGGAGCCTGAACAGCCGACTGCCATGGAAACAGGCTGGTTATGATATTTCTGAGCTGTGCAGGAGAAAAGCTAACCCGGGACCGAGCCACACCTCTGACGCGCAGGGATCCACATGCTGCAGCCCAAGTTAGCGATTCGAGTCTAAGTATCTTCTGGGGAAATTATTATATTGATAAAATCAAGGGTCCTAAAGGTTACTGATTTTACTGAGCAAATCATTCTTTAAAATGTTATTTTCTCAAATAATGTTTTATTTATCTCATATTTGCATTGTGAATGGGTTTAAACTAGGGCTGTCAGTTTTAACACATTATTAACGAGTTAACTTTGTAAGACCACAACGCAATTTTTGTCGCGTGTTAATTGTGCGTCAAAACACACACCGTTCCCTAATGTTTTTTTTCCCCGCCGCGCTCTCCGGACTGTGTTTCTTTTACCCTCGGCGCTTTCCGTAGTTCCAAGAATGCTAGAGACTGTAGCAAAACAGACCCGCGCTCACTGTTGCCAAGTCCGCTTATTTTATGCGACTTTGGGCTTCTTTTTGCTAAAGTCTCTTGTTGCGGGTTGCAACAAGTGGTGATAACTGCTGAAAGTAGATTACGCAGTGCAGATCACCATTTTGAGCAGAGATTGGTTCTGAAGATGAGTTTTTACACGCTGATAACATTGCAGAAACCCAAGCCATAAAATGAATAAAACTTGTGACTTTATTGAAATGTAAAATTAGTATTAATTTATATGTATGTGCGTAATACCATGTCTATCTTTATTTAAGAGAGGGAAAAATATTTTGGCATGAAAACAGATATTTATTTACACATTTGTTTACACATTGTGTAAACAGGCTGTTATGATTAGTGATTTAGCCATTATTGGCCAGAGTTTAACATTTTATGGCACCAGGATGCTTTCTGTTAATAACGTCTTATACTTGATGAGTAGTTGTTTATTCATTTATTCCATATGTGTGCAGAGTTTGCAGTTAAAAGAATGCCAGTGCTGGAATTATCCTTTCAACTATTGTCCTAATATCAGTAGTTTGGGCTGATATTCACCGGAGAATACCTAACAGACAGAGAGTTATTTAATAAACATTAAATAACTTTAAACCGTGCATGATGGCACAACAGTGATTGTTGTATAATTTTTACCCACTCTAAAAAGACCCACAGTGGGCTTCTAGTGTGGAACCCAAGTGGTTTTAGTGAATACAAACTATATTGACCAAAATATTTGAGCTACTGAAACGTTTTCTATGAATTTCTCTTACACCTCACTGGAGAGGTCACCATGTGTAACACCAATACCGTTTGGCATTGTGTGTCTGTCTTGTTCTCTTTGTTTTTATCCAGGTTTTTTTCATATTTCTAGACCTTGCGCAAAGAAACTAACACAGCTAAAATTCTTAAAATTTATCCTGACGGAAACATGAACCCAGTACACCCACCCACCCATCCATCCACCCACCCACCCACCCACCCACCCATCCATCCATCCATCCATCCATCCATCCATCCATCCTATGAGGATGAAAACTGTCCACATTTGTAAATTGTTGTAAAACTAACTTAAGTAATATCGGTCTTTTACCAATTAGCACATTCTCTGTTTCTGCAGCTTTAGTTTACCTATTAATTCACAAATCCCATTTAGTCTTTGCCCTTTCTATGTATCTGTCACCTAATTACTTCCTTTAACATAAATGCGTCCGACAAGTGGCACACAGGAACACTTTCCACAGAGGAAGCATTATTCTGGCACAGGGACTTAGAAATTATAGCGCCTTGCCCCCTTAGGCAGAGAAACAAAAGGAAATGAAGGCAATAAAAAAGGAAAAAGTCTCAAACGCGGCTGCTTTTGATAATGGCCCATTAGGGGACTGAGTCCGAAGCTTTCAGCTGCTGACGCATAAGGCAAGATGTAAGATGGGAAAAGAGGCAGTTCAAGAAGAATAAAGGCGAAAAATGACTTTGAAAGAACAGGTTTCCCAGACAATGATAACAAACCTCATGAAAAGTGGGCGATGGTGAACAGAGCTCAACAGTGCCTTTCAAATTATGTCCAAAAACTCTTAGTTTTTTTACTGAGAAGGGCATACACGAAAGAAAGAAGACTGACGTGTCTTGTTCGCTGGGTGGACCTTAGAGGGATGATGGCTGATAAGACTGATAAAGACAGAAAATGGAGAAGCTCTTGAGTCAGCAAAAACACTTTTTCGACACACAACTTTATTTAGACAGGCAGTCGCCAGATGATGGAACACAGCAAATAACCAAGAGAGACGAGCCAAACAAACAGAGGCCCGGCAAACAGGTTGTGATGTTCGTTCTGCGTTTTGTTAAATATAAACACATAAAACCTTTAGTGTTTAGTGTGTGTGTGAATGCTCTGAGACTGAATTGGCAAATCCTAGTTAGTTATACTTTAAAGACATCTAGGGGGCAGTGAGCAAACACACCAGGAGGAGACGGAAACATCGAAATAGATCATCACAGCTTCGGACATTTCCTGACCAGCTTTTTATTCCAGATTTTTCTTACCATAACAGCTGAAGCTCTGTTAGATCAGAGGAGGATCTGTAAACGGCAATGTTTGAGTATTGCCAGATATTCTAAGTTAGATCTGGGTGTTGGGCTTTCTGACCCGCTTTGATCTAAATCATTCAGTTGTGGCGCCGGCGGTGGGTTAAGTGTTGTTGTCCTGTTGGAAGGTGAGTGTTCACCCCAGTTTCTAACAGGTTTCTGCCACGCTTTCCTCTTCCTGAACCCACAGCATGACGCCGCCACCACAAAGGTTCATGGTAGCAATGGTGTGTTCAGGGCGGTAGTTTCCCACCATTAACAGTGTTAGGCCCAGCCGTGAATGGAGAACAAGGACTGAGCTACACATGGAGGACGAAAGAGGCAAGTAAAAACTCTGAATCCCACAATTCACAGCATTAAACCCCGTTTTATGACATCTCCCAGGAAGGAGGAGCCACAGCGTGAGCTACAAGACTCAGGTGGGTTACTGAGGGCTTTCTCACTATTGCTTCCTGATAATCTGGTGGTGCCCAGAATTGGGCACAAAAAATACTAACTTGTCAATAATTGCCTTTGGAATGTATTAATAGTTTCTCATAAGCAAGCCAAAATATTGTTGCATAACAACGGTGAACAGTTTCTAGTCCCAAAAAATTCAAATGTGACCAGAGCAACTTCTTCCGTGTGTTTTCCTATGTGGCTTGTAGCAAACTGCAAACAGGACTGCTCAGGGTTCTCTATCAATAATTGCTTTCTTCTCGCCACTCCATAAAGACCAGTTCTGTGGAGTGCACAATTAATAGTTGACATGTCAACAGGTTCTCCCATCTGGATCGATCTGGTTCCTCCTCTTTGCCCAGCTTCTGGGTTTTTGGGGCACATTGGTGGGTCTTAGGCCGTGCAACAGACTTTTCTCTTGCAGATGATAGAACAGAGCTCTGTGAGGCGTTCAACGCTTAGGGTATTGTTCAATAACTTGTCCCTGGTTCAGTCTTCCTCACAACTTTTCCTCTGAGCTGTCTGCTGCTTTCCTTGGTTTTCATGATGCTTTTATTTCACCGATGTTCTCCAACAAACCTATGAGGCTTTCGCAAAAAACTGGATTTAGACTGAAATGACTTCTGAGGGCATTTGGGTGCACCATCTTTTATTTGGGGGGGGGGGGTATCAGAGTAGAGGTGCTTGAATACAATTGCTTGCCAAAACCTTTTGCATTTTCATTTGTGAAAGATTTAGAGAAACATCCAATTTTTCCTCCACTTCACCATCATATTGTGCCTTGTGTTAATCTATCACATACAATCCTAATAAAATTGCTCACAATGTGACATAAATGTGGAAAAGTTCAAAACTTGTGCAAGAGACCACAATTGGACAAGATAAGAAAACATTCCAGACAGCCCCCCCCCCCACCCCACCCCCCCCCCCCGGCTTTTATTGCCACGTTTTCTTTTTACATGTTTTTTTATTATTGCCACATTAATATGGATTTGCATTTTGATTAAAATGCTACGTATTACAGCTTGTCTCAATGCTAGAGGAGCTCAGGACGTAAAGATCATCCAATTCTACTCCACGCAGCAGTAAAAACAAAAAGGACCCCCCCCCCCCTCCCTCCAACAATGGCTCCAAGTAAAGAAGAAATTTTTCGATGCCTGACCAAAACAACAGGCATCATTAACTATTTATTATTGTTAACTGACATCCTGCTTAACTTTAGCTGTTTTTGTTCTGCTCACTGTTACTTCTCTGCTTGTTTTTTTTTCCTTTTGTTTGTTTTTTACAGATATCTGAAGTGAAATTCCTTGTTTGTACCATCAAACTTGGCGAATGAAGTTGATTCTGATATAACAGATAAAAAATACATGTAAACAGGCCGTTTTAAACAAATAATCAACTGAAGTGAAACATAGAGAAAGCACTTCAAAAATAAACAAAGCAATTAGTATTCACAGAAATAAATTCAGCATTATTAAAAATGCTGCTAGCCTAAATCTGCCGTTGTGCCTTTCGACGAACATTTTTCTGAAAAGATTTCTGCTCTTGTGTTTCATTTTGTCTTTCATAACTGTTTACCATAGCATCATCCACATAAAAAATGCTTTTTCAGTTACTAAAGTCAGTCTTAAATGAATATTTTTACAACAAAATGCAGTATTTTGTTTGTTAAAAAGAGGCTTGTAGGAAAAGCAAAATATTAGACAATGGATCCAACACACTTCTCCTCAGAGAATCAGATAAATAAGAGACGTTCTAAACGTTAGAAAGGGGACGGCTCACAGTCCTCCCTGGGTAATGATGTTATCGGTGGAACTCCATCAGTCACTGCCTCCCTGTCGGGGTTTGGTGGAGGAGCACCCCGCGCAGCCACTCAGTCCCTTCTCCTTTGCGCTGTAGTCAAAGCGAGGCAGAACAATAACTCCGTCTTCAGACTCGCTTCTGGCGCCGTCGCTCGCTTTCTCATCCTCTGCAGACATGATTGCTTTTAACAAACAGGTGACGGCGCTGTCGATGTTGGTGTCGTCCTGGAGACAGGGGTTAAAGGTCAAGAGAAGCACAATGATGATGATGATGATGACAGAGCTGATAAAAAGTGCGTGTCCCCTGATTGATTTCTTTTCATTTGTGTCACATTTAAATGTTTCATGAAGGAAATATTGAAGTCAAACTGATGCTCTTGCTCAAAATGTTAGATATAGATGATTCAACGATCCCTCGGCGTCTTGCTTACAGCTCTAAATGGATTGTGAGCTGCTGAAGAGTTCAGATAAACTCCTGATCAAAACCTTATGACTGGACAAGATTTTATGTCATTGGATGGATCATAACTTCAAAACTCAAAGAAAAGGAAGAGCCAGGAGCGAGACAAAAAACAAATATGGTTGGCAGACTACTGAAAACTGCTTTTAAAGTCAAACGACAAATTTTCTGTCTGGAGTTCACACTCTCATGGTCCCTGATGGGTGAGGCGGAAAGGGATTCTCTCTTTGAACGTGGCGGTGTTGTTGAAATGCACGAGCAAGGCAGTAATCAACAATAACAGTCACACTACTCAGCGCTGAGTCCTTGTTTCACACTTCTGGTTCTGTTTTAGGGTCTAAAGGCTTCGGTTGAACAGCTAGTTTTAGTGTAAATGTAGTTTTAATAAACTGACTAATCACTTTATCTTTCGCTCTCCTGGTCCTGTTTATCCTTTCGAAGCTCAACTTATAACCTGTGTAAGTTCCAGCGGGGTGAAATGCAAATACTTGAAACATTTTCCCTAATGCCAAGCTTTTCATCAGGATTGCACATTCAGAATTTCACAAGCGCATTTTACTGACACCAACGTTCTGCTACGGTATGTTTTCAACAGTCATATCAAGGAAGACTTGTTTATTTCGAATATTACTTTTCTTAATATAATGAGCTACTTAAGCACGTTAAAGAAAATGCTCAAGACGTTTTCTGCAGGGTGATGCTTTAAAAACAGTGCTCATAGAGGAGCAGCTGAATTAAGAGACATTTTTGACTCACCTTAGCGGATGTTTCAAACCAGCCGACGAAACCTTGGCCCTGGGAGAAGTTCTCCAGCTTTGGGAGTTTAGGACACAGACCGTGCTGACGCTGGTCGCACTTGTTGGCCAGCAGGACGGCTGGAACCGGCCTCCCGTTACTCAGAGTGACCTATCAGAACAGAGGAGACGCGGAGTGAAGATGTCAGTGTGTCAGCACCACATCATTTCGCCACAGAACCGAGCCCTGGATCTTAGCAGGCTGTCTGCCAGTAAAAGTGAGGGGGAGAGTTCTGCCTCCAAGGAACCTGTGACCTTTTGTTGACTGGACTGTGACATGCCAGCCATGTTTTTTAAAAAAAAAACTGTTTCTGCTGCCCCCAAGTGGACAATAAAACGATTGCAGTTTCAAACCAAATGTTTATAACACGCTAAAAACATGCCCTGGTTTTCTGCTGCTCTTTAAACGGAGTAACTTAAGGCCAAACTGCTTATACAAGGGTCAACTCGCAGTCACCGAGGATTCAACGAACCGGAACTGCTCGATAGGCATTCATTGTGCCTCAAACGCATTTATTGTCACAACCAGCAGCTCTCTCCTGCAGTTCCCCCCTCTCCTCTGTAACACTTACTTTTGAGTCCAGGTCTCGTTTCCACTTGAGGACGGCCTGAAACGTGGACAACCTGGTCATGTCGAAGACCACGAGGGCCCCCACTGCTTCCCTGTAGTACACACGGGTCATGTTTCCATAGCGTTCTTGTCCTATCAGAGAGAGAGAGAGAGAGAGAGAGAATTATCATTGAGTGATAAAAATGAAATGTCTGTTATCAAGGTTATTGGAGCCTTTAAAATGTCAAGCCTCCTTTTTCTCCCTCCTGGTATTTTTTTGCACATTGTGATTATGCTTGGGTTTGGTTATTTGCTTTCCTTCAGCAGAGGATCATGGAGCCACATCCAGCTCATTAGCGCTCGGTATGAGCTAGAAACCAGGTTTGTACTTTCTGAAATGGAAATGTGACGTTTTATCAAATGTGAGGCATACAGGTCTGTCTGGGAACACTTTTATGTATGTTTACTGTCCCTCCTCCTCATCAGAAACATCTGCACAGGGCCTGCACGGACGTTCAGTTGGCAGTTCTCCTTGTGAATGTGTGGAGTTCTCTCAGGGTACTCCGGCTTCCTCCCACAGACCAAAAACTTGACATGTAAGGTTAAAGGTCTCTAGAGGCCAGTTGCCCTGCTGTGAGTGTGTGTGCATGGTTATTCGTCCAATGTGCCTCTATGCTACGCTGTAATAGACAGGGTTACACCCCGCTACTCACTCAATGACAACTGGAGACAGACACCAGCTGCCCCACACCCCAACCCTGCAAGGATATAGACCAGGGGTCTTCAGTTACGGTCCTCGAGGGCCAGTTTCCTGGAACTTTTGGATGTGTCCTTCGTCCCACACACCTGGATCAAATGGCTGCGTTGCCTCCTCAGGATGCTGTCAGATTCCCCAGAGTCCAGCTAATGACCTGATTATTTGACTCGGTGTGTTGAAGCAGAGTGACAAATAAAAGCTGCAGGACACCAGACCTTGAGGACTGAAACTGAAGACCCCTTGACACAGACGATGGGCGGACGGATGGATATCTGGGTGAAAAGGTCACGCTGCAGCACCAGGGTTCAGATTCAGAAAGATCACCTACACATCTGACAAAACCTTGATCCAGGGTTAACCTTTCTACCAAATAACACACCTTTTACAACAAGATGGGGTATTAAAAGGTCGTGTTATATCGAAATGCTTTGCTTATTTTTGTCAACATGAAGTCATCTTTGTGAAGTGCTAGATGGCTGCTGTTGTTGTTGTTCGAGCTCTTATGAGCCACAGATGAAAGCAAGCTGTTATACTTGACGTCCTGTTTGACCCTTAGCCAAGTAGCTCTGAGTTGTTGTCTGGTTGTATAACTAACTTGACTAATAAATACCATACTTAGGTCACCCCTCCGTCCTCCCTCGATTTCTTCATAATTGTGTTGCTAAGATAACAAGTCAAGGAGGGACACCCAGATAAGACTATTACTAGGCAACATTCTCCAGCTTATCTCCATTAAGGGATCATATTTAGTTAGGCCAGAAGGGATATATCTAATCCCTCCAGCGAGGAGAAAATCCTCAAAGAGGAAGGTGTTAAAGATGGAGCTTCACCTTATCTCTTAGGTTGAGGCCAACAATCGCAGCATCTCTCACAAACTGCTTCGGGGAACATGATCATAACCCATTTCTCGACACGCCAAACACATGCGGACAGCATGAACAAAACTCCCACAACCCCCTCGGATATTCTGTGAAGGTAAAGATGTGGTCCATTGTTCCAGGGCCTCAAAGTCTAACTCTGGTCTGGATCTGGCCATGAAGCAGCGGGCCCAAGCTGACAAGCTGTCAATCTGAACCCAGGCCGTGGTGCGGCAAATAAATGGTGGAATTTCAGAGGTGTTCACAAAACAATGACGCACAAAGACTAAAATATGTTTGGCTAGGATTTTCCAAGTAGGTGATGCCCTGACTTGTTAATTTTATCGTAGTGACTTTGTTAATAATCGCCTTCTGCACTTATTAGACGTAGACAGACTTTACGGCCATTGAACTGCACATTATCAATGTACATTTGAGCAAGGCTCCAAGTCAAAACAGAAGACAAAAGAGACACCTTATAAATATAAGCATTTGTCAGGATTGTAGCGACAAACTAAAAAAATGACGTTTTATATGCATTGTGTAAAGACAACATGAATAGTGCCGGTGTATGTAGCGCAACAATGGACCATATGATGGTGCAGGTAGTGGGAAAGAATGTAAGAAGTATGAAAGGAAAGGAAACTAATCAAAACATTGTGAAATTTCTATTAGTAGTTGTATCTGCGAATTTACATCGGCCTCAAACCTTGCACGACCTGTGGAGGTCCATTTCCCCTTCTGAGTTGTTGAATAGTTACTAGAACTTCCTCAAGGCCAGCCTTCTCAACATAGCTAATAATATTAGCCCATTATTTTAAGGAGGAAGCTATGTTATCTTGAAGTAATGGTTTAAATTTTTTTCATGAAAATTCTACTAACATTTTTTTCAGTTCAATTCATTTTTATTTATATAGTGCCGAATCACAACACAAGTCATCTCAAGGCACTTTACAAAGTCAGTTTAACATACGGCCTCTTTCAGCTTTGGTAAAGTTGTCTTTAAGTGTGGCTAAAGTTTTATCAGGAACAGGAACCACTTCTACACTGTTGAAACCATAGATACAATCAGTAGTGAGAAAAAAAACTGTCAGACCTCCATGCAGAAAGATGCATCTTTGTTGGACGTGACACTAACACACACACACACACACACACACACACACACACACACACACACACACACACACACACACTGCTTAAATAAGTCTGTCCTGTTTACTAACTTCTTCCGCATGATTCTAATATAGAGGTGAATCAGCAAGACACACACACACACACACACACTCCTTGTGTCACTGACGTAGACTCCGAGCCGAGCCACAGACAGAGTTACAGATGAGTTAAGTCAATACAACACTGAGCACAGCTGTCTGATCAAGGGTCATATCTGATCTGATCATGTTTACAATGTCTCCCAGACAGTGTAAACCGTACTATCATGTTATTACATATCATATTGTCTGTGGATAGGCTGTTAAATTTGAATTTTTCATCTTATTTTTACCCGAGTACGCCATATTATCAATAATTGTGCAATATTTACCCTGGTACTTACCTTTTACTTTTTATTCTTGTCGTTTCTTTAGAACTAACTTTTCTTTTTTCTATTTTTTTCATTACTATTAATTGTGTGTAACTCTGTATCTTTGCCACTGTCACACCTGAATTTCCCCATTGTGGGACAGTAAAGAAATTTCTTATCTTATCTAACAGACACCAAGACCCTTCCTGGAATTTACTGAGCAAACGTTCTTTAATTAGTCCTTTATCCAATGACATAAAGGCAGAGGTTCTACGCTTCTTTTCTTTCATCCTTTTCATTTAAAATGTAACTAAGTTTTCGTTTTGGCCCCTTATTTTTGTCTCTTACTTCTAACTTTGAGACCATTGTCCAAGTAAGTTTAAACAAAGTAGTCAGTTTTACAGCCGATGTCTTCACAGTGAATTGCTATTTTCTTAAGGTGGAATACCAGCTGCATAGCGCCTGAACAGAAAACCCACACCTAGTATCTGTAATGCACTCTGACATCCTCTATGGCAAGCCATTTGGATATTTAATCAAAACCAACTCTTATTCATATGGCCCACTGATACCTGTTTATAGCAAGCCATCAGGATATTTCATCAAACCAACACCAATATGGCTGATCAGGAAGAAAAAATAAGCATGTTTGCCTTATCGGCAACATTAGTGATCAGGCATCAGGATATTTCACCAAAACCGGCTCGTATTCCTAATGACCACTGACACCTTGGACTGTGGCAAGCCATCTGGATATTTCATCCAAACCCACACCTATCTCTAACATTTATCTCTAAAGTGATCCTCAGGATGCGCTGAAGGCAGCATAGGTTCGTCCTTCGAAAGAACCTTTTGAAAAACCCATCATCAGAGCCTTCCAAGGACAGGTGCATCAAAGCAAATGTCCTTCAAGAGAGGAATCAGAACGGTGGAACTAGCACGCCACCTTTAGCCTGCTGTATGCCCTTACTGCTGTTTTGTCACCACACCATGAAACAATTAAGAGTTTGATTTTAGAGCTGCTGTGATAAGGTAAACATGACACCACAGATGAACCCGTGAAAAGCAGTCTGCCATCTTGTCTTTATAATACTGTGCCTGTAAAATACCTCCCAGGTGTGATTATGTTGTATTGGTTCAACTAAAGCCCTTCACAGAAAGACAGAAAGACAAAGGGAGGAAGAAGCAACCCAACACCTCTATCACAGGGAAAGGTGATGAGGTTTGAAAAACCAACCATTAAATGATCTATGAAGTCACCCGCTTTTGCAGCAGGGTTGGTAACCGGGACTGAGGTCGGGTCGGTTCCCCTCACACACTTGCAGACTCAGGTGTTCACCTCCTCTCACTCTGACAGATTCTTTGTCCAACTCGCCCTGCCAACTGACCACGACTACCACAGACCACGACAGGCCTTTCCCAACCCGGAATGGGGAGTAAAATAGCGCAAAAATCATGTCCCCATTACATTACTCTGTTTAGGTTTTACTAGGCCTACCCACAAGGCAGTGGGGCTATTTGCCCATAGCTGGGACAGTGGTTGACGGGTGCAAGGCCATGCTCCACGTCTCTGGGGCCCACTGTTGCTCCGAGATCCCCTGCAGTTTGGCCTGGGACACGGAAAGGACCCAGTTTCCGTGTGTGGCCACGAGGAGGCACTGCAGGGGTCTTTGTGGTGGAGAGGCTATTTACTGGCAGGAGGAGAATCCATATGTGGGCTGAACCTCTGCTCAGCCCACATATCTGGACAAGCCAGCTGCAGTAGCTTCATGCAGAGGGTTGCAAGCTCAAAACGGCATGCACTGCTTACCATTCCTACAGGAACCTCTACACTACTGCAAGAGACGCTTCACACTCACACGGTGCACACAGATGCACACAAACACACACTTTTTTTTTTTTTTTTTTTTTAAATTTTGGGAATTAAATTGGACGTTTGAATGGAACCATAAAATTTTTGAAACTGTTCAGTACTGGTCTTTTTCTCTAGCTGCTTATTTGGAAGTGTTCTTGCTTTTCTTCCATTTCTTTGGCTTCTATAAACCCAGAGTGTGCCGTATCTTTTTCCAAACTGAAGGGTCGTGTTGTGAGCCTCCCACCTGCATGGGTTCAGGATCTTGGCTTTCCTGGTTCTCTGGCAGGGTCTCCCCAGAGAGCTCAGTCACTTCCCTGGGTTCAGAATCAAGAATGCTTGAGTCTCTCAGCATCTCCTCTACAAAGTTATCTAGCTCCATGGGGGACGCCTCAGGATATTCAACAGGCTCTGACAGGGTTTCCTCTATGAGACGGTCGAGATCCATAGATGCAGGGTCACCAATGGATTCATTCTGGCAGCTTGGTTCTTGACGCCTGGCCCTTTTTCTTTTTGGAGGACCCAGTTCATCTCTGTCTTGGAGCTCAGCTTTCAGATTCTCCAGCTCTGTTTTATAATGAACCTCACAGTATGAGAATCGTTGTTGGAGGACGGTGAGTTGCTGGTGGAGAGCATCCTTCTCAGCATTCTTTGCTCTTTCTGAATGAGCTTCTTTCTCACGATTCATCTCGTGCTGGTGGGCTTCTGCCTGCTGTCTCAGTGCAGAAACTTCTGTTTCATACTTCAAGTTTAGTTCTTGGTACGAAACCTTTAACTGCTCCATCTCACTCTTCAGACACCTCTTCTTTTCTTGCAGGACGGCGATCTCATATGACATTGTCTGGAAGAGATCATCCTTCTCAGCTCTCAGGTTCTCGATGAGAGTTTCATCCTGCTTGATCTTGTCTTCATAAACCGTCACCGCAGCAATGTCAGCTTCACGTTCAGAGCGAAGCTTCTCGTAGGAAAGCTTGACTTTATCCAGTTCTTGTTGGAGGGCGTTATTTTTCTCTTTTTCCGCTTGGATTTCTGCTACAAATAACTCCTCGTTGACAACGTGAGCTACCTTTGGATGCTCAAAGTCTTGCTGCAACAGCTTTTTGTTCTTGTATTTCATGTCGCTGTGCACCTTGGAAGCAATAATCGCCGGGCTGAGAGTTTCTGGTTTGGAAAACCTCTGTACTCTCATAAGTTGTTTCTGCCTTTGTACCTCAAGTTTTGCATCTTCCAGTTCTTTCTCCAGGGCGGCTACCTTCTGGTTCTCCTCAAACCATCTGGCTCTCTCCATTTCCAAAAGAGAGCCGAGCCTTTGGATTTCCCCCTGGAAAAAATTGGCAGGCTGCCTGTTCTCAATCCAGCCTCGCTGATTATGTCCACCTCCCCAGCCCCGCTGCTGGTGTTTCGTTTTACCAAAGTGGGAACTTGGTCTTTGATGAGCCATGTTTGGACAAACAAACGGTGGATAAGATCAGTGTTGATCTGCGAAAAGTCCGAAAAGTCGACTGTGAGAGCGCTTTGCGTACGTCTGAACTCGTCAGTGGGGTAGCAAGCAATGAGAGGAATTTAGAAGTGTACTGCATAAATAACCGAGCTGATGACATCACAGACAGGACTGCAGCTGTGACATCATAGAATTTTCCTTTGTTGTCCAGAATGTTCATGTGATGTCAGTGGTGTCATGGCAACAGCTTTGTAGGCTGTTATCCATCATTATCTCAAACTGGAGAGAACCTGCCCTGTTAATACTGGTCTGACCATCTATGGCGGTGGTGTCCAACATGTGGTCCGGGGGCCATTTGTGAACCGTGGATTAACTTTGTGTGGCCCTTGACCGTAGTTCAAGAATGGTAAAAATTTGGCCCTCCAACAATGGAGTCCTGCCACTTTAACAATTCTTTAGGGTGAAAATTTGAAGTTTGCATCTTCTTAAATGGAAAATGTCAGTTACAACTCAAAGTTTTTGATTCACGATTTTATGCTTTCATTTTTATATCATAGCAAGTAGGGCCACACAAACCCTTAGTCTTTGGCACACTCGCTCATTAAAGCGTTTTTGAAAACCTTTTCTAGATCAGGGGTCTGCAACATTTAGAATCCAAAGAGGCTTTTTTTGTCCTCAGTCCAGCTGAGTAAAATTTGCTTAGAGCCGCGAGTATTATATGAACTTTTGGAAAAAATAAATAATAATAATAATTAATATAATAAAATAATTAAAATTAATATCTACTACAGAAAATGTGTTCTCATGTTAGAAAACTGCCATTTTATTTCATTTGTTATGTTTTTAAAAAGGAAAACAAAAGTTTTGGATAAATAAAATTTACATATTTTCTTCTATGGGATGTTGATATTTTTGAAAAATTGTGTAAAAAAAGCAGAGTTTCCAACCAATTAACAAGAAAAATAGAGCAGAAGAGATATTGCTGGTACTTTTAATATTATTCTATTGTGTACATTCAACAGAATTAATTCTTTGCCACTAAAACCTTATAAAACTGGCATTTGTTATCATATCTATATTTAAAAACATTAATTGTTTTTAAATATAACAGGTTGCAGACACCGGTTCCAGATCAATAAAATAGCAAACATTCGCCCCAAAAAGTTAGGATACTGTACATCTTTCTTTTGACAAAGCAGCACTTTCAGCCACTAGGGGCACTAGACCTTCAATTTCAAGGTTTATGGGCCCTAAAGGCCACTGCCAACACTGCACCATGGATGTAATAGTAAAGACAAGGCCACATTCATCCCTTCTAAATTAAATCCTACATCAGAGAACCAAAAATATGTGTCATATCTGTTTTATTGTTATGGTAGTCTGAGCTCAGTTTGCCGTAACCTAGAAGAGACCCATTCAGCGACGCATCCGACCCGCTCAAGTTACATAGAGTTTTTGAGAAGGGCGGTTTGCGCGATCAATACAGGCCAAGTGCTGTATATTGACCTGAAAAATCATTTGATATTGTTGCAAATTAAGCTAATACTTGGCTCAAAACTTAGACAGTGCTGCTTTAAGGTAAACATATTATCCCTTAAAACTGCACTGTGTAGAGCTTTTCAGAGCTACAAAATGTGTTCTTTTCTACTTTGTTTAATTAAAATATTGCATTTCTAATTATTTGCCGAGCAGGAAAATAGAAAAGAAATCACAATTATATAACTTAACTTATATACATTTTTATAATTGGAAAAAACAACGTATTGCCTCTGAGTTCTTTCAACTTGTCAAATTTGGCCCATGGTTCAAAGGATTGACACCATTGATCAAAGTTAAATGGACTGAATTTCTATAACATTTTCCCAGTCATACTGACCACTTCAAGCACTTTCACCCAGTCCCACCCATAAACATGCACACATTCATACACCGATAGGTAGACCACCTGGGGTTAAGTGCCTTGCCCAGGGGCACATTGACATGGGGCAGCAGGAAGCTAGAATCAAACCCTAGAACTTTCAGATTGCCACACAGCTACGCTCGTCATTGGGCCACCGTCACCCAGAGGTGTTGGATGTATTCAGTCAAACTTGAAATTGTATAAAACCTCTCCCTCACACATCCGTCAGCAACACTCGGCATCGATGCAGCAACCGACTCTTACAGAGCACAAACTCGTCACCAACAGCACACAGTCTGCTTGTTTCACCTCAGCTAAAGGTCTCCATGCAAATGACAGCTCCTATCAGCTTCAGCCGGACCCAGCAGCCGCACCAACGGGACATATATGTGCCATTCGGTGTGAGCATGCTGAGAGAGGGCAGGCGGCTGGGAGGAAAGAAGCGACACAGTTTCCACCAGCGTAATTGGCCACAGCAGAGGAGACGTGCCGGACCCGTTATCTGAACACAGGAGGCTTTTGACTTCATGCACATTTGCAGAAATGGTGGCTCGGTCTCCGCATGCCCCATCACGCCTCGTCATTGTTGGATGTGTCAGCAAGATTCAACCAACCAGGGTGAAAATAGAGTTAACCGAAGCAGATCCAGCTTAGAGAGCATTATAGATTGCCATCAGATCACGAGGTGTTTAAACAAGTGCAAAATGTGGGGCATGCATACGTTACGTAACTAAAGAAAAGGCTTAAGATTAAATGGCCATCTTGAAAACTTTGTGCACCAGTTCAACGTGGGGCAGTACGAGTGGAGGTTCAGAAACAGTTGGAGCAGGTAGTGCTCAGTCCAAGAAGACATGTACTAACAAGCGTTTTCAGTTTATGTAACATTACGCCATGGTTTATTGAGAAGGATATTTGTGTAACTCATTCCTCTCATTAGGTTTTCCTCAGTTCTCTTTAGCTCCATCCTGTCGTTAATCAGCCACTTATTTTCACTCTAGTTCATCCCCACAGGTCCCCCCTTTACCCACTCTGGTCCATGGCCAGTGGGTTTTTGCTTCTTTAAGATCGATTCTGGTGCTAGTGGTCTTCAGTCACTCTTATCGGACAGGTAATGAGCAGACAGAGAGAGAAGATGATGAAGGAGGAGGAAACACGCAGCAACAGGCACAAGTTTGGGAATTGGACCCAGGATGACTGTGTAGAGGTTTAAATACTGATAACATGTATAGGGGGACCACTATACACCACATGGGGGCCCTGCTTTACCCGTTTTGTCTCTCCCTGTGTCATCAGTGGGTTCTGACTCATGATGATAATGTGGTCTGATATTGATATAATTTATAAATGTTGCTGTTATGGCCAATAACCAATACTTTACGAATATTATATTACGCTACTCTTTTGACACAGTGAAAAAACAACTACAACACTGACATTGCTTCTTTGCTTCAATTAAACAGCCCACAGTCCAGAGCTGCAACACTATCAGTGTCACATGCCCGAAGAAATACCCTATGGCCCACCCCACCTCTGAGGTTCTTGTAAATTATTCTTAATCGTCAAACTGAGCATAATAATGACCTCAACATGTAGACTCATCTGCCTCTATATTAGGAACATCCTTTCAACGCATGCTCGTTAAACCAAACAACGACTGAGCCGATCACAGGGGACCGGCAATGCACTTAGACGTCTAGATGTGGGGTTTGAAAGCTTGTAGAGGTTCTAACTGAGCATCATAACGGAGATGGCTTTTCAGAAACAGCTGATCTACTGGCATTTTTCAATCACAACCTTCTCTTGGGTTTAGAAAAGAGAAAGCATCCAGGGACGCAGCAGTTCTGTGGATAAAAAGACCTTAATAATTTCAGAGGAGAATGCATGGACTTGAAACAGGCTAATCAGAACTGGAAAATAACATATTTATAAAATCCATTGGTTGATAAAATCAGTCTTAGGCCCCGTTTATAAGACAAGGATCCATTTAAAATGGGACTTTGGCCCCGTTTCTGTCTACACGTTTATGCCACAATGTTCAAATTACGGTCTCTGTTTAAAAAGAAACAGCAGAAACCTGAAACTGGCATTCTTCGAAACTCCACACGTGCGGGTTTTTTTTTTTCTTCCATTTTGTCCCTAGATCTTGAAATTTCACAGTAAAATTTGTTTATAAACTAGAGGCAAACTTTCCTTTTTTTTGAGCTGGACAGTTGACTGTCATGCTTCTCCCTTCAGACAGAAAAAGTCAGAAAGTACAGAGAGAGTGGAGCAGAGGAGGTGTGGTCGTGGAGCAAGCCACAGGAGTGGGAAACATGCATTTATGGTGGCAAAAGGCACTCCCCTTTAAATTCTAGGGCTGAGCATAGTTGCACATGGCTAAGGTTTTGTTGGGTCTACATATAAATCACAAAACTGGTTAACTTAAGGTGTGTAGTTTGTACACTTGAAGTTAGATTTAAATTATTTTAGAATCCGGCAAAGATCTGATTACGTTTACATTAAAATCCTAATGGCAAGAGGAGCTATATATTCTCTATTTTACCATGTAAATAAGTTTATAACCAATTCAGTTTGGTATCCTTTTCTGAATTAGATACTTTTCCATAAAAACTATGCAATACATTCACTGAAAGCATGGCCCGTTGATGCTATTGTTATTTTTTATTCCTAGTTTCATTATTTTAATATACCCAACTACAAAACTTGTTTTAGAAATTGTTAGAATTACTTACAAAGCAACACACATTGATTTAAGGACTTTACTATAGCACTCCAATCATTGTTGCCTTGCTGCAGTTGGCAAATAAAGGTTCGGTTCTGACTAGCAGCAACATTGTTGCATCAGAAAGACCTCATTTATTAATTATGTATAGTTGTCCTGTAGAAGGAAAATGATACATGACTATTTTTTAAACCAATACAAATCCAAAAACCTAAATAATACATAATAAAACAATATCCTAAACTAGGAACATCTCTGGAAACACTGTATAATCCATCACCTGAATATTTATTTAATTTTTTTCGGTTGGGAACCATTACCAGTTTACAAGGACGGCCTGGGAAAAAGGCGTCAGCAAGGCAAATTATACAAGCACAAACATATTACCAAAACGCACCCAGAAAAATAAGTAAAAAAAAAAAAACACTGTCTTCTCACAAACAGTATACACCATACATTTAAAGGAAATCCCAGGCCAGGTAGTCATGCTAACTTTTGGACATAGACGACGGGATGTAGGTATGAAGCGGCAGCGCGTCCTGTGGCTCAATCCAGGAGTAAGGGGAAGCAAACCGGAATGGGGAACTACCAAAAGAGCTGTGGACTTTTGGGACGAGTGTGATGATGAAATTACTGTAGTGTGAACTGCAAAGGTTGAGCGTTAAACTGACTTGCAACAGCCTCCAGGATCAAAGTGACGGCCAGATGGGAAGCAAATACACATTGTATTGAAGCACCACTGATAAAGCAGGTAGGAGGATGATTAATGACATCCAGTTAAGGGAGAAGGGTTTTGGAGGCACTCCTGTAGATCATATCATTATAATCTTATCAGCAGCAAATCGGACCCTTACGGAACGGTCTCGATGTGTAAAGGAACCAAAAGAATCAGCTGTTTATAGTTTGCCATGCAGGAGAAGGCAATCATGTGGAATAAATTACTCTGGCCAAACAAAACCAGGCCTGAACTGTTTGACCTAAACGCAAACCACTGAAACAGAGCAGAAGCAGCGTTGTGGCGTTTCTCTGACAAGAATAGAGAAGCCGGTTAATGCTGATGGGTGGATGGGTAAAGCTAAACACGGCCTACTACGGGGAGAAAACCTGAAGGATGACCTTTGATCAGAACGACAGCCCTAACCCATAATGCCAGAACCACAATGTTTTACATCAAAGAAAATACATGTTGTAAAGCTCAGATCTATAGATCCAGTCTGAGCTGTCAATTTTTTCCAGATGCTCTCCATCCATCCAGTCTGACTGTGTTTGAGACATCTCTGGGGATACACCCTGTACAGGTTGCCAGACCGTCAACACAGAGACATGCTGGATGAATAACATTGTGCATTCACATTCCAACCCAAGGCCAGTGTAATACACATCGTCTTAGGGGCTGTAGGAGGAAGCCAGAGTACCCGGAGAGAAGCCACGCATGCACAGGGAGACCATACAAACTCCATGCAGAAAGACCCTGGCCCAGATTGGAACTCAGGACCTTCAGGGCACCCGTGCAAAGAGAAAACCTGTGGCTGTAAAAATTATGACACCCACTTTTTTCCAACTTCACAAATATGTGCCACTTCGTGTTGGTCTATGAAACTTCTTTAATGTACATTCATATCTTTTGCATCGTGTGAGGAATTTCAAGCGGTATAAATAGGCTCACTTTTGCATGGCACCATAAGTGTGGCGTTTTCAACATGTGAGCATAGCGTGTCAGCTGTGAAATAACATAGGGCTTCAGTAATTGCACAATACACCCCCCCTTTCTTATAAGATAATTCTTTTTTGCACAAATCTTAACTTTAAATGTGCTTTTCATACATATTACCCGGCCTTGTGTGCAACTCTGTCTGTGTTTTTTGCCACTGTCAACTGAATTTCTTCATTGTGAGACAATAAAGGTATCTCTATTCTATTCTGTTTATAACCAGGTATCTCTATGCTATGCTATTGTAATCTGTTTATAACCCATGGCATTAAGGGACTTAGTTTGACCTGTGGGTCATAAACACTTCTCAGCCTATTCAAGCATGCTCTTTTGACAGCTCCTGAGAGTCAAGAGAAGCAGATATGCGCGAAAATTGTTTCCTGCCTATAAACAGCGCTTGTGGCTCGGTGTCACGTAAGAGAGCCTCACGTCAACAATATTGAGCGTGTAACGATCAGGAGGAAGCAGGTTCATTAGTCTGCACTCTGCAGACAACCCTGCTGAACCTCAGGGTTTATCACCCTCTGGCCGCGGGACGTAATCAGGGGAACCTTTGACTCACCGGCGATGTCCCACAGCTGCAGCCGCACCACCGTCTTGTGATCCCAGTTGAGCACTTTGAGGGCGAAGTCCACCCCGATGGTGGCCCTGTAGTGCTGGGAGAACACCCGGTGGACGTAGCGCTTTATGATGGACGTCTTGCCCACACCCAGGTCGCCGATGACCAGCACCTTCAGCAGGCGCTCCTGCTGCATCTCGCGAGGGGAGGATGGTGGGGACGGGATGACGCGCCGGGGTGATGAGTCCAATTAGAGGTTTCCAGAGGTGATCTGAAGTCATGCAGCCACTGACCATCTACTAAACGAAGATTTAGAACGGAAACAACTCATCCCTTAGGTTTACTACGTGTTTTCCTGTTCTTGCAGAAATTGTTTCCCAAATAGATGTAGTTCTTATACTAGATCTAGTCTAGTTGCTTCAAAACTTCTCAGAGGCTGAAAAGTTTTAGCTGGTGCTGCAACAAGAAAGGAGCAGGACAAGAAGAGTTGTTTTCTGTTGTCAAAGCCAGCAGTCAGTGAGCTCCGCTCCGCTCCGCCTGCTGCTCGCTCCGCTGTCCGGTTCCGCTCAGAGAGGAGGGGCCCGGACAGAGAGCGCTCTGTGCGGGGGACAGCCACGCCCCCACACACTTTTACACATGATATGTAAAACGACACACAATCATTTTCACCCCTCACTGTCTGGCATTCAATTTTACTAAACCTCTTCTCTTTCAGGTCCTTTGGGATTAAGAAAACGATTTAGATGATGTCAAATAAGATCATTTTTACCATGGTATCCATTAGCATGGATACCATTACAAATATGTAACCTACTGAAAATAAAAACTTACAGGTGTTTTTTTCTCCCTGTGTCCTGGTTATGCTCTTAAGATGTTAGTGGACGGATTTAGTTACAGACAGAAATGCTCATTTCAACCCTTGGGCTTTTAGGATATTGACGTTTGTCCTTCCTGCATTCAATTGGGGAAAATTCTAACTTTTTCTCTTGCTGATATTTTTAACATTAACTCAGTCAACACCTGTGCTATGCTCATGAGATTCCAGAACTGAAGACTGTGTCATTAGCATATATTTAGTAAGAGATGTGCTAGAACTTGGTTATTTCAACAAAGGAAGCATACAGATATTTAATCAAACTGGTCTTACAATTGAGCTTCAAGGAACCCCCCATGGGTGATCTTTGTTTGGACAGATTTATCATTTCCAAATGATAAAAAGCAGTCCCAGCCAGCTAAACAAGTTCTAAAGCAACATAGTACCAGAGAAGCGTACCCAGATCAGACTGATAAAATAAAACAGCAACAGAAGTTTTAGACGCATGTATTACTCTGACTTTAACAGAAGCCACAAGCATTTAAGTAACACGTATGCTACAACAGAACTATAGTCTCTTAAGCAAATGTTCTCGGTTTGCTTTTTTTTTCCATCTCCTAAACTGGTTTTGAGTCTTTATTATCTTTGTTTTTTTTGCGGAACTGTGCCCTTTAGCAAATCAGCTGTCAACGTTTGAGCAACACTTTAAAATTAACCCTAAGTTAAATCTAATTTCTATTAACCTAAATGATTTGCAGTCTGAAAATGTTCAATTGCAGCCAAAAGATTCAAGACTTTTTAAACAGCTTTACTGTTTCAGTGTCCATGGCGACAATTAGTATCGAGTATAGTTTGCTTCGAAGAAAGATCCGATTAAATTTTTTTTTGTCTGTAAAAGCAGTGAAGCGTATCATTTAAACTTCATTTGCACAGTCGCAATGACCTGCTATTGTCATTTAAATGATCGTCTGTGTTGCTCAAGAAAAATATGTTAACAGCTGACATATCACCCTTTCTCTGATTGAATTAAAAGAGCTGAATGGTCTCTTTAGTAGGGAGAGGTGAAAATAATTATTCTTCCTTTGTTAGACATGAATACCTTTAAAGGAGCATGCTGTCATCGTTGCTTTACATCAGTAGGGCTTCAAAGGTAAGAATAGGACTACCAGCAGCACTGTAACTAAATCACACATTCATCAAATCATCAGGAGCGGAAGATAGTAAAGCAAGTACCAGAAGATCTGGTTGCCACCGGTGCAGAGCTTGTTCAGGAATACCAGCAGCTAGGTGAGCATTTCTGCACAGTGAGGGAAGGATTGTTGGATGCTGGGCTTGCGTGAAGAAGTTCAAAAGCGAGAGGACCAAAATTAAAAAAAATTAAAAAAATTACAATGCGAACAAAACCAACAACTGTAATAACCTCCATTCCGGGATAAAGCAGTGCAGAAGTACAGAAGATGGCTTCTGCACTATGATGTCTTAATTAAAATCGGCGAACCTCTTAATAAAAACCTTTAAAATTAATGAAGGTGTTTGTGACTGAACATTAGTACAGGTACATTTCAA
This sequence comes from Fundulus diaphanus, assembly GCA_037039145.1. Taxonomy (NCBI): domain Eukaryota; kingdom Metazoa; phylum Chordata; class Actinopteri; order Cyprinodontiformes; family Fundulidae; genus Fundulus; species Fundulus diaphanus. Next base: position 15,974,520 of record CM073131.1, on the reverse strand, counting down.
TGAATTAGAATATCATTGAACAGCTCAATGTGGCTACTTTGGTTCACAAAGTAAAACTTCTGTATACGATAGACTCATTACAAACAGAATAACACATTTTAAGCATTCATTTCTGTTGATTAGGGCTTATAGCTACTGAAAACTCCAAATTAAATTTCAAAAACTTGAAACATTATATCAGACAAATAAAAAATACATTTTTAATTAAAAACAATGTCCACTCACGGAAAGTATGTCCACATATTGTACAGTCTACTATCAGGGAATTACTGCATTAATGTATTGACATGCCCAGTTGCTTTGATGACAGCCATCAGCTTATCTGCATTAGTGGTTCTCCTGTCTCTCATCATCCTCTTGACAACAATCAAACAATAGATTCTCTATGGGGTTCAGGTCGGGTTAGTTCACAGTCAGTCAGACACATTACCACCATGGCCATTGAGACAGGTTTTGGATCTCATTGCAGCGTGGGCAGGGCCCAGGTTCTGCCAGAACATGAAATCAGCATCTCCGTAAATCTTGCCAGCAGATGCAAGCATGAAGCGCTCCAAAATGTTCTATTGGTCAAATGAAGTGCAAAATTTACTTTGCTCTGAAAAGAGCAGCCAAGCCAGTCCCTTTAATCTGTAGTCCAGGTAAGACACTCGAGAGGCTGTCTCTGGTTCAGGAGTGGCTTAAATTATGAGATGAGACAGTTGTACCTCATGGCCATGTGACCCATGTGTGTGGTACCTCTGACTCAGGCTGCAGGAAAGACCATGTCAATTGTTTGTGCCTTACCCTCCTTGCATATGGTGTCACAGACTAACTAAGAATCAAGAACCATTCATTGTCACCGCGTGTTACCATGGTGACATTTTTACCTGGACATACACAATACACAACAAGGAATAATGGGTACAGGTAATAATACAGCAATGTGTAAAGTTTATCTATCTATCTATATATATATATATATATATATATATATATATATATATATATATATATATATATATATATATATATATATATATATATATATTGTATATACACTACCGTTCAAAGGTTTGGGGCAGAGGTCACGTATTAGCGGACCACGGTCCGGATCCGGACCCAGCTGCTGCCTAATCCGGACCCAACCTCATTTAAAATATTTATATATTACTGCATGTTGTCCAACGACAGTGTCTAACTCAAGTTCTCCGTCGCTGTGACGGATTTCCGTCATTTGGAAATTGAGCGAAAAAAATTCCGTCTAGACTTTTTATTCAAGGTTTTAAACACAAGCTGCTCTCAACCAATCAAACCTGGCAGAGCCGGGACATTAGCCAATCAGAATGAGAGCAGGGCGGGTCTTTCCAAAGCGGACATGGCCAGTCTGAGGTTTATCGGTGTTCATCATTTTAATCTTTGGGAGAGCATTTTAAACTGGCCACAGATGGTATGAATGAAAGTAGCGGTGGTCAAAGGTTTCTTTGGATTTATGCGAATCAGCAGGTCAGAAAGTTCAGCAGCTGACAACAACTTCCCTCGGTAAGTGTCAATCTGCTCCGGCAGTTAATTAATGAATTATTTCCACCTGTGGCCATGTCGTCTGTCAGCGTTTATTCCCTCGCTGATAAACGCGGCGACCAACCAGGAATCTCCTCATGATTCGCTGTTATGTTTTATTTAAACACAAAGAAGAGTAACGCGCTAGCTCAGGCTAATTTAGCATGACCCTTGAAGAAGAACAAGAGTCGGACTGTGAAACAATGTGCCTCATTTGACTGGGTCCGATTCGGAAAAAGTAAAAAAAAAAAAAAAAAAAAAAAAAAACCTGCGCTGTTCTGAAGCAAAGAAGGCAGAGCTGTATCTGCTGTCGGTATGCAGCAGTGATCACCTGAGCAGCTGCGCTCCAGGACACTAAATAAAATGACAAGGATTTTGATGCTTACAGATTGTTAAGAAAACTACATCAAAAAGATAAAACAAATAAACTGCAGCTACAACATGGACTGGAGAACGGGTTCTAACTGGGTGAGGCCAGAGAAAGGCGATTCTCAGAGAGTTTTTTATGAAGTTAAAGTGAAGCGCGGACACAGGGTTCATCCTGGACAGGTCTCCAGTCACTGGGCTAAAATATAACCATTTTATTAAACTTCAAAAAAGTTAAATCATGCCTTTTTATAAACTGTAATGATTAATTGGTGAACAATTACGGGCAAAGCAGAGACTGAATTATTGTCATGTGCAATCTGTGTCAAATTAAAATGTATTATGTCATGATAACGTTGGTGATGTCCTGCATTTCCAAGGCTGTTTGGCCTTGTATGATCATAAAATTGGTTTATATTGAATGACAGGGAGTCAGTGGAGTTGATGTACAGGTGTGAAGTAGATGATGTAATGATGAAGCTGCTGTCTTTGTACTAGCTGGAGTTTATGGAGGGTTTCTGGAGGACAGGGAGGAAAGGGAGCTGGGATTGTAAAGTGGACTGTGGACCAGTTTGTCAACAGTGTGAAGGAAGAACTTGATGCTGCAGAGATGAAAGTAACCCAGATGATGATGTGGATGTGGAAAGTGATGGAGAGGCTGTCCAGGATGATGCAAAGGCTCTAAAGCTGAAAGGTGGCAGAGATACAGGAATTTTCAATGGATATTTTAAAAGTATCAGATTTAGTTGACTTTGCACAATAAGCAAGTGAGCCAACTAATGCGGCATGATGTCCACGGCCCGGGAATATATGGGCTGGCGAGAAAATGTTTTCAGTCAAACATTATTTTTGCTTCAACCCCTGTGCTAACTTCTCTTGTTAATATGGCAAAGCCCTCCGGAGCGTTCCCAAACATATCCGCTTGCTCATACATACGGAGAAAATAGCTGATTTAAAGGCGCAGAACGAATGAGCACCTTGATATGTGCTTGAGGTTGGCTTTGTTGCCAATCAAACCCAGGTGTAAAATCCTTGCAGGGCAGCCTAAAGCTCACTTCTATCATTAAGCCATAAAAAAGAAATTAAAAAAAGTTCAGTTGTTTTATAAAAGATGTGAAAGTCAAGAAATTGTCTATATACCAAACTGTGAAAGATTGTGGTTCTCTATTTCAAAAAGCACTTTGGATTTTAAAATAGAAAAAGTTCTAGTTTTATTTTAATTGATTTGAATTGAATTATGTTATTTTTTTGTTTAAAAAGTCAATGTAAAAGGTGGATGCATAAACATTTTATTTCAGTGTTAAATACTGTTTAAAGTAACGGATTGTAATAAAAAATGTGTCCGGACCTTTACTGGTTGTTGATTTTCTTTATTCGGACCCCGCTGATTTTTAATTAGTGACCCCTGGTTTGGGGTCACATTGAAATGTCCTTATTTTTTAAGGAAAAGCACTGTACTTTTCAATGAAGATAACTTTAAACTAGTCTTAACTTTAAAGAAATACACTCTATACATTGCTAATGTGGTAAATGACAATTCTAGCTGCAAATGTCTGGTTTTTGGTGCAATATCTACATAGGTGTATAGAGGCCCATTTCCAGCAACTATCACTCCAGTGTTCTAATGGTACAATGTGTTTGCTCATTGGCTCAGAAGTCTAATTGATGATTAGAAAACCCTTGTGCAATCATGTTCACACATCTGAAAACAGTTTAGCTCGTTACAGAAGCTACAAAAATGACCTTCCTTTGAGCAGATTGAGTTTCTGGAGCATCACATTTGTGGGGTCAATTAAACACTCAAAATGACCAGAAAAAGAGAACTTTCATCTGAAACTCGACAGTCTGTTCTTGTTCTTAGAAATGAAGGCTATTCCATGCGAGAAATTGCTAAGAAATTGAAGATTTCCTACAACGGTGTGTACTACTCCCTTCAGAGGACAGCACAAACAGGCTCTAACCAGAGTAGAAAAAGAAGTGGGGGCCCGTGTTGCACAACTGAGCAAGAAGATAAGTACATAAGAGTCTCTAGTTTGAGAAACAGACGCCTCACAGGTCCCCAACTGGCATCTTCATTAAATAGTACCCGCAAAACACCAGTGTCAACATCTACAGTGAAGAGGCGGCTGCGGGATTCTGGGCTTCACGGCAGAGTGGCGGATCCGTTGTGGACGGATGAATCCAAGTTTGAGGTGTTTGGATCACAAAGAAGAACGCTTGTGAGACGCAGAACAAATGAAAAGATGCTGGAAGAATGCCTGACGCCATCTGTTAAGCATGGTGGAGGTAATGTGATGGTCTGGGGTTGCTTTGGTGCTGGTAAGGTGGGAGATTTGTACAGGGTAAAAGGGATTCTGAATAAGGAAGGCTATCACTCCATTTTGCAACGCCATGCCATACCCAGTGGACAGCGCTAGAGCCAATTTCATCCTACAACAGGACAATGACCCTAAACACCTCTCCAAATTGTGCAAGAACTATTTAGAGCAGAAGCAGGCAGCTGGTATTCTATCTGTAATGGAGTGGCCAGCGCAGTCACCAGATCTGAACCCCATTGAGCTGTTGTGGGAGCAGCTTGACTGTATGGTACGCAAGAAGTGCCCATCCAACCAATCCAACATGTTGGAGCTGCTTCTGGAAGCGTGGGGTGCAATTTCTCCAGATTACCTCAACAAATTAACAGCTAGAATGCCAAAGGTCTGCAATGCTGTAATTGCTGCAAATGGAGGATTCTTTGACGAAAGCAAAGTTTGATGTAAAAAAAATCTTATTTCAAATACAAATCATTATTTCTAACCTTGTCAATGTCTTGACTCTATTTTCTATTCATTTCACAACGTATGGTGGTGAATAAGTGTGACTTTTCATGGAAAACACAAAATTGTTTGGGTGACCCCAAACTTTTGAACGGTAGTGTATATATATATAAAGAGAGAGAGAGAGAGAGAGAGAGAGAGAGAGAGAGAGAGAGAGAGAGAGAGAGGCAGAACAAGAAGTCTTTAGGGTCTGCTAGGACTCGCATTGAGTTCTGAAAGACAGTCCTATTTAAATGTGAAACTGTGCAAACCTTAATAAACCTTAATATACAGAACTCTGCATGAACCTGTGCAATGAAACATTATTGGTGGTTAAGAATATGCGTTCACTGTAGTGAGATTGTAACGTGTAAGACTCAATCTTCTCAGCAGGGGGCGATAGCTCGTACAGCTTTTTATAAAGAAGCTGTTTTTCAGACTGTTCGTTTTGGATTTGATGTTCCTGAAACATTTGTCTGACGGATGAGGGGCAAACAGTGCATTTCGCGGGGGGGGGGGGGGGGGGGGGGGGTGGGATCTGTGGCAATGCGTCTGGCTCTTCTCTGGACACGTGCAGCATAAACTGAGTCCAGATCTTGCAGACAGCACCCCACAATTCCCTGTGCTGTCCTCACCACCCGTCTTTCTTCTCCTTCATTGTGCAGCTCCCATACCACACAGTTATGCTAAGACAGAAAACACCTTGTAATGTAGCAGTGTAAAGGTTTTTTAGCAGCTTAGTGGAAAGTTCAGTCCGTTTCAGTTCTCTGAGGAAGATGAGCCATTGTTGAGCCCTCTTCACCATGGTGGGAGGTGTTTACGGACCAGGAGAGGTCAGAGGAGACGTGGATGCCCAGGCTAGATGTATACTGCAATGATTCTAACAGAGCTGAACTCTCTAACAACTACATTACCATTATAATCATCAAAATTAAAAGAAATAAACATTTTTAGAACTTCTGAAGGTGGCAACCCGCTGTCAGAGACACAAACCTTTGGCTCCGACATGCAGTAAATACATAAAAACATAGGAGATAGAAAACAAAAGCAAATTAAAAAATCTCCAACAGAAAACAAAACAACCAAAACAAAAATTTAAGACAGGTCAAAACGCTGTTGGACACAGAGCAGGAAGAAGCACAGGCTTACCTGGGATACTGTTGGGTTGTTTATCTTAATAAAATAGTGAACTGACTAATACTCTGACTAATAATCAGGACAGTACTCCATTTATTCACATATTTGAATCTGAATAATCTCTTGGCTGCACTGGCTGATTGGCTGGCAGGCGGAGCGGGGAGAGAAACTACAACTCCCAGTCACAACAGCGAGATTGGCGTCTGTATCCGTGACTGCGCACCAACATGTGACCGTAAAGATCATAGTGCGTGCGCAGCTCAAATCTTAAGTGCCATAAGCATATTTAAAATCGACTGATGGTAATTTCTGTTTGGATGTAAATCGCCACAGAAAAACAGTTTTGTGTCACTCTTTTATTTCCGCTGCAAATGTCTTTTTTAATTATTTGACCACATGTTTCGATTTTCTGCGATAGGTTGATCCTTGTTTAGAGCAAAAGATAGCCTACCCGCCGACGTTTCCAAGTGTGCTCATTGTGTATTTGCAGGAGTCGTACATTCCTATAATGGCGGCTTTGGATAGATATGCGCTGGGTGGTTTCCTGAGAAAAGGGGAAACTTTTCTGCGCCTCGTCGCCTGCGCTCCGCTCTCGCTGTGCCCGTACGCGCTTCGTTACGGTAATGGTACTGATGCGGGATGAGTCAGGCTGTATGATGCTACTGGTGCTGCTCTCTGCTGCCATTTCATCCGCGCCGATTAGCTCCAAACACTCAGCGAACACAGAAGGGATCCTCCCCCTCCTCCTCCTCCCCCTCCTCGTCCCGGCGGCCTGCCCCTCCCTCAGACACCGGCTGAGAACGGGGGCTCGGTCGGAACGGAGCTCCGGATCCGTCTTTAAAGGAGCTGCACCTGCTCTGGGTGCGCTTCTCTCTCGCCCGTCCAGCGGGGCCTGCTCTACCCGAGCCTGCGTGTGTTTGTGTGTGTGTGTGTGTGCTCTGTGTGTGTTTGTAATCGCGCTTTATGGAGTCCCTCTTTGCGGCCTGAGCATCGATCCAGTCAGACTCGTCGGTGCCATGGAGCTCCCATCGGCCTGGTCCTGAACAGGCGGGGGGGAAGGAAGAGCCGCAACTCCGGCCTAAAGCGGACCCGTTTCTCCCTGCAAGTAGGCAAGATCCTTTATCCACGCGTGTCTCTGTTACTGAGCAGACCACTGGGCGTCAAAGGCGCTAGTTTATAGTTATGGAGTTGTAGTGTTTTGTGTTCAGTAGCACTAAAATGATCGAAATAAGAAACATGACGCATGCTTGGTAATATATATGGCACGACCTGCATTAAACAGCTCATTAAATACGGGCGTAAAATCATTTTGTGCACCTGTGATCATTGTAGCACCACCAGCCTCCATCAGAAACAGCCTGGTCAGCTCTTAATTCCCCTTCAGATGAGGACGGCTGTCCGGTCTCAGCTTTTGCTGGACCCTTGAAAGGCGTTGCTGGAGCCCTGCAGGGCCCATTAGGAGAAGGAGCTTCTGACGCCTGGTATTCACCAGGGATTCAGCTGCCAAGGTTTGCATACTGTGGCTCAGCTGTGCAACCTGACTCCACTGGAGACCAGGGATGATGGGAGGCTTTGTATAACCGGTCCTCTGGCAGCACTGATGGGCTGAATAAGCTTAAGTGTGGAGGCATTAGTTTGGAATAAATTAGCACTTTACAAGGTAGAGCTCATTTGCTTTCCTACAAATACATTGTTACATTTTTCTCCGCTGTGCTTCTATAAATTCCCTTCAAATAAATTGCAAAAGTGTTCATACCCCTTGACACATTCTTCATTTTTCCCCCCCAAAAAACTTATGTTTATGTTATGGCACAAATTATTGGAGAATTGCAAAGTAAAAATAAAAATTACACATGGTTTTAAACATACTTTTTTTTCTGTTACAAATGAAAGTCTTCGGAAGTGTGGTGCAAAATTATATTGAGCCCCCTTGACTCTAATGCCCCTAAATAAAATGCCCTGCAACCAATTGCCTTCAGAAGTCACCCTATTAAGGAACCGCTGGGTGATCAGTCCTCAGTAATAGTCCAGCTGCTCGGTGAAGACCTCAGAGAGAGCAGGAGGGAACAAACGGTATCATAAAGACAGGAGCCTCACAATATACTGAATCACAATCCCCATCCCGATATTAATATGTTCCATACAGGATCCCAAAGGATCGCTAGAGTGTAACATCTGGCAGGCTGTAGAATTTCAAGGGTCATGCATCAAAAATATTTTTGGCCTTTTAGATGAACTTTCACTATTCTTATTCTTTGGTCCACATTTTATGTAGATCCTTGTGACCAAGATGAAAAAGTTAGGGACAAAACGATGATGGAGAATAAAGAGCAGGAGCAATATGGTTAATCCTTATTGATCTTTATTAATCCTGCTAAGATGCAGGTCAACTGATGGCCGTGCACTTCATAAATCTGGGCTTTTATGTAACAGTGGAGACAACAAGAGCACGGTGCTGCAAACCATGTGGGGAACAGAGCAAGCATGTGAGAGAAGATGAGACCTGAACGTGTTGTTTTCGACCCTTGTGTATATTACATAAAAGTTGAAAAGTGGTGGAACACTACCACAGCGCGTGGCCCGGAGCACACCATCCACACGGTGAAACATGGTGGAGGCAGCATAACTCTGTGGGGAGGCTTTTCTTCACAAGGGACAGGGAACTCACTCAGGGTTGATAGGAAGACGGACGGAGCTAAGTACAGGACAATCCTGGAAGAAAACCCGGCTGCAAAAGACTCGGGACCAGGACAGCGGTTCGCTTTCCAGAAGGTGCGCGGCTCTGAACGCAGAGGCCAGTGCCACGATGGTAGGGTTTAGACTGAAGAATATTCAGGTATTAGAACGGCCCAGTGAAAGCCTAGGGCTGGACGATACAGAAAAAACGCATATAGATAAAACAGAAATCATATTGATTGATATTGATGATTATCAACAAATTCAAAACATATATTTTAAGTGCAGCCCTGACCATTTTATGCCGTTGCTTAACAACCTATTTTTAGATACGGAACACACAAACATTGTATGCATTGTATGCTCTTTTTTTCAACCAACTTTTTGCCTAAACTGCAAGCTTTTAAAAAAGAAAAAAGAACACGTGCACTCTGAAGTCTTTGAAGGGGGTGGAGCTTGGCTCCTGGGTCTGATCGTGATTGGTTGGGAGGATGTAATGACTGTAATATTAACCTACACGACTAGAATACAAAAGGAAGGAAAACTGTTATTCTATTGAACTTTTTATTGACCCTTTTTTCTATCATCAATATATGTCGATATGTATTGTTATTGAGTTATTGTCCAGCCCTATCAAAGCCTATACCAAAATGGAATTGAGACACTCTATATCCACTGACTGAGCTCGAGCTATTCAGCAAAGAAGAACAGGCAAAAATTACAGTTTCCTCGATGTGCAAAGCTGGTAGAGTCTGACCCTGAAAGACGTTCAGCTGTAATTGCAGTGAAAGGTGGTTCTTCCAACTGTTGACTCTGACTAAATGCAAATAAATACCACACTTTTCAGATTTCTATTTCTAAAGAACTTTAATAACTCTTTATCTTCGACCTTTTTTTTTTTACAATTATTGTCCGCTGTCTGCTAGTGTAGTGCTTAAAATACAGAGACATTTGCAGTTATGATGTAAAAAAAAGAGAACGAAAAGCCCTGCATATTTAATGGCTGTTAAAGAAGGCGGTTATTTTGCCTTTCAAACAACCTCCGTCATTGTAAAAGCAAGTTTGAAACCAGGTATTGAGTAAAAATCAAGTTAAACGGAAAGAAACAAGAAGCGGTTCCACTAAGTGTATTTTCCTTTGCACGTCAGAGTCAAAAGAGCATTGCTGTGTGACCGTTCTTTATTTCTGAAGCAGCTGATCGGCTCAGAGTTCAGCTTGTCGACAGAAGGTGAAAGTCTTCAGTTATAGATTGACCACGTCTGAGATCATGAGTCATGACTGCAAGGATTAAATTATTCAGACCTACCTCAAACACGACCCCCAAAGACCTCTCTAATGTTGTCCCTTCAGGGCTACCATAGCCTCCTGGTTTGAGATGTTGAAACCAGGACAGACTGTTCTACCGGATTTCTGCCCACCATCTCCTTCTCTATCTCTACAATAATATTTTACTAGATATAAGGTAGAAAGCTTCAGTGCAGTCCGGGTTCTGGCTCTGATGTTCAGTCTCATATCAAACAGCGCATTAATTCACCAGAAAGTAGCCTTTTTATTTAAACGTGAATTAAAGTCACCAAGTGACTTGAAACGCGTAAGAGGGCTTGCCGATGCCTCGGGGTTTTATTTAAACAACACAGTGAGTGCAATATAGGATAGTGATAAGATCGTAGAGGAGGTGTGACACAATGGGGACGTGGCCAGTCAATGAACGAATCGATTAGTTAATCAGTATTAAAAAAAAGGTGCACTGTGGTCGTGTTTAGAGTCTGCCGCGGCTTTTATCTGCAGTCTAGCCCCGGCGGCTGCAGCGGACTTTTACAAATAGCATCATGAGTCTCCGAAAGTACAGAGCACAGCCAAGGAGTGTTGCCTTTTGATAGCAAAGTGATAAGAAACCCAGCAGAGGGCATCTGAAGGCTATAAAGTTACTTCTGCTGACATGCAATCTCTATAAACTCCCACTGGCGCTTCTTGTAACTCCCAGTAGCCTACAACATTGATTTTTTTTCTGTCATTAACTACATTGTCTGCCACAACATTTTAAGGCTCGGATCTCTTACTTTAACTCGGCTCACACCAGGATTTTACACAGACAGAGAGAGAGAGAGAGAGAGAGAGAGAGAGAGAAAGAGAGAGAGAGAGAGAGAGAGAGAGAGAGAGAGAGAGAGAGAGAGAGAGAGAGAGAGAGAGAGAGAGAGAGAGAGAGAGAGAGAGAGAGAGAGAGAGAGAGAGACTTTCGGTTTAGACAGCAGTGAAACATCAGGCACTCTAAAGGTACATAGTACACCAGAGGAGTGGGTGCAGCAGTTTTGAAGAGGTCAGGGACACAAGGAAGAGGCAGATAAACTCTGAGTGAATCACATATGGCTGTATGAATTGGATTAATAAGTAGTGAGGCAAAAATCAACAACCCGTTGATCAAAACGCTCTGATTGGTGATCGACAGGTCGAATACCGACGTCTGTAATGTCTGTTCCCCGTTCATTTAGTGCCTCCAAAGCAAGGAATCTGTCCACCCATCATCGAACAGCATGTTGATACGCAGGAAGCGTCACGCCTGTTTGTTTGTTTTTGATGGCATTCTTATGAGTTGATCCAAAATGATCCAGTTTCTGATGGATTAAAAAAAACTTTACTTCCATCAGGAACTTGGAGCACTTTTTTATTTTATGATCAAAGGTTGATCCTAAAGCCAAAACAGCATTGCATGTGATTTTTTGTGTGTTTCACGAATAGAATCAAGGTTTCTTAAATTGTGTGTAAACTGTATTGTAATGATGTTTTTGATTAGAAGAAAATTGTGGATTTCCAACCTGAAATATCGTTTAAGTGTAGCACTGATAACAAGCAGCGGTTGCTAGTGGCTAATAGCTAAGGAGTCACAGTGCTTGCTTGAACAGGAAATATTATGCTTTTAAGCTCTTCATTTTAACATTTAAATCATTCTGTTGTGGTCTATATAAAGTGGAACTACAATGTTTTGGTCTGAATTCCTCGCTATTGTTGCCCCACAGCCCCTCTTTCACCCCTGTTCTGAGGTGCAGCTGACCGCAACTCGTTTTGGTGCTGTCTCTTTAAATCTAAAGGAGGTCCTTCACACCCCGCCCCCTCCAGGTCACAGAATGTTCCACTCCACCCAGTTCGACCATTTTTGTAGTGTGCCAGGGGACGGTGTAATAAATTGTGTGGGTTAATACACCCAACAACCGAACCTTTTCACTGATCCACTTGTAGCTGCGGCATCCCTAAGCTTGGACTACAAAATCGTGCCGAGAAAAATAAAGATGGCGGATTTGCGAAATTGGTAAGCCACAAGTCCATGACTTTGTTTAGGAGCTCTGAAGCAAATACTGTGTCGTAATTGTTCAAAAAACGTAATAGGGAATAGAAAAAAAACTGAACAGCTTGAAAAATATGACCCAAACAGAATATAAAGATATCTATGCTGCACCTGGAGAAACTATATTCAGCTTTTATGCACTCCTAGAGACTCTAAGTACACAACAACATACAGTCAGGGGCTAAAAAAGAGGATTTGGCATGATATGTCCCTTTTAAGGGCTAAAACGTATTCTATAAGATCAGGGAAATTAGCTTTCTAACTTGAGGTCGCAAGAACAAGTACTTTCTGGCCTGAACATCTAGGACTTCACAAGACCTCGTGTGGAGCTTTTAGTTACCGCTTGCTGTTGCTTTTACTGTATATGTGACAGTTTTCAGACACCTGTGCTACTTTAAAAACAGATTCAGGATGTTTAGGCTTAAAGCACTCGTGTTTTTTGGTATTGCTGGATTCTTTTTCCCCCCTCTGAAACAAAATCTGTGAAAAACAAGTGAGATAATAAGTGATTAATAACTGAGATTTGCTAACTGCTCTGTTCTTACCAGCACGTTAACACAACCACAACACGTTTCTCTAAATGTATGCAGAGATAAACTAAGACAGAGAGAAAACTGACATTTGTTCTCAGAATGTTTAACATGGCACTTGAAATGTTCATTACAATAGAAATCTATAAACAAATACTGATCATTGAAAAATAAAAATATGCATTACATATTAGGTCCACTGTTATTGTTAAATACTAAAATTTTTTTTTTTTTTGGGTTTCATTTTTCTAAATATCATGGATGCTGCAGCAATACAGTTGTTTTAGAGCTTTTTACACATCTTCACCTGGGTTGCCAACAACTATGGGGAGTGGTGGCCTGGTGGTTTGGGGCGTGCAGTCGTGTTCTGGGGAGGCTGCAGACATGCGGATCGAACCCTGCAGACTGCCACAATGGGACCCTGAGCAAGACCTTTAGCCCCAGGTTGCCCCCCTGGGTGCTGTAGCTTCCCACCGCAGAAGACAAACTTTGTTGGAATGTACAAGTGCAATGACAAATAAAAATGTCTTTGTCTTCTTTGTGTCTGGCATGGGTGCCTTTAATGGCAAATGCCTATATGCAGCTGTGGACTGCAGAAAGAAAGACAGAAAGGTCTTTTCGATATTATGATGTGACTCTTTGGACGCCGGTCAAGTGTCATATTGCTCATTTGCATGTCCAGTTAATGAGATACGGGGTTGTAAGCACTATAAGAAAATGGCTGAAGTTGTTATCTGACCTCCTAAAGGGCTCTCACACTGTTGTCTTTGTAAGGAATCTGGACTGCATTTGGTCATCAATAGCTCAAAATCTAAAATGCTCAATCCTGAAATGAAATAATCCGCACTCCACAATGGTTCATCAAAATGCAGGGAGAGATTCACAGAACACTTTTTGTATTTGTGAAAGTACCAAAAAAGAGCATTTTGACGACTTTAGCTTTGTCATTAGGGAATACCTGAGTCTGTTGTGGGGTTGCATGAGGGAGGGCTCACCAAGGTCTTCATAACTTTGATCCCTGCTCCCCGAACAGATGTGTGTATTTCTGTTGAAGTGTACAAGTTCAATGTAGCATTAAAGATGAAAAACAATGATAGAAATGTACGGGTTTTATTTTCTCTTGTTTTTTTTGTCTCAATAACCTGTAAATATAACTGGAATGTGTACACTTATGATCGACAGTACGTAAGAGTGGCACTAAAAGGGGGAAAATAGATGTTGTAAGTTATTAAAATACAAATTGGCCAATTTTTTATTTTGATATTAATTTAAATAATACTGTACATGCATAACACAATCTGCCTAGAAAAGGCAGCGGTGTGGCTCAGGCATTTATAAGGGTGGCCACCGGCCCCCCATTTGGTGGCGCCTCTTAGTTTAAAGAAGAGAAGAGAAGGGGAGGGGCCCACATCTGTGTTTTGCCCTGGGCCCAAATGTGACTAAGACCCCCTCTGCTCTCATGTTGTAATTTTGCTGCTGCTGTTGTAATAACTAACTGCTGAGTCAAACTTTCACCGTCTGCTACTATCGAGCTGTTTGTTTTTTTAAACTACAATGTTTCCGATCTTTTTGTCGACAAAAGAAACAAACTGTGATATCAAAATGGCCTCTCCCAGCATTGCTTCAGCGTCACAGAGGTCCAACAGTGAGCACCTGATTGTCTAACGGGGACATGCTCTCTGTCTCTCACACAAGCTCGCGCCGACGCACGCGCACCCCGGGCGCTCACACCTCAGCAGACCTCAGCGGCGCGCGGAGCGACGCAGTCATGGAGGCCATCTGGCTCTACCAGTTCCGCCTCATCGTCATCGGGGACTCCACGGTGGGCAAGTCGTGTCTGATCCGGCGGTTCACGGAGGGTCGCTTCGCCCAGGTGTCCGACCCCACCGTGGGCGTGGATTTCTTCTCCCGGCTGGTGGAGATCGAGCCCGGGAAGCGGATCAAGCTGCAAATCTGGGACACCGCGGGGCAGGAGCGCTTCAGGTGAGCGGGGGAGACGGAGCACGCTGAGCAGATGATGTGAGGTCCTGCTGTTTCTTTCTAATCCCCTGCGCTGTTGGAGGGTGGGTGGGGTGGGGGTCAGTGTTTTACACCGGAGACACAATTTTTTTTTTTTTAAATTAAATTAGTGATCATTTGTTTGCCAAGAAGGGATGTGAATATATTTAGGTCATTTCTATTTTTTTTATTTAGGCCATTTCTAACAATGGGATCTATAATAATCACTTCTGCATTTTTATAGTAAAATAAAGAAGTTGTAACAGCTGAATGTCCCCTTTTAAATACTTTACGCTTATCTTACAGCCTGCTGGGTCTCCACTGATGTATTAACCCAGGGACAGTGCTAGTTAAACAAGGTCATATGCAAGAATCAGGGCCAGATATGGAAGATTACAGGGCCCCTGGGCTGGAGTTAATGTTGCTGCCCTACCCGAAGAAAGGTTCTGAAATCATGCAAATTACAATAAACTGATTGTTAGGTACAATCCAGATTTTAGGCACTGTAGCTACAAAGCAGCATCACTCTGAATTATGTTTGTTCTTTCAACAAAGCCTCGTATAAACGCAGGCCAAGTTCTAGAAATGTCTTTCATTTAAAACAATAATACTACAAAACACCGTAGTAACAATGGCAAGCCTGTAGGCGGTGGTGTAACGCAGTCCCAGATATTTACCAGAGCGAGGTTAGGGGTGTGGGGCTATGGCCTCACCTTTTTCAAATAATTCGGAATCTGTTACAGGCATGACATTAGAACGCGTCATTGTGATATGGGCTTAAATGTTTTTCTTTGTAATCTTAACAATACTGTGTTTGGAAAAAAGTTTTATTTTAAAAGAGACACTCAAAAACGCTATTCTGGGCCTCTCAAAACTTTGGGCTCCAGGGCCAGTGTTCCGGTAAACCCGAGCTGAATTCTTGCCTGCCTTATATTATAACCAGAATATACTGCTTCATGTTGCAAATCTTTATCCGTAGGTTAAATTTGGATTGCAAATGTATAAATCCATGGCATAATCATCACCCAAATAAGGTTGAAATTAACTTGCTTGTGTTCTACGGAAGCATCTTTCTGATAGGCATCTGCAAGCGTGTAGGAAAAGATGATCCAATCCAAGAAATAAAACAAAAACAGAGCTCCAACACTTTTCTGCACTAGAAATGTTTTGTTAAACCACTATTCCACTGCTTGGACCATAAGACAATTTACAGTGGATGGGAAAGTTGTTCAATATTCTCACCCAGTCAGGGAGATTGGATAGAGTCCACCTGAGCTGAGAGTCACTGTAGCTCCTCCAGAGTTAGCGTGGGTTTTCTGGCCGCTTCTCTGACTAATCCTCTCCTTGTCCACCCTGTCAGTTCAGGAGGGCAGCCACACTCTTTCAGTTTGGGGAGGTTTGTGTTTATAATGTAACCCAGTGTAAAAAAGAAATATGAAAAGATCTGAATGGTATGATTTTTATTTTTTATTTATTTATTTTTTTTGCAAAGTGCAGCATCATTTTTCAGGATTCACCTAATGAGGACTCTTTTTCTTCAGAACTGTAAAAACCCTTAATACTTGCTGAATCAGGTGATTTAAGGTTTTCTGCAAAGAAGACATGAATAAAACATGTTCAGACTGCCTGACCGGCTCAAAGATGACCAAAGGAAAAACTGAAACACCGCAAGAACCACAATTCTAGAGGAAGAGATCTGTGGGAAAAGCAGCAGAATCGAATTTAATCAGCACATGACATCCTCACTGGAGGAGAAAGAGGAACCTGCACTTTAACAATTTAAAAACTGATTTATCTAGAAACTGAAACAACCATATGGTGTGCAACATTTTAGCACACCGATATGGATTCAAAAGCAATACAGCTGTTTTTCTTTTTTTCTTTTTTTTACAGAAATGAAAGCGGGACAGAGGTCCATCAAAGGCCACATCTTTATCTGACCTTTAACCTCTCTGTAAAGTGGGATTTTCTCATTGACAACAATACATTAGAACAACCGGAGTTTAAGTTATACAGAGTTATGGCAAGTAAGCAAGCTCACATTGAAATATTAATTGAGCATAGAATGATTACATTTACATTAGACCGTGTATAAAACAACACATTTTGATCCTCAGTTGTGAATTTAGATTGAGATATTTAAAGTAGATTTACTCACCAAAATAGATTCTTCTTGCTTAAAGACTGTAACCCATATAAAATACAGCCCCTGTAATAGTATTACATTTTGAAAATTGCAACTTACATTTTGCCATAAACAGAGGTCTTGTGTTATTCCTGCCTCTCTAGATATGTTTATATCTTGTAATTATTCAGTACAGGTGCATTGGAAGACAAATGTATTTGCGGATGGTGCTGTGGCCAAACTCTCATCATTCATTCATTCATTCATTCATGTATATTTAAATATATATATTTAAATATATATATATATATATATATATATATATATATATATATATATATATATATATATGTATATTTAAATATATATATTTAAATATATATATATATATATATATATATATATATATATATATATATATATATATATATATATATATATATTATATAGCAAGATTTCCCTTTACCTTTGCAGCAATGCCTTTCTAGCTGCTACTTTTCCACCTTCCTGTAACAGCTAGTTGTGCTGCAGTGTTAATGCTAGCGTGTACCTAAAGAGGAATAAATTAATCAATTATATGTACAATTTAGTGATTATGTCTTAAAAATGGTATGAAGTGATAGAAAGCATATGAAGAAGGAACAACAAGTGCATTTTCTGCTTCCTTTTTTATTTTATATCCCCGTACCCCTATATCATGGATCTGCAAGTTAGGGTTGTGTATAAAAAAATAAATAAAATTTAATAAAAGACACACTTGATCCTGCTTGTGCAAAGTTTCTCTTGAATTGTGATGTTCTTCAGGCAGCAGGGGGAAGGGCTAGGTAGGGTTGCACCCGTTATTTTTGCAATACCCTTTTCAAATTCTGTCTTCTTTAACTATCTGAAATACTCTGCTAGTAAAACATGTGATAAAAGAATTGGAAATCCCCAAAAAACGTTTTTCTTACTTTTACTTCCTCTGTGATTTTTCTGCATGACTACATTTCTTGGTAAAACTTGATGTACGTGATGTACTGTTTGGATTTTTTTTTTTACTAGAGAGGCCTATTTTCTACCTCTGTTCGCCTAAACGGTTTTATCATTAGCTTTTTAATCTTTGATTGTGTGGATAATCATTTCAAGACAGATGTATGCTAACAAGAAGAAAACAACCTACAGCCGTCTTAGAGTAGATCGCTGTGTAGACATGGCAAGTCAGAAAGGCAGAAATGCTGTACATCTTCACACACATCACCAAGCTCAGCTTTGTGAAAAAGGGGGTGGCTGTCACCTGCCTTCATCTTCAGCGTTTCCATGTCAACAGCTCGAGGAGACCAGACAGTGATAGAGAGCGGTTTAAAGATGTCTTTAAACCACTAGCTAAAATTAGATGTAGTTTTTAAACAGCAACGTGTGCCGTCACTATAATGCCTGTGTGGACTTAATTTGATCCTGTGTGCCCATCTGCTGATAGAGCAAATATTCTTACGAACATCTATAGAACACAACTAGACTGCCCATGCCAACAAGCTGTTTATTTGATTGTAGGTTCCGAATTGGAAACACATTTCCTTTGGTGTCCTTTAAGGCTAACTGATAACATTTGTTATTTGTTTCTGTAATGGATGACGCTGATGAACCCGATGTCCAGCCAAACTCAGAGTTTCGATTTAAAAGCTTTAGTGAAGGGGATGAGTAGTGGCAGGTGAGGCAGCCAAGCAGAACCAGACTATGCAGATGAGTAATGGCTGAAGGTGCAGGCAGGCAGGGATGAGCAGGAGACCAGAGGGTGCAGGTAGTGAACACACCAGAACAGGCGACGTGTAGCGGGGAACCACCAGAACGGGCAGAGCGAGCAGCTGGAAACTCACAGGGAAACAGGCAGAACTGCAGCACGCAGAAAAAAGGCAACTTTTATCAGCAGAGTCCAGCTGGCTGAGCACACAGGAACCGGTAGAGGCAGAGCACATCACACTGGACGAGATGAGAAGAGACGTTCCGGCAGTGAGTGGATGACTGAGGCAGGTAAATGTTGGCAGGTGAACAGGTGAGCAGAGTTGACAGTAATTACTGGCAGCAGGTGGAGCAGATCTGGGCTAATTGACTGGTGACAGAGCTGATTGGTTGATGACTGATGGCTGCGGGGAGTGGAAACTGATTGGTCCAGAACAAAGCGAACAAAAACCTAAATCATGACAGTTACAGTTTGTGATACTCGTGTCTGGTTATATCGGACCTATTAAAACTGTAAAGGCAAACATGTCTTACAATGCTTCAGCAAATCCAGGCTCAGAAAAAATACTGTAAAGTTATTATTTCCATTAGTAGATGCTGCGTTTTTGCTGGACTGCGGAAATTGCCAGCTTCTCCATCACACTGCCGTCTTCTTTATTCAGTGACGCAGCTCTTTTAGTCAGTGTTGTTTTATCTGCGTCTTCCTTGCTTCCATAAATACACCTGTATAAATTAAGCATGCATGTGTCAAATCAAGTGACTCACTTGACAGGCCTGATTTTGTTTTTCCACCTACCCCTTCTATCTCACTGTATCCTCCCTGCTGACTAACGACCCCGCTCCTCCTTTTTTGAGGTGTCTCATGTAACACATCTCTCTGACTCGAGCCTATAAATGTTCTTCCTAAAATATTTATGTTATATTAAAGTATAATGAGAAATAAAAGCAATCAGAAGAGGTTTGTGTTCATGTCCCAGAAACCCTGTGAGAACTGTTGAAATTGAGCAGCTCTTCTCGCCATTTGCTCTGCAGTGATCAAGAGATCCTGTAACAGCCGACTCCATATATCCAGTTCATCCTCCGGTAGCTAACAGCTGATTCTCATGTTTTATCAAAGTTTCAACAGCTTGTTTTTTTTTAGGATTTTGTGGCACTAGTGACCTTTTTTGCCAGTTTTCAGACCGTAAGAGGGTGAAACATGCTGCAATGCTCCTTAGGTCAGGAGTCAAGCCTAGGGGGCTTATTAGCTCTAATTAGCTTTCCCTTTTCGTTTTGTTGTTTTGTTGTATTTGCCATGGCCCTGGATATACAGTACGCCTTATTTCTTTGTTTATCTTTGAATACTTTTTTCAAAATAAACAAAAACTTAAAATCTATAGGGAGAATTTGTCTATTAAGTAAGCTAAAATTATAGCATGATACGCTAAGCCTGAGCTGTCAGCTAAACAGCTGTGAGAGAGAAAAAAACACATTTGCACCATTCTAACTAGCCTTTTTTTTTAAATAACAAAATACTGGGTTCACATGCACATATACTGTAGGTAGGTATAGTCCTTTTTATCTATTATTTCTCTCTAAAGTTTATACTTAATGTTTTTATGCTGTGAGTGCATGAAACCAAAGTCAAACTCCTTGTTTGTGCACATAATCATGGCCAATAAAGTTGTTTCTGAAAGAGGGCCGCTACACTACATTGGGCTGTTTGAGAATATTATATAGTTTTGGTTAAAATGTTTGCATGAATACCATGATACCACTGAACTATGCCTTTTTTTTACTGAAGGGTATAGCACAGTGAGAAACCCTTACTGGCCCATGACTAGTCTGAATACCGTAAATGAAGGGGACATAAGTTGAAAAAAGAACTTCTAACTTAACCTTTATTGAAAGGAAACTTCTAAAAAAGTACCAATATCCAACAGAGATAAACCAAAGTCAATCCCTCATATCACATTTCTTCACCACCACGTTTAAACCTTCTCACAGTAAAAGCAAACTACCGTCTTGAGAGCAGAGAACTGCTCGGTTGTGGCAATAGGAGGTTTAACGTCTCCTTTAACGTCCCGTGCAGGTCTATCACCAGAGCTTACTACCGTAACTCTGTGGGCGGGCTCCTCCTCTTCGACATCACCAACCGGCGCTCCTTCCAGAATGTCCACGACTGGCTGGAAGAGGCCCGCAGCCACGTCCAGCCGCACAGCATCGTGTTCCTGCTGGTGGGCCACAAGTGCGACCTGGAGGCACAGCGCCAGGTAACCACGGACCAAAAAAAACCTGAGTAATTCTTAAACTGCTTTCTTGTTAGGATATGTTGAGAACAATAATGTATGGGTGTTGTGTTTATTTGATGTCTTTTGAGGTTTCCTGTTTACATTTTTTTAGTTTTCTTTCACACTTAGATCAGTGCAGACTGGAGTGACGGATGAGCTGCGCTGTTTAGCTTCCAAACTCACAGAGGAGGCAAAGGATTAAAATGACACTGCAAAATCCTCTGCCAGTAAAATACAGACCACTGCAAAAGTATTAATACACCTTCAACTTTGCCACGTTGTGTAATATCACAAACACACACTTCTGTGTATTTTACTGGGAACTCATGTGATAGACCAACACCATGTGCCATATAGGTAGTTGTGAACTAGAAGAAAACATGGTTTACAGCGCATTGTTGGCAAAGAAAAAAACCTTTGACTACATTGTATCATAGCTAAGCTTGGTGTGAATGTGAGTAATTGAATTTCAATTTGGGTATATGACTGATTTGGGTTAACTATATTTCTGGATATGAACAGGATGTGTTTGTCTAGCAAAGTCTGTGGAAGGCTTTTTTCCGTGGATTAGCATGATATAAATAAACTGAACTATTCAGTATCATCGATCATCCCATCAACTGATCGGCTTCCCATACTCTGTTGAAGAAAGCATTTCCCCAGCATAATGCTGACACCACCATGCTCTAAAGTGCAGCTGGTGTGTTCAGAGTGCCTATCACATGGCAACAGAGAGACAAACAACCGTGCATGCACACTCCTAAGAGCAATGGTGGAGAAAGTACTCATACAATGTACTTAAGTAAAAGTACAAATACACAGACAAAAATTTACTCAAGTAAAAGTCAAAGTACCACATTATTATTTTACTTAAGTAAAAGTAAGAAAGTACAAGCTTTTAAAACTACTTAAGTATTAAAAGTAAAAGTACTTGCCAACCATAATACCTAACGGCTTATATAATGTCATTAAGTGTACCTATCGTATTTAGTTTTAATAAATCAGTAATGTACCATTTTAATGAGCAATCCTGCAGATAAAGCATGTTTTTATTGTGTTTACCCCCTGTGACAGTTTAGATTTAGATATTTTATTCTATGCATCAGAATTCCAGGGATGACCTGCAGGGTTACATGTAATTAGGCAAAATGAGAGAAATTATTATACCTTTGAAATGTTTTATTTAATTCAAAATAAACACGTTCAATAGAAAATTGTTTCCCTGAAAAAAGGGACTTTTTTCCAACCAGAACGCGCGATGACGTAAAAAACGCGCGCTCGCGTAAAATACGGGTTGGAACTGCGCGTTATTGTACGGACGATAATATGCCTAATCGGCTTGCCATACAGGCAACAACTCCTCGCCGCTTCGCCTAAGCAAATTCCTGCGGGAAACACTGCCATATTCTAATTTATTGAATATGACTGTAACTGTTACATGGAGATTATTTTAATGGCGCTAACATTTATTTAATAACCAGGACGTGAAGGAGTTTAGCGTCAACTTATATGTAACATTCATGGCGGGAGACGTGATCACGACCGCAGTAATCACTGTTACTTGCAAGTTCATGCTAGCTTATAACAATATACAGTAATTGTATTTATTTACTGCAGTCGAGTTCAACAAAAAGCTTGCTAAGATTACATAAAACTTCACTAACACAAATTAATTTAACATCGATAGCGTTTAGCAACTTAACTTACCTCAATATGTTTTTTCAAATTTGATGGTGAATTTTTGAAAGATAGAATTTCATGCTTTCGGGGAAGGCAAAGGCGGCATTGGAATCTCCAGGAAGCGTTTTTTGACCCAGTTATTTCAAAGAAATCTTTTAAATAAGGCCATGGGTGGGGCAGGTCTTCTGGAGGATGACTATCCTTGGACTCCATTCTGGGAGTTAATGATTCTGCAGGTCCTGCGTACTGTGCTGCTCTTCTTGAGGGAGGGCCTAATGGTTATTTCCCGCTTTGGATTGGTTCAGCGGACTGATTCTGCTCTCGCCATTGGATACTTTCAAACTAACGAACAAATCAAAAAACCGAAATGCGTCTTGGATGTAACGAGTAACGAAACGCTGTATAGAAATGTAGTGAAGTAGAAAGTACAGATACTTACTGTTAAATGTAGTGGAGTAAAAGTAGAAAGTATCCATTATTAAATCTACTTAAGTAAAGTACAGATACACGGAAATTGTACTTAAGTACAGTAACAAAGTACTTGTACTGCCTAAGAGTAACCACTTTACCCAACGGTCTTGTTATTGGACTGTGGGAAGAAGCCAGAGTACCAGGAGAGAACCCAGGCCTGCACAGGGAGAACGTGCAAACGTCATGCAGGTCGAACCCAGGGTCAAACCCAGAACCTTCTTGGTGCAAGGCAACAGTGCTACCAATTGCAGCCCTGGATTTAACATGTTAGCCACATTTTTTTACACTTTATACTAGATTTTGGGTTTTTTTTAAAACGGTATCAAAGTAAACAGGGCTGACTGCAAATGCTAGACCCATTTTTCTTTTCTTATTCTTTTTTGATAGAAATACCTAAAAACACGTCCCATTTTTCTTCTGATTTACAACTGTGTGTTGTTCTACCACATAAAATCCTACTAAAATAAGTAGAAATTGGTTGTAACTTGACAAGATGTGAAAAAAGAAGCAGAGTTATGAATACTGTTGCAAGGTTCCGTGCAACAATTGCAACAGGATCAAATAAGGAACAGTGTGTTTGAAAGATGGGTTTTCTTAGCCACCTTAGTCTAGATTAGGTCTGCCATCGCCTCACGGGGTTCTGGATGTCAGACATAAACAGATCTGCCATGTTTACGTCTCAAACCCTGCAGCGATGCTGCTCACTGGAGATAATGTTCACTGCATCCTTATCAGAAACATGATCTTTAACAGTGAGTGAGCAGAATCGCACGATAAACGATAAACTGCGACGCCATGACCCGGCAGTTCATGAAGCATCATTTTTTGTGTCTCAGCATTTTAGCTTACCTAAAAAAAAAAAAAAACAGGATTTGCTTAATTCACCACCAGCGCTTGTAACGAACGGAACTGAACTGGTGGACTCAGTATTCAGGCCAACAAGCAGAGAGTATGTTTAACAGACGTTTTATTGTTATCAGACTGGCAAGACAGGGACAGGCAGGCTCGGTGGTCAGAATAACAGTCCCAGGTCGATACACAATATAGCTGACAGGCTGGACGAGGACAGGCAGAATCGGAGGTGAAAAACAGTCCAAAGTCAAAAACCAGGTAATCAAAAAAGAGCAGGATAATCCAGAACAGAATCCAAGTGCAGAGTCGGGATACAGATCCAAGTTCGGTACACAACCAGGCAGGATAAGACAGACAGGGATCAGGCAAGCTCAGAAAATCCAAAAACAGAACCAGGTCAGGCAAAACGGGCAGGCAGTAAGATAAGGCAGGAAAAGCAGGTTCAGGGGTCAGGCTGGCTCAGAATCAGGAGGCAATCGGGTTTGCATCGACAGGTCAATCAGAAAAGAGAACGCTGGAGCAAAACTCACCATTGGCTCGTAAATGATCTGGCGGAGAACTGAAGGCTGAGGCAGAACTATATAGTAGAGGGCACAGGTGAAACTAATTACAAGAAGGCAGGTGGAACTAATCAGGGTCAGGGAGCTGACAGATTGCTGAGGGGAGACCAAACAGAGCTGATAAAGTGACAGGTGGAAAACGGGTAACCTAAACAGAACAACACGTCTAAATCAAAACCAAACAAGAAAGAACCCAAAAGTAGAAACTGTACTAATAAATCAGATAACATGAACAAAGACAAAACCCAAATCGTGACAACACTTTCCATTTGGCAGGTGACCCGGCAAGAAGCAGAGAAACTGGCCGGGGCGTACGGCATGCGCTACATCGAGACGTCCGCCCGTGACGCCATCAACGTGGAGCACGCCTTCACCGAGTTGACCCGGGAGATCTTCGCCTTGGTTCGGTCCGGCGACATCACCATCCAGGAGGGCTGGGAGGGCGTGAAGAGCGGCTTCGTGCCCAACGTGGTTCACTCGTCGGAGGAGGTGACCAAGAGCGACCGCCGCTGCCTCTGTTGATCTGGGAAGGGCGTGGATGGTGGGAACGAAGGTTGTAAAGGAGCGGGTGCCACGCGGAACGGCTGATGGACTGAGGCGTCAGCCCCCCGAACTGAAACGGACTTCCTTCAGACCGGATACAGATTTGGACGGGCGAAGTAGTTCTGTGAAGACGCTGGTTCTTGGTGTCATCGGACATCATAGTCATGGGGGCAGACTCAGAGGGATGGATCCATTTCTGTACACGTCTTGCTTCTCTGAAGGGTCATGGTTTGGTTGGCGGCTCCTCCGTCTGAACTGCTTTCCCAGAAAGTCTCGCAAAGGCCTTAGAAACCGGATCTGTTACGAAGACTATATTGTTTTAATTTCTCCCATGACGCTTCTTCCATTAAACGCCTCTCAATATGCAATTTTATGATAACATAAAAAGAGATCATATCTTTCTTTGGTCGTTTCTTTTAAAACATCATATAACTGGCATAATTAGGTTATATTAGAGTATACCCTTCCTTCTCCCGTTTCCCCTTTGCTGACATGTTGCTTCACAATCCAGAAATCAATTGAGGAGTCCTGGAGGTCTAAAACAAAACCTGGGCCTGTCCTTTTACTTCTTTTCATACCACTTAAACTTTTTTTAACCTATCTTCATCTTACAACCCCAAACTTTGATCTATTTATTTGGAAATCGTATGATAGTCCAATATAAATTAGTACAGGACTGTTATGGAAGTGAAATGGTACATGGTTTTAAACCTTTATAGAAATAGAAATCTGACTCTGAGATCCCTGAATAAAATCCAGTGTCACCCACCTGGACTGTCAGTCCAGGTGGGTGGATTTGTAAGAAAAGCCAGAGAAAAAGCCTATAGGCTAGTTGTGTCTTTGGAGGAGCTGCAGCCATCCTCAGCTCAGGTGGAAGAATCTGTCGACACACTGTCCTCACTTAGACACACGGTGGTGGCAGCGTCATGCTGTGGGAATACTTTGGAAGGATAATGGGGCGACATAAAGGGGAACCGTGGAAGAAAAGCTGTTAGAGACGGAAAAAACTGGGCGTGGCCACGTGTTAGAATGGCCCAGTCAAAGTCCAGACCCATATCCAATCAAAAAGCTGTGGCAAGACTTAAAAATGGCAGTCACAGACCTTGGGAAAATATTAAAATTCCAGATGTCCAACGTTGACATGCTGCAAAAGGTTTCCTACTGCAACTGTAGCAAAAGATGGTTCTGCAAATAGACTGAGTTTATATAGTATTTTTCTAATCATATAGACATTTCAAAGAGCTTTTACACCCCCCCCCCCCACACACACACACACAGATACACAGATCGGTAGGCAACTTGGGGTTAATTGCCTTGCAGAGGCTGTCACATTGAAATTTGACAGGAGGAAGCTGGAATCAAACCCACAGCTTTCGGATTGCGACACACCTGCTGTTCCCAATAAGCCACAGTTGGCCACAAAGCATCGACTAAGGGGACCGAATACATGTATAGGCTACACACGTTTCAGATTTTTGTTTGTAAAGCATTTTTAAAACGTGTCCCTTTCCTTCCACTTCACAATCATGGACAACGCCGTGTTGTCTTGTCACATAAAAATTCTAGTAATTCCGTTGTAGTTTTTGGTTGTAACGTTAGAAAATGTGAAGTTACTTTTGTTAGGCCCTGAATTCAGACCTCCAGTGAGCTCGATGACGTTGACCTGGTTGCAAGCTTTGTCAGTGTCACAAGTCACACAGTAACAAAGTCACACGAAGGACTCCTACCGCAGGAAGACACGTGTACAGCTGAGATAACCCCGCTGGAGTAGTGGACTCGTAAAGCTCCATATGGGTCTGTGTTATTGAACGCAGGAGGTGGGTTTACGGGACTTTCTGGGAGTTTGTTGGGACAGGAAAGCACCTTACCAGTCAAGTCTGTCTACACAGGGAACGCCTTATTTGGTATATTTTGGTTCTCCAAGGCCAAACCAACAGAGATGGACTACATCACACAAACGGACACTTGATGAACGGGTTCCACGGAAACGCTACATAACCAATGATGCACGCTTAGGAAAGAAGGAAAATTAGCCCAGAATGGCCGTGCAAAGAAAGCGAACCTACCCAACACGATTCATAGCCATACTACAAGGTTCAGTTCTGTTCAGTACAAGTAGGTCACGTCGCTTTTTTTAATCTGTGAAAATGCAATGTCATGTATAAATTCAACTCTGCAGTTTTACCTCATCGCCATAGTAGCTTTGCTATAACAGAACATGTGAGGCACACAATCTAAAATGGCCATAATAGAAGACTTAAAGTGGTTTAAATTTGTCTTCTCAGTCACAGATTTCAAACCTTACCTTTGCCTAACGTTGATGATTATATTTCAAGATGCATTCCAACCCCTGACATGGAAATTAAAGAAATAATGCTTACATCTGTGTTGTGGTCATTTTTACCCCCCCCCCCCTCTCATAAGCGCTCAGGAAGTCATGGAACCGTCTGCAGCTTTGTGGATTACTGTTTAACACATGGTATAGTCATTTTAAACACGGCTCTTTTAATGTCATTTTGTTTTATAGATGAATGTAACAGTATGGATGAGGCTTTTAGGATTTTTACAATCAAACACTAAGGCCAAAACCTTGGAATGGAAAGTACTCTGTTATTCCTTATTATTAAAATGTCCCCTTAAAACTAAATAATGACAATATTCTGCCACAAATAATGATAATATAAGAATAATTCCCTGTAATCTATGTATCATTTTTATTGTTTCCCTGTGTTATTTTAACACAGAGGTTCTCAAACATTTTCTATGAAGCACTACAGCAATAAGTATTATGTATTCCAAGCGCCACCATAATGACTTTTAAACAGCAGTTCAACAGGACTTGGACACTGGCAGTCTGTTGTGTTGGCTTCATGATGGCACTTAAATGCATGGTAGACTTTTACTCAACATTTAAAATGTTCAAGTTTAAAGTTGTAGAAACGAACAGAAATGTCTCCTGAACTTTGAGTGCAAAGCGGGAAAGTCTAAGGTTCCTTCAGCGAGGCATCAAAATCCAACATGGCTGCCTTGCATTTAAAACTCAGTAAAAACTGCGGCAAAAAAAAAAAAATGTTAGTTTGCACGTTTAATGATCACACAGAGTACTATACAGACTTTTAGTGAACCCGTAGCTGTGGTGTTTGAAAGTACAAGGTACAAAGAACACTACATTAGCTTCTAGCTTGTACTGCTAGCAAAAGCTAGCCTGGTCTGAATATATCCATCCATCCATTTTCTTACTCGCTTTAACCCTCATGGGGTTGCGAGGAGTGCTGGTGCCTATCTCCAGCATTTCAATGGGCGAGAGGTACACCCTGGACAGGTTGCCAGTCTGTTGCAGGGCGGTCTGAATATATCTGTTTATTAATTTAACCAGTTTTCAAATATTGTCTTGTGCTGCAAACCCATTATGACCCTCAGACAAAACAATATGCCAAAAACAAATGAAATTATATTATATACATAAATATTGATTCATGGAGAAAATTTATCAAAATCTATTTTGTTTCTATTTTTAGGTATTAGAACCCGATAAAAAAAAAAACTAAAATAGGCTGCACTCTTAAAATAAAAAGGAATAAAATCCCTTGTGCTGCCAGTGTCATTGTGTTGTAGAAACTCTATGAAATAGTTGCTTTACATCGCATAAAAGAACAGCTAAAAAGTTTTTTCAATTACCTTTATTATTGCAAACATCGGTCCATTCTATATTATGTTATTAACTGGTTTATCTTTACCTAGAAAAGAATTTAGCCCTAAAGTCATCCTGGTACTTTATATAACTTTATATTTCCTTAAATCTGTTAGTACTTGAAAAACATGTTGGTATGCCCAAGTGGATGTCACTTATTACCATCTGTTGGGAGGAACCATCCACACAGTTCTCCATGTTAGCTCCGAGCTTCTTGTTTTTTCTTTTTTGTATAGCTGGTGTCCTTGGAGTCAAAGACAACCAAGAATATTTTATTTTTCTCAGAAAATACCTTTGAGCTTTCCTCAAGAGTTGCATGCTAGAAACCCCAGACAGCACAAAAACACCAGAATTGCACTAATAAACAGTCTTAAAAATAATTGGTTCAGCTTACCAGGAAAAGTTAATTTCTTATTTAAAAAAACATTCAGCCAGCTGACAGGAGCTTATAATTGTTACTGTTTGGTGTTGCTTGTTCTGAAAACAAGGTGAATTATTTTAGCACCCTGACAATTCAGCCTTAAATATGACGACATTGGTTCAGCAAGAAAACAAAAACATTTAAAATACCTGGGGGCATAATTATCTGCACCCTGAACATATCCTAGGAGATTTTTTAATAATTACAGGTGTTTTTCACTATTCTGTCTGTCTACTCAGCAATGAGACCCTGGTATGAATATCACGTGACACTGATGTGATGCTGTGGGCCTGTTTCTCTTCACTGGGAATGT
Source organism: Fundulus diaphanus (assembly GCA_037039145.1). Classification (NCBI taxonomy): domain Eukaryota; kingdom Metazoa; phylum Chordata; class Actinopteri; order Cyprinodontiformes; family Fundulidae; genus Fundulus; species Fundulus diaphanus. Next base: position 15,945,500 of record CM073131.1, on the reverse strand, counting down.
CGTTATAAAGGAGGGGTGTCAAGCACCGGGTCATGGGGTCACGGTGTCGCCTGTCCAAAACACCTGGAGAGAAGAATCCAGAACTCTGAGTCATTTTGTTTCCTTTTCTTGTAAATGTACTAAATCAGAGGTTTATCCTAAAGATAAGAACAGCCACTTGATTCCAGTAAAACAAAATGCAGATTGCTGAGTGAATCAAGCAACCACAAATGACTAGAGCCGTCATCCAGGAAGCAGCTTCTTTCCAGGAAGTGCACTCAGCGGCTGTCCAGAAGACTGGAAACGGCTCCTGCTGTTCAGTTCTTTGAATATCAGCAAGTGAGTCGAGCAAGTTCTCAAACACCCGCCTCAGAGGGTCATTTGGTCTCTTATGAGACATCTCCGTGGAAATGTTAGAATCTGAAGATATGTTTGGGTACAAAGACACAAACAGAAGTGATTTTTTTTCCCATGAAAAAACACAAAATATGGGGGCTGATCTGATGAAAAGCGCTTTCCAAAGGAAACACGGAGGGATTCGTGGGAACCCTGCGCCAGGAGGATCCTTGGCAGTGTTTGGTTTCGGCAGGTCTGCTCACACAGAGACTACACTCCTTGGTTTATTCCGCTCACTGTGTAGTGAGAGTGAAGCAGAAACAATCAGCATTTGAAGCCGTGATGAGCACTGGCTTAATGCGTTCTGACTTATTCCTTAGAGGTTGTATTAACAAGTCATGATAAAAAGAAAATGGACTTAAGGGTTTTTATAATATATATAATTAGGACAAGCTCAAATTGATCTAGTCTGAAATGACTTTAATCAGATCTTAACCAGATCTCAGTCCCTGGTTATTAAACAGAGATAACCTGTGAGTTGAAACCCAAGTAGTCTCTCACATTTCAGAGGTAGAAATTTTGGTTCGCTTTTCTTTTTCAGGCTTAACTGTCATTCAGCCGCACTTTGACGAGGTACATTTGAGCGAAATGTCATTGCAAGGCTCCGAGTAAAAACAGAAGTCCACATTAGATACGGTTCAGGGTCACAGTCAGTCATTTCTGCACAGCTTTAGACGTCACTGAAGCGTTTCAATCAGCTGGGCATTGCTACACTGATTCTCTGCCATCAGGTCATGTTGTTGTAGATTCGCTGCTCGTTGCGGATCACTGTTCTGTTGATACATTGTCCAAAAGTATACCTACAAGGTGGCCAGGTCATGTGGCTGCAAAACAAGCCCAAAGCATCACTCCTCCACCACCGTGCTTGACAACCGGTATGAAGTGTTTGTGCTTATATTGTGTTTGATTTTTGGTGCTCTATGACCAATGGTGCGCTGCAGGGAGGGGATTAAAACACAAAACCTCTACTTATAAATAAATCCATCCGGTCACCGGCCTGCTGCTGGATTTTTAAGTCTGGTCGGTTCGATCCAAATTCCTTTATCTGCTTTTTTTTTCCTCTCCAACAAAAGGCTCATGAAATAATTTCGTAAACTACCTTCCGTTAGCACTTTAATGTGTGACTGAGATTTGAACCTGCCAGGTGTGACTCTGACTGACAGGTATCACCAATTAACCTGACTAGATGAAGAATGACACAAAAAGCACTGATTGGCTGCGGGGGCTGAGAGCCGGGCCCTGAGGAGAATCTTTAAGTAACCAATCAGAGACCAGCAGGAAGCTACATGGATGGCAAAAGTTTGAAAGCAACATTTATTTAGAGAAAGGTTATGATAATCGCTTATTTTTGAATTTGTTTACCGTTTTTTCACCTTTTCCCTGCTGCACCCAGGCGCTCCCTACTGACAAGCTGCCACTATGGTCTCAGCTGACCGAAGCTAATTGTCCAATAAGTCTTGTGGCTCATTTAGATCCAACATTGTGGAGCTAAGATGAGCTGCCATAGTCTGTTATGAGAGTATAAGGCTTATTTTGGCAATCCTTCCTGAATTTCAACATATCAGTAACTGAAACCAGTAGAGTCCAAGATCAAGTTATTGATCTCTTTTCTCTGAACACTGCAGTCTGACTGTACAGTCAACTAGTTGGAAGGTCTAGTCCTTGGAAGATTGGCAGCTGCTTTATACGTTGATGAGCCACAGCAATTGTCTGTAAGCAGACCTGAAGCTTGGAATGTGCTTCCTATTGTCCTTTCCTTCATGACAGCATAAATGGGGATGTAGCTCAGTGGTAGAGCGGATGCTTTGCATGTATGAGGTCCTGAGTTCAATCCCTGGCATCTCCATGCCTTTAGACGTTGGGCGAGTGGTAGCCTCAAGCAGGGTGCTTATCTCCTGAGTGAGAGCCAGATCTGTGAAGTGGCAGTTCCCTGAGGGATAGCTTATATTGCAATAAAGGTGACAATTTATATCAAATAACACACAACGCATCATATCAAGGTCTCATCTGTTCCCCAATTTTCTTCTTTTTACTTCAGTCATTGTTTAACGATTACAGTGGAAGACAAATAAATACCAACAGGACAGTGACAAGGAGAGGAAAACAGAAACGTAGGAAACATGGAGAGGAAGGTCAGAGGACAGAGAACTACAGCAGGTTGGATGGAGGAATCCTGCTGATCCTTGTGAACCAGAGTTACAAGGCCAAACCACTTTATCCTATTTATTTCTTTTCACAATCGTCAAACTACCAGCCGGCTCTGTTAGAGGAAACTAAAACTGTGGACGATGCTGGCTGAGAGGAAGTATTTGTGGAAAATACAGAAGGAAAATCCACACAGGAGAAGATGATGTAGGTGAACCCTCATTCATAGTCTGTCAAAGGAAATAAATAAAGAAGCAAACAGAACATATTTAAATCAATAAAAAGAATACAAAACGGCCTTGTCGACTTTGCTTTTTGGTTAGATTTTACTTGAAAAATACTTTTAAAAAGTAAAAAAAATAAACAGTAGTGGTGAAAGGTTTAGCTGGGCTGGATAGAGGAGAGGCTGAAAAGCAAACGGCACTTTAAACACTCGACCTCTGCAGCGTCACACACCGGCCCTGCAAGAGCTCAACCGGGACGCTTCAGACGGGTCCCCTATGAGCCGAGCTCTGGGGTCAACATACGCACGACTTCAGCTCTGGGTTCATTTTTCTTTAATGACTAAGGAGAACGTTAGCAGGGAGGGGGGAGGGGGACATAGACACTGTTCTGTTTAATTAAGACTTGGTAGCCGATTTCAGGAGGTTTTCTTTGCTCCTTCTCTTTACGTCCCAGTTGTAGACTCGCGCCATGTCTGAAGGGAGCGACAAGTTAAGATGAAACACAAGCGAAGAGGTTTTTAAATCAAGCAAGGCAAAAATCTGCTGTAACTTGTGCTGAAAATCAAAAGATTTCTCAGGTGGAGCTCAATAATGTCATTCATTTCAGTAACTCAATCCAAAAAGTTTGTCTTACAGTGAATTAAAAGCACAATTAAGTTTATCAGAAAACTTGAATCATACATTGTTCCAAAAAAAAAAAAAAAGCTTTTTAATACAGAGTTGTTACGTCATTGTGTTGTTGTGGCTTAGACATCCATGGTTCTCCAGCAAACAGTCTGTGAAACATAAAAGTACTAATAGCCAACAGTGGTCCCTGGAAGCTGAGGCTGTCTAGAAATGATCCTGTAACCAGCCTCATCAGAATGTTGCTGAGACGTTCCTAATGAGACGTCTTTTTACGCACCTCCCTTTCTTCATCAGATCAATACTTTCCGCCCCAAGTTGTTTTATTTTATTACACACGATTTAATTTATGAACAACTATGGTCGGGTTTCTTTGCCCGTGTGGACTGGATGGCTTTTTGCCAACATGTGGTGAGAATCTCCAGCCGATGGCACCGTTATAGTGATATTTACTTTGGGGCTCCAATGGTGAAAATGGGGGAATTATCACTGAAAAGCAATTACATCAGGAGATACTTTTTAATTAGAGCTGTAATGCTACAATGCTGGGATATTTCCTGATTATTAGGGCTGCAACCGTTAGTCGACGGTATCGACAATGTCGATAATGAAAAACTTAACGCAAAAATTCATGCGTTGACTCGTCGTTTAAATTATAAATTACATTTACATTTTATTATTTTATTTTAAATTATAAACATTGCGACGATCTCAATATTTCACTTTGAGTGGTAGACAGTTTAAATCACATGCAGTTCAGTTAGTAAAGTTTAGTAAATGACACTTTCTTTGATACAAAATGAAGATTAATGGTTGAGATTAAAGTGAAGCTACATGACGGGATGGTTTTATTTAACTTAAATATCTGACTAGAGCGCCGGAGTTTATTTGGAAATGAATAATTAGCTGGTTTTTAGTATTGATGCTGAGAATATTGCCTAATTAAAGAGAACAAGCCTGAATGCAAACATGTTAATATGCTGCCCTTCTTTACACCGGGCTGTAGGTTAAAATCTGTTTAAAGGGGAAGTCCGGTCAACAAGGAAAAATCAGGGTATCATTAGCTATAACTAAAACTAATACATTTGTGGTTATTTAATGAACTCATCTTTAATCAATAAGAAAATAAAAACATAAATTGTCGTCTGAATCTCTGTGTATGGGGGCTGACATGACTGCCCAAATATGGGCAGTAAGGGGCGTTTGACATCACATCCTGCGACGTGGAAGAGCGGAAGCGGCGACAGCATTTCTCTCCGCTTTCCATGCAAAGTCAATAGGAGCCGTTCTACACAGCTGCGATCATCAATAATTATTTCGGATTTCCAGAGGACTTCACCGCTGACATTCCCAAGAGCTATTGCTGAAGCAACAAAGCCCACGTGCATGGCCATCGGATGTTCCAACACAACTGGTAAAAGAGGAAAAACATTGCTTATTTCAACACAGTCACTTCAGCGATCTCTCCTCCGCTGTGTGTGTGTGTGTGTGTGTGTGTGTGTGTGTGTGTGTGCGCGCTCAGCTGCAGCGCCGGTGCAAAGCCGTGCTCAGCCCAGCATGTGCTGGAATGCTCTTATATTTTAATACTTATACTATAATAATCAGCTAACTTAAGTCACTTCAGCGATCTCTCCTCCGCTGTGTGTGTGTGTGTGTGTGTGCGCGCGCTCTGCTGCAGCGCCGGTGCAAAGCCGTGCTGCGCGGAGCGCACACACACACACACACACACACACACACACACACACACGCGTGTATAGATATATACTGTAGGACCCGACTGAGTTTGATCTTGGAAAATAGTGCGCCGTGACAAACAGAGCGTTGAAACTTGCTCAACAGCGGGTCCGCCGAGTGACGTCATAAAATGGGAGGTGACAGTACTATTCTTGACCAAGATGGATTCCTCCACATAAACATGATTAAATGAGAATTATTATTAATTAAAAAAACTTATAATTTTTTGCACAGTATGTAGTAGTTTTATATTTAAAGTACTTTCAGCAGTTTGAATTCTGATTTTGACCGGACTTCTCCTTTAAACAAGAAGCAACGTTAAGAGCTTCAAGGTCGAAACATTGTTCTAATAACATTTTTATAGTAAAGAAATATTAAAAATAAACCAGGTCAGCTAAATTTAAAATTACTATTATATGGAGGATCATTAATAAAGTGTGTAGACAAGAAAAGGGGAGTCAGAATATTTTTACAAGCAATTGAATGATGGAGATTGTACAAAAAAATAATGGATTAGTCGAAAATAAAACTAATCGTTAGTTGCAGCCCTACTGATTATACTATTAGAGGCTGATGCTGCCCTCTGCCTCGTACTAAATATATTAAACTATTATTAGCTGTAATGAACTGTAACTGGGTTTGAATAAGATCGGCCTGCTTTATTTGAACCGACACCATAGGTTTGAAGACCTGAAATAGAAATAATGGTTTCTTAATCTGTTCATCTTATAAATGCTGAACCAACCAGGATTACAGCCGTAATGGAGCACATGCCACTCCAGCCTACTGCATGCTATAGATTATTTACGGGACTAAACACCCCCCTTTGGGACTGAGCAATTAGAGCATATGCTTCTAATAAAAAGTGACATCTAGTGGCCAAACCTTAGGATTCTGACCATAAAACACTGTGCTAGTGTTTTAAGAAGCCCCATCTTCACTGAGGAGATCAGGAGCTGAATGAGCAGCCCTGACACCTGCTGGTCAGCCCAGGCTGGACAGACTGCGCTCTTTAAGGATACTGACTTCGGTGGTGGTGCCCTGGTCCCTCAGGTAGTCCAGATCTTCCTCGAGGGTCTCTAGGTTGCGAGACGCTGTGGACAGGTTCTTCTCTAGGAGAGCCTGGGCGTCGTCGATGTCGTATTCTAACATGACGTTAGCCTTTGAGGAGAAACATCAGAGAAGCCAGAAACCAGCGATTCAGAGCGAAGGTTAAACTGCCGCGCCTTTACTAACCTGGCACAGCCGGTGTCGCTTAAATTCAGACGACAGAGTTTTCAAGTGCAGGTGATAAACAAGGCAACGTAGATGAAAGCAAAAGGCCTACTTACCCCTAACCATAGGCAAACTTTGTCAGTGGGCGACACTGAGGCCTTGCAGTAAACGTTGTCAGCCAGTAGAAAGTGTGTCTCCATGGCCTCTGTGGTTTCCTTCACAAACACAAGACACAGTCCTGTTATCCGTTTCAGTTTCTCAGTGACCGTCTGCCACAGTACACACAAACCTCCAACCTGGGACACAAGCTGCATATTTCTCTCAGCCTGGTGGAGATATTTTATGTGCTGACCAATCGCAGGGTCTCCTCAGACTCTGAGTGTCAATATGCCAAAAGGTCTCTGGACCCTAATTTAATTTCCAGAGACCTCTGCCTCTTTTAGCCCATGACAGCATTAACATAAAAGCTCCCAGGGAAAATTTAAGACTCATTTACACCCTTTCACGGCGGACCGTGAAAGAAAATAGACCTGATGGATGAGTGGATGGGTGGCCGAAAGGACAAAGAGACAAACGCCCGGATGGACCGACAGAAAAGTTGGATGTCTTAATCCAGTAATCTGTCCTTTTGTCATCCCTCTGTTCATTTATTCATCCATCTAAGGACACAGAATAAAGTTCAGACATTTAGATGTTTAACAACTCTCCTTTCTTTTCCCAAAACTTATCCAGACCTGATCAAATTCTATATTTTTTCCCTGAACTTTGCAACCGGAACTGCAGGAACGCTCATGTCCTACTGCTGCTTCTGTGGTCTGAGAGTTAAAGGGAAACTGATCCAGCTGAGTGAGGCAACAGACTACCTGCCAAACACAGACCTTTCCTAAAGCAGATAAAAAAAGAAGAAGAAAGAAAGAAGCAGAAAATGCATGGGCCACCTTTTTCTTCTGCATGTGTCGTAGGATTTCTAGCGTCTGGGTGATCTGTGGGATCTGGTTTTTCAACCTACATGGAAAGAGAAGTAAACCGTGTTGGTTGATGGACAAATGCATTTATGAAACCATCACATTACAGCATGAAATGCTCATTTCTGAAGCGCGCATACAGAGGCAGGGTTGTGTTTACGATGGAAAGGCTCTGAAAACGGTTAAGAAATGCTACAAATGAGAAAAGGGGAGGCAGAGTTCAAAGTAATCATGACAGAAAACCGTCAGCTTCCAACAAAACATCCCAGATATGAGCTCACATTAATAAGACAAACAGGAAGAGATAGAATAAATAAAAAGCTACTGATCACGTGTTAGTGTGGTGAGCTCTGGCAATCTGACTGGTGCTTACCGGAGTTTCTTCTGAGACAGGTTGAGCTCCATGTATTTATATTTCTGGTACTGTTCATCCAGCTTCCTGAGCGCCGAGTCCGCCGTCTCGTTGCCGGGCTCCTTCATGAACGAGTCGACGTCTTCCTGCGAAACATCGGCAGACACGGGTCAGACAGAGCGACGACCTCTGACCTCTGCCGAACGACGGCAGGACGTTCGACTGAGGGCTTCCTTGGACGACGGGCAGAACCGCCGTTTATCACTCTGCATCCAGCTGAACGTGTGGGACGTGCTTTGTGGCAGGTTCCTCAAGCCGATACAGATTTTCAGTCAAAGCTCATTTCAGTTTAAGAAATTTACTCTAACAAAAGCAAAATTCGAACCTTTTTCTGCTTTCTGGACGAACTGAAAAACGAACGGTGCGAAAAATAAGACGCCTCTCTCTGCAACCACTTAAAACATCTACGACTCATAGGGCCTCACAGCTCGCCGCAAAGCCGTGGCATCAGACATATCAGTGTGGGAAACTAAAAAGACGAGTGTCAACCCTGATATCTGTTGACTATCATAGCTGAAGCCTCAGATTCTCGCCATGCTGCCAGAAACCAGAGAAGCGAAGGAAACTTGAAACATTGCTAGAAACCTATTTGACCTATTTGAGTCTGATCAACGTTGTTAACCCATATTGGTGTGAAAAGAACAAAAAATATATATATATTTTTAAGAGTGTTTGTTCAAACACCAACTGGGGATGGCTGAGGGTGACGCTGGGAGCTCTTGGAGCTGGTAAGGTTTCTAAGCCATGTACATATTACCGTGTGCATTATTTAATTCAATTCAATTCAATTCAATTTTATTTATATAGCGCCAAATCATGAAACATGTCATCTCAAGGCACTTTACAAAATCAAGTTCAATCATATTATACAGATTGGGTCAGATTATACAGATTGGTCAAAATGTCCTATATAAGGAAACCAGTTGATTGCATCAAAGTCTTGACAAGCAGCATTCACTCCTGGGGAACCGTAGAGCCACAGGGAGAGTCGTCTGCATTGTACATGGCTTTGCTGCAATCCCTCATACTGAGCAAGCATGAAGCGACAGTGGGAAGAAAAACCACCCATTAACGGGGAAAAAAAACCTCCGGCAGAACCGGGCTCAGTATGAACGGTCATCTGCCTCGACCGACTGGGGTTACAGAAGACAGAGCAGAGACACAACAAGAGAGACAAAAAAGCACAGAAGCACACATTGATCTAGTAATCTGTTCTACATTAGATGGTAGTAACGGGTGAGCCGTCTTCTCTGGATGATGTCAAAGTTAACAGAACGCCAGACCAGGTGTACCTACTATGAAGAAAAAGAGAGAGAGCAAAAAGTTAAAAGCTGAAATGACGACAGTCATTTCAATGTAATCAAACAATCAAACTCAGCGTTTCACCCCAAACACTGATCCAAATACTCCACTTCGACAACAAAAATGAAAAGAAACACGTGAACAAATAAACCGGAGCTGTTATGGCTGAGATACCAGAACCTGGCTTTGGTGCATCTCTGCTTTTATTGTGGGGCAGCAAAGACTGGCCTGACCTAAGGGGCAGAAGAGGAGCTTTAATGGCAGACACCCATCAGCTGTGACGCCTTCCACCAAATACTTCACCAAATACAGCCATAAGCTGCTCCAGCAGACCTGGGAGTGTCATGTCACCATCCATGGTGGGTCTGTTAATGCTCTGTGCAAAATCTCAACCAGGTAAACTGAGGCCTGTTAAGACGCCATCGCTACTTAGTCCCAGAAAGCAGCTGAATTATGGGAAAGCCGGTCCAACGAGCCGAGAGACGGCGAACACCGAAACAGGCACACATCACCCGGACCCCGATGACCATAGATGGAAGCAGGCAGCCGCCCATCCTGCGTGATCATCAGCCCTGTCAGCCCTGCTGCTGCGGGCTTAGCGCCGAGGCTCCGAGCCGCCGTAAGCCCCCCGGTAGAGTTACCGCTTCACCGGTAACTCTACCGCACACAGGAAGTGGAAGAAGTTCGGCTTTACGCACCACAAACACCGCTTCGGGGATCCCCAGGTGCTTTTTCTTTGTCGCCTGTACGGCATTGCTGTTGTCTATGGTCGCCGCCATGTTGAAGAGAAGTTCCTTCCTCCCTCACGCCTGCGTACAAGACGCCTGGGGAGAAGAGCGGGGACTCGGCCGCCCCTAGCGGCCACGCGGTGAAGCTGCACTCAGGGGGTCAGCATTACCGCCTTTCTGGGGTTTTACGTTTATTTATATTCATTTTAACGCCTAATGTGTCATATTGGCTACAGTATTAATCTTTTTATTTGCGCTGTAACAAACACACATAGAAAACTAACTTTTTATAGTCAAAAGAAAGAGAATGCACTTTCCAATTCTAGTAACAAACATAATTTCTACATCAGCGATACAGAACAACTTCAAGTTGAAGTCTTCAACATACGTGGATGTCACAATTATTCACATTACTTATCACCCAACTGGCAGAATACAGCATGTAGTTACGCACCGGTTTAATTTATTTATTTAATTAGTTTTTTAAACTGCTGTAATAAAAAAAAAAAAAAAAAGAGAGAGAGAGAGAGAGAGAGAATATTATTTAGACTCAGAATTTAAAACCATAGCAACTTTATTCTCCAACTTCGTTGGTAAAAAACATTGTGGAAAAACAAACAAAAAGCAGAGAAACAAGCAGAACAGCAAATTAAAATTGATAACAAAAAAAAACATTTTACGGAGAAGGGTAAGAACAGGGACAGTATGTATAAGAGATAGGTCATTTTCAAAATTCATACATAGCTGTAAGATTGTATGTACATTCATAAACTGCCAGTCAAACGTTTGGACTCGCCTTTGTCATTGAACGGCTTTTCTTTATTTTTATGACTTTCTACATTGCAGATATATAGAAAAGACATCAAATCTATGCCACAAAAGTTTATAAAATTATGTATCAAACACAAAATTGTGAAACAACTCAAAACATTGTGTATATATTTTTAGGTTGTTCTAAATATCCCCTTTTGTCTTGATTACTGCTCTGGCTGCTCTTCAATTCAATTCAATTCAATTTTATTTATATAGCGCCAAATCATGAAACATGTCATCTCAAGGCACTTTACAAAATCAAGTTCAATCATATTATACAGATTGGGTCAGATTATACAGATTGGTCAAAATGTCCTATATAAGGAAACCAGTTGATTGCATCAAAGTCTTGACAAGCAGCATTCACTCCTGGGGAACCGTAGAGCCACAGGGAGAGTCGTCTGCATTGTACATGGCTTTGATGCAATCCCTCATACTGAGCAAGCATGAAGCGACAGTGGGAAGAAAAACCACCCATTAACGGGAAAAAAAAACCTCCGGCAGAACCGGGCTCAGTATGAACGGTCATCTGCCTCGACCGACTGGGGTTACAGAAGACAGAGCAGAGACACAACAAGAGAGACAAAAAAGCACAGAAGCACACATTGATCTAGTAATCTGTTCTACATTAGATGGTAGTAACGGGTGAGCCGTCTTCTCTGGATGATGTCAAAGTTAACAGAACGCCAGACCAGGTGTACCTACTATGAAGAAAAAGAGAGAGAGCAAAAAGTTAAAAGCTGAAATGACGACAGTCATTTCAATGTAATACAATGCAAAACTGGAGAACCGTAGAATGAAGAACAGTAGAAATCAGTAGAGTGAGAAAATTAGACCCTGATGTCCTCCAGTAGCCTAAGCCTATAGCAGCATAACTATAGAGGTAGCTCAGGGTAACATGAGCCACTCTAACTATAAGCTTTGTCAAAAGGGAACGTTTTAAGTCTAGTCTTAAAAGTAGACAGGGTGTCTGCCTCATGGACCAAAACTGGGAGTTGGTTCCACAGGACAGGAGCCTGATAGCTAAAGGATCTGCCTCCCATTCTACTTTTAGAGACTCTAGGAACCACCAGCAGACCTGCAGTCTGAGAGCGAAGTGCTCTGTTAGGAACATACGGAGTAATCAGAGCTCTGATATATGATGGAGCTTGGTTATTAAGGGCTTTATACGTTAGAAGAAGAATTTTAAATTCTATTCTTGATTTAACAGGAAGCCAATGAAGGGAAGCTAAAATTGGAGAAATATGATCCCTCTTGTTGATTTTCATCAGAACTCTTGCCGCAGCATTTTGGATCAGCTGAAGACTTCGAACTGCATTTTGTGGACTTCCTGATAGTAAAGAATTACAATAGTCCAGCCTTGAAGTAACAAATGCATGGACTAGTTTTTCAGCATCACCCCTGGACAGAATGTTTCTAATTTTGGCGATATTCCGGAGGTGAAAAAAGGAAACTCTGGAAACCTGTTTAATATGGGATTTAAATGACATGTCTTGGTCAAAAATAACACCAAGATTTTTTACTTTATTACCAGAGGCCAAGTTAATGCCATCCAGATTCAGTGATTGATTAAGAAGTTTATTTTTTGAGGACTCTGGCCCAAAGATTACAACTTCTGTCTTGTCAGAATTTAAATGCAGGAAATTTAAAGTCATCCAGCTTTTGATGTCATCAAGACATGACTGCAGTCGAAGTAACTGATTGGATTCATCAGGATTTATGGATAGATATAGCTGAGTGTCATCAGCATAACAGTGGAAATTAATCCCATGCTGTCTGATAATTTTGCCAACCGGAAGCATATATATAGTAAATAGAATTGGTCCAAGGACTGAACCCTGTGGTACTCCACAGGTGACCCTAGAGTTTGAAGAAGATTTATTATTAACATGAACAAACTGGAATCTGTCCGACAGATAAGATTTAAACCAGCCTAATGCTTTTCCCTTAATCCCTACAGTATGCTCAAGTCTTTGTAGGAGAATATTGTGATCAACTGTATCAAATGCAGCACTGAGATCTAACAGGACAAGTATAGACACAAGTCCATTATCTGAGGCCATGAGAATATCATTGGTGACCTTCACCAGAGCTGTTTCAGTGCTATGATGAGCTCTAAAGCCTGACTGAAACTCCTCAAGTAGGTCATTACTTTGTAAATGTTCACAAAGTTGATTAGCAACTACTTTCTCAAGAATTTTAGATAAGAAAAGAAGATTTGATATAGGTCTGTAGTTTACTAGCTCATCTTGATCAAGAGAAGGTTTCTTAAGTAAAGGTTTAATAACAGCTACTTTAAAAGCCTTTGGTACATATCCATTTACTAAGGATAGATTAATCATGTCTAAAATAGGACCACTGATCAGAGGGAATACCTCCTTAAACAACTTGGTTGGGATTGGGTCTAACATACAGGTAGAAGGTTTAGATGAAGCTAATATTCTAGATAGCTCAGAAAGCTCTACTGCTTTTAAACAGTTCAGACACTGCGCAGGTTCTAAGGATTCCTCCAATGCTGCCTCACTTACTGTGGACGAGGTAATCATGTTTGGGAGGATGCCAATTATTTTATTTTTAATGGAATCAATTTTATTTATGAAGAATCCCATAAAATCATTACTGCTAAGAGCTAAGGGGATGGCTGGATCAACAGAGCTGTGGCTCTGGGTAAGTTTGGCAACTGTATTGAAGAGAAATCTAGGATTATTCTTATTCTCCTCAATTAATGATGAAAAATATGCTGCTCTAACTCTGCGAATGGTCTTGTTATACAACAATAGACTGTCCCTCCAGATTAGGTAGGATTCCTCTTGGTGTGTAGAGCGCCATTTTCTCTCCAATTTCCTAACATTGTGCTTCAAGGAATGCAGCTCTGAATTAAACCAAGGAGCCAGCTTCCTGTGAATAATCACCTTCTTTTTCAAGGGAGCTACATTGTCTAATGCAGAACGCAATGACAAAGTCATACCGTTTACAAAGACATCTATTTGTGAATTGGAAGAAACAACATTGCTGCCATCTACAGGGCATTTCTGCAATACGGAGGATATTAAAAAGGGGACAGACTCTTTAAGTTTTGATACAGCATTATCGGATAAAGATCTACTATAATGGAACCCTCTTTTGGGGGTGGAGAACTCCGTTAAATTAAACTCAAATGTTATTAAAAAATGATCAGATAGGACAGGGTTGTGAGGAAATACTGTTAATTCTTCACAATCAATGCCATATGTCAGCACAAGGTCTAAAGTATGGAGCCAAGAGTGCGTCGGTTTATGCACATTTTGAGCAAAACCAATTGAATCTAGGATAGTTTTAAAGGCTACACTAAGGTTATCACATTCTGTGTCAACATGGATGTTAAAATCACCCACTATAATAACCTTATCAGTATTTTACTCTTGGCCTTCTCTGAGCTTCATGGGGTTAGTCACCTGAGATGGTTTTCCTGCTGTCTAGGAGTTCCCACAGGTAGTAATAAAAATAACAACAAGCCATTGAATGAGAAGGTGTGGCCAAACTTTTAACTGGTAGTTTAAATATAGTAAGTTATTGTGCAATTGTTCAGCTTTAATAGATTCCCTGTACATCCCCAGAGTTGATTGCAGTACTCATCTAAATTGGATATCAACAACTTTCAAAACAGTCTAAGTTTTACTTAGTAAGTACAATTTTATTTCTATAGCACCTTTCACAGACATTGTCACAAAGTACTCCACAGGAGCAAAAACACCTAGTTATGTGTCACATGTTTTGTTTTTTGTTTTATTTATTATTATTTTTGTGTGTGTTTTAGCATAAACTTTGCCAAAGTGTCAGAGATTTCTCTGTTGTAAAAGTGATTTTTGATTACACCTGGATCAGGAAAATTAAAACCCTACATGTATTCAAGCAAAAATGGAGGTTTTTGAGTTTTGTGTGTACACAGAATATAACACTTACTTGATTTAACTATGTTGTTGATTTTTAATTTTTTTACAGAATGTTTGGAACCAGCACCTAGTGGCCATCACTGAAATTGCACTCTTAAACTAGCTTTGTTTTTGCTTCACATTTGATAAAACATTACCTCCTCCATCTTTTGTACATAATCTATATTAAACACAAGATTGCTAGTTACAGAAAAAAAAACATTTGGGTTTATACAGGAAGCAAAAACTGTGTACAAAAATCCTGCCTTACTCAATTACAAGCTTCTTTTCAATCCTCAGGACTGACAGCTGTTATAACAAGTGGCTCTGTATTTTTCCCATCATCCAAAACCCCCGGACTGAAGAAAGGAAAAATCCTCTCAGAGAACAAACACCCGGTGAAGGTGTGGATGTGAGATCTGGCGTCCACATCGAAGAAGGAAACCGTCCCTTCCTCATAATCCATGAACACTCCCACGGTCTTTGGCTTCTGCTGGAGATGAAGCAGCTTGGAGGGGGAGTCCAAAGCTCGATACTCGTTGCCGTTCCTCAAACGCACCGTCCAGTAGCCGTTATCCGGGGTGGAGGTGATCATACCCTTCCTGTTGATGGACTCCCTGACCACGCCCAGATCCCAGAAGGTCTTATTCCCTACCGCAACCTAGTTTACAGAACAAGTTGTGAACATTTTTGTGACCTTCATTGATGGTGTGGCTTCACTTTGGCTTATTCAAACCTATCTACCTGAAAGTAGATCCTCCCAGTAAGGAAGCCTTTCTTGCCCACAACGCAGATGACGGGGTCAAAGCGTTGGGGATTGTCAGGAACAACGTGTTGCACCTCGCCTCGGCTCGCCTGCTTTCCGTCAGATGACAGGACGATGTTTGGGTGGGCCGTGTCCGGGTCCAGCACCACGTCCACTGCGGACACACGGGCCAAAACATTTTCTCTCAGTTCAACTGCTTGTCAGACTTTCCAGATCTGTATTCCCAGCTATTATGTAGTCCACAATCAGCCCCCAATCAGCAAAATTACAGATTAATTAAAGGAATTACAAGGCAAGATTATGTAAAATACCAAAACATGTTCTTCTGTTTGACTCTATTCACCAGGTGTTAAAATTTGGCAAATACAACCTCGAAGGAGCAATGAAAACATTGCCATGTACTTAACAAAAACTAAGCACAATCTGAACCAATGATTTAGCAGCTTGTGAGAACTTTAAATAATAATAAAGTTTTATGGCAATTGACATTTTTCCCCTTTTATGGAGGAATTTGGCACTAATTCTCCTCACGACTTGCCCTCAGTTCTTTCACAGTCCAGGTCAATTTCTGCAGACTCCTATAATCACATCATTTCAGTCAGGGTGAGGTCTAGACTTTAATGGATGATTGCCATACTACGGAGCCCTAGAGGGGTCATCTCAAAATGTTTTGCATGTTGAGAGAATGTGCGCTCGTTTTACTAAATTTTGCTCTCGTTTAACTAAATCGTGTGCACAATTTACTATACTGTGCTGTCGTTTTACTATAGTGTGAGCTCATTTTACTAAATTGAGCTCTCATTTTAAGCATAGTAAAACGAGGGCACAATTTATTAAATGAGTGCACTATTTACTCAAACGAGCGCACGATTTACTAAAACGAGAGCACAATTTAGTGAACATGATTATAGAACATTGTGTGCACAATCTACTTAAACGTGGCCACAATATGTAAAACGTGCACTCAATATTGTCGAGGACTCAATTAAAAGAAAACGTGCTCACGTTTTATTAATTCGAGGGCTCAATTAAAGGAAACATGCTCACAAATTATCACGACCTGAAAAAAAATATCACTTAAAGTGAGCTCTCCCGGGCTCCGTACCATACCTTTTTATCCTTATCTTACTTATTATGTGTGTTGTACTAGGCCCTGTGGAATTTATTATTTTTTTTATTTAATTTTGCAAACACAAGTCAAGCTTCATGACACGGTCTCATATGTGGCTATCAAGAAAACTTTGGATGACTTGGAGTCAGACACATGAATTTGCAGAGGTTTTACCTGATTCTCAGTGCTGAAATCCATATATCAGTCAGTTTGAATATTAGAGTGTTATTAGTATTGATTGTGTCTGTAATTGTTTTTAAATATGTTTAATCTCAATGAGGCTTTTCCTGGTTATGTAAAAGTCATATAAAAAGAAAACAAATGATTGTTGACGTGAAATTGTTTGCAACTGGTCTTAATAACTCATTCTTAACTAATGCGTAGTCTCAGTTGTTTCCTACAGGTTAATCCTTTCCAACAAACAGCCAAAATGTCCGCTTTAAGAGAAGATATCTAACTTGCTAATCAGTGAATCTGTGCATTTTAATAGCAGGATATTTCTATTTCTATAACAATAGAAATTCTATAATAATAGAAAACTAGATGTTTACCGAATGGTGTAATGATGGTTACACAAGCTTCTGATTAGCAGCCTTTCTGTTGGATAATGGGCCAGTTTATTATGTCATGAGAGTTGTAATCTAATATTTATTTTATTTCCAGTTTTGGACCTGATGTAAGTATTGTGTGCTGACACATAAACCCTAAAACAGATGAATGGGTAATTTCTAGTAATCAGTAACATAAATAACGAAATAAAAAATTATACAATGTAAAGAACACGGAAAATCCCTTTTTGGGATTCATTAATAAGAATAATAGAAGATGTTTTTTCTTTAATAGAAAGAATAAAGTACAGTGTTTATTGTGTCCATACCTGCATATTTTTGCATCCTCCTTATTTCTGTCAAAGAAAGGGGGGAAAAAAAACTTTTTTAAATGTTTGATTATTTTATAAGAAAATGAAATTGTTTTCGGATTTAATAGAACCGAAATATAGCATTAATGTACCCACAAAATTATTTTTTGTCAGAGAAAACCTATTGAGAAAATATATAAAAACAACTTCTTATTACAGTATCCAGAACACTTACTGGCACTCCTGATAAAGACGTGTAAAAAGCCTCAAACAAATCATTAGCACCCCGACAGTCTAATTAAGACACAAGTAAATCAAGCAATTAAACCCTCTCCTACTATTCAAAATGGACGTTCTCTAAACATATCTATATCTGAAATCAGAAAAACAATGAAAGGATTCGAAACAACTGAAAACATAACAAGTATAATTATTTTAAGGCTTTTTACACATCTTTAGCAGTGGTCTAATAATCGTGGAAGCTGGAAATCCGCTGAACACACCTCAGTTACACTGAAATTACAAATGAAATAATGAAATCAATGAAATAATGTAGTTACTGTCGAAAGCAGTAAATGTTGGTCTAGAATCCGCTGGGTCAGATTTTCATATGAAGACTTGTATTGTTTCATTTTTCTTTTTTTTTAGCAGATGTGATTTAAAGAATCTGTAAAGACTTTCATGCAGTTCAAAATGCAACATTTATTTTTCTGCACTGCTGTTTTTGGTCCACAGTCATGCATTTTGAGCAAATACCTAAAGCAAGATAAGACAACAGCCGTAGCGCTAAACTTTAACAACCAGGATTTGATGGACTGCAACGAAGACTTTAGACTGAAGGAAGCAGTCTGGGGACATCGTGATAAGGAAACTAACAATGAAAGAGATAAATACGGCAAGCCCTATATAGATGTACTAGCAAAACCTTTTATGAGGTCACGTAAAGCCAGCAATATTCTATAAAATCAAGGCAGTGTACAAGTAACAAAAGTAAGATAACATGTTTCTGTTGAGTTCCGTTTCAGTGATCTTAAGTATAAATAACACAAATGTTCAACCTATAAAACTATGGCTACATCTGTGCAGTCTCCATATTGCAGCAAATTAAACAAGATTTATATATATATCATATATCACTATGACCTAGAGACAAAGGGGCTTCATCTTTGCATCCCTAAGGCCCCAGTTACACTAATCTGGTTATTTGTATTTTAGATGTTCTTTCCTATTCGGTGCCCTTAGGTGGCAACAACACTGACAACCAATATTAAAAGCAGAGGCAGCGCTGGAATAAAACTTTTCCAATATTATGGTGTTTTTTTTTTTTCTTCGACACTATTTACCGTTTCATGTCAGTCATTTAACCTTTTGAGCTTAGACTGTTAATTAAAGCACGAGTCAGCAGAATGAGCAGAAAATGCCCACAGAAACGGTTCCACAGGTGTCGTGGTCGCTAGCAAAGAAAGCAATGATGGGCGTGACAATTCACAATCTGGTTTTAATAGTAATGTACACTGGTGGTGCATAAATAAGACAAAGCCTCAGTCTGGGTTTAAAATTAGACTAATTAAGACAACACTGCCTCTCATGGCCATGCTTGGAACTTCAACTTTAAATTGCATCATTATAAAATTAAAAGAACCAGGGGAAAAGGTCTCAATTACAAATACCAGATAGAAATATTTATATTGACAAACAACACGGGTATGATTTCATCCTGGGCTCTCTTTAAAGTCCTATCTATCTACGACGTAGTTTACCTTCTTCCTTCAAGCTATCCAGATCCTTCTTCAGCGTGTGGGCCAGTCTGGAGAGCGTTCTCCTCACTGTTCCCACACAAAGCTCAGGGTAGATCCTGGTTTCTGCCCACTGCCTGTTGGTGGGTGGAGGCGACACAACAGAGGGCAATCTCTGATGAAGAGCAGAAATATGCGTATTAGTGTATTATTAAAAAATGATCTCAAAAAAGGGAAACTGCTACACTTTCGTTATACTGAATCATCTGTGTGCTCAAAAACCACGAATATACTTCACAAAGTGCTGTAGAGTATAACTGCATCAGTCATCTTTGTTGTTGTTTTTTTGACAAAATCAGCCGTCCATCACCAGAGTGTGGTTGATGCTGACCTGCAGGAGGTGCAGGTGGTCATCCGTGTCCTCCAGCTCCTTCAGCTCAGCGTTCCTCCTCTGCAGCTCGATGATCTCCAGCTGAAGCTCGTCGATGAGCTCCTCGGCCCTCTTCTCTTCTGCTCTCTGCTTCTCCTCGATTTCTGCGTTGGCCTCGGCTTGTCTCTCCTTCATCGAGTGGATCAACGACGTGAAGAGACTGTCGCTCGCCTTCTTCTCCTTCTCGGCACTCAGCTGGAATTAACCCAACATTTTAAAACTTGTTTTAATGAAACAAATAGATTAAAACAGTGGGGGGGGGGACCTGAAGAGGAATGCTGTTCACTGTTTCTATCGTCACTTACTGTGCTCAGCTTCAGACAGTTTTTGATTTCTTCAATTTTCTTCTGCCGCTCCTGGATGGTCTGCTGAAACTCTGCCTCGGTTTGCTTCATGTGGGCCTGAATGGACAGAACGTGGGTTTGATACACAGAGGAGAAGGCCTTGATTGGGAGTCTGTACATCACTGAGTAGCAGACTGATGGAGAAACCACGCAGCGGCCAGAAAACAGCTGGTGAACTTATGATTTTATGATACAGGAAGCTTCCTGTCATTTAAGACCAAAAAGTAAAAGTGCAGCTTTTAGTAGGATAGTGGATCATTTAGCCTATATTGTGCTGACAGACAGTTTCATGTCTCATATTCAATAACTATTTCTGTCAATTTTACACTTAACTCTCGTTAGAACATAACTAGTCCAGCATTTCTGGCCCTCAGAAGTTCACACTGATTACAATGCTTCAATGGTTTTCCTCTCCTGCTACCTTCCTCTCCTTGCTCTCGTCCTCTATCGTGACCGCCCGGTGGCCTTTGTGCTCCGTCTCGGTGCAGAACTGGCAGACGCACGTCCGCTCTTCCCTGCAGAATATCTCAAGCAGCCTCTCGTGCTTCTTGCACATCCTGTCCTGCAGGTCCGTCACCGGCTCCAGCAGCTTGTGCAGCTTGAGGGTGGCGACCCTCCGGTGCGGCTCCAGGTGGGCGTCGCAGAACGACGTCAGACACACCAGGCAGGACTTAAGGGCCCTGACCTGCAGCGAGGCGACGGCGCACACGTCGCACACCACCTCGCCAGGCTTGGCCGCGGCCGGAGGGGAGGCCGGAGAGCAGGCGGTCATTTGTCTTAAAGCGTCTGCCAGCTCTTTGAAGGCCGTGTTGATGCTCATTTCAGGCCTCGAGGTGAACCTCTTGTCGCAGGCGGGGCACTGGCAGACGTCACCGCGGTCCCACACCTGCCCTATGCAGGCTTGGCAGAAATTGTGTCCACAGGGAGTGGTGACTGGGTCGGTGAAAACCTGCTGGCAGACGCTGCACTGGAGCTGTTTCTCCGGGAGCATTTTGGCTTAGGTGGCTGGTAATCTGCCGGACAAGAAATAAGACAGCTGGGTGTTAGAATGGAGATGGAAGTTAGTTAGAAAAATAAACCTCCAGCAAATGTTGATCATGGGTGTAAATATATTGAAGTTAGATACGTTTTTCCTGTGGTTCAGGTTTCATACACTAGACAGATAATATTCAGTGTAGCTGACATGTTTGTCCCTGCGTGTTAAACTAACAGACACACCCAGTCATTACTGAAGTTACTGTCACAGTATAATTACAACACCAGTGTATCCTCAAAATGAAACCAACAAAGAGTCTCTACTGCTCGCCAGACACAAGAAGCTGCAAAGCTCTGAAAATGCCTATTATTACAGCAGAGCGGCTCAGTTGATTGTAGCCTAATGCCAGAGGTCTGTGAGCAGCACAGTTATGCTTCCAGTGAAAGCCTCGGTCAGTCTGTCACATCGTCTCGGACAGGTCTCAGCCCGTAGCTGAGTACAGAGGGGCTCTATACATGTGGATGTTAGTCGCAAGCAGAAATCTGAATTCCCAAAGAGGACAAGCAGACACTGGTGCAGGTGTCAAGCATATAGACTCCCACCACTGTGTTTTACAGGTAGAGTCGAAGCTTTCATTTGATTTTTCTTCTTTTTGACGTGCTTGCTATTGTTTTTTCGTCCCTGAAATATACATCGTTCACATGCTGAAATCAGCAGTGAACCTTTGACCTTTGGAAAATGAAACAGGTCTTTAGCGATGCAGTGCTTCTGTTGGGTTCCTTCAACATTTACCAGACTACTTCTTCTGTTCTCCCTACAGGTTCTTTAATCATAGACCATTCCTGTTGGGGGAGTAACAAGAGTTTTCCATTTATCCGAGATCAGGTCGCAATGCTAACAAGTCTGGGAGGGAAAGCCAGAAAAGCATTTCCTTGTTGATAAGCTCCAGCTCATTCTGAAGGATCCCGAGGTGTCTCCAGAAGTGTTATATAATCCCGCTTGGGTCAGCTCTATCTTCACCACGATTGACCAGAGTAACAACCATCATCTCCATCCATCTCCTGCTCCATCCTACTAAAATAGCCACAAAACTTTCCGTTTGATCTGACTTCTTTAATCTGGACCACAAAAAGGTTATTTGGCAATGACAGAGGAAATTATCCCAGAACCCCCAGCCTGCCGGGCAGGCAGCAGCCCCGCTGCAACAGCCAGAACCGTTCCTCTTTTCAACCATCCCTGCTTTAACTATTGAACCTGACCTTTACCAATCAACCCAGCTGTTTTGCTTCACACTTCTGAAGACACTTTAGATTTTTATCTTAAGCAGCAAATGGTCTGTGCTTACCTTTCTTAGCTGCAGCAGTAGTCTCGTCGTTTCTGATCACAGAGCAGGTGAGTTTCCTGCTTTATGAGATTGAATAACTACGCTGAGGAGCAAACCGTGACACAAGGAACACAGTTACTGATCAGCCAACCCCCCCTCCCTCTCCTAACTCACTGGATCTGCCTGAATCTTAAAATCCCCACTCACAGCTCAACCAACAATTAGTCACCTTAGCAACAATGAGGGGCCGGCTTGTGATAGACCGGGCTTTATCAAGACGTCCATATTTATGTAACGATGGTAATATTTAATGGTATCACCCACAAATGGAAAGTGTGTTTGATGGGTGTGGGGGCTAGGTAAATGGTTAACAGATTCCACTGGCAACAGACCTTAAGTACCTGTTTTAGACGGCACGCAGGTATGACGAAGGCTCCAGTGCTTCATGTAGTTACATAATGGATGCGTTCAAGTTCATAAAGAAGTCAACATGCTGGAAGCGTTCACATGCACACTTAAAGTGTGGAAAATGACCTCGGAGAAAAGTCAATCACTTGACAAATGCAGGTTCTTGTGAACAACCACAGAATTTTGAGGATTTTATTGGGGTTTCCTTTGACAGAGCAACACAATGCAATGTACGACTGTGGACCAAAAGGAAACAATTGCATGGTTTTCTAAATGTTTTGCAAATCCAAAAAGATTTTAAAATAAATGTGCAGTGCATTTGTTTTCTAAGGCAAGACCGTCCACCATTACCAAAGGCCAGAAAAGAATATTAGAGAAGCAGGGAAGGGGAAACTCTGGAGGAGCTCCAGAGATTCACTGATCAGGTGAGGACAATTATTTGTAGTTTGCTTCATGAATCTGGCCTTTGTGAAAGAAGGCAAGCAGAAAGCAATTGTTTGGATAAATCTACAATATCTACAGAACGTAACTTCCCCGAAGCCATGTTGGGGACCAAGCAAGCATGCAGAAGAAGGTGCTCAGGTCAGATGAAACCAAAATTAAACCCTGGAAGCCACATGCAAAACGATATAGCCCATGCTAAATAACTGACCTGTTTGCGGTCGCCCCAGGTTATTTTATCTGATAATGTGGTGTTTCTGTTGTAGACTTCTTTCAGTAATAATAAGACTCTTCAAACCGTAACTATATTTTACCATATTTAGTTAACAGGGGCGGTCACAGTATGATGTCAGCGTTCTGTTCATCACATTGGTGGAGAAGATCATGATGTAATGCAGACGTGTCCATGCTGACAGATTTTCCCCTAAACAGTCATTCTGTCCAATCCAGGTATGTCAGACTCTGTGCCTCCAGAGTCCGTTTATCTGTAATTTCCATGGCAACCAACTTTGCAGTCCAGTCTCTGTAATTTCATAATCTCCAACACCCATTTTCCTCTTGAACTTCTCAGATTAACTCAGTTTTCAGGGTTTTCAATTAGTACTGGTACCCGCCTCGTTTTTAGTATCCGCTCGGCTGATTTAAGCTGAAAGTGTGGCATCAGACTGCCGGGCACTGATTGGCTCGGAGGTGGTGCGACTGGTTGAGTCACAACAGCGACTTTGTTACAAGAACCAAACCCAGCATTTTAAAAATCTTGCGACAGCGACTGAGCGTGTGGCGAGCTTTACTTTACACTGAAATCATCACCATGGTCCAACAACAAGGGGCAGACAATTTTGTGCCCGGTGACAGGTGACTTTGGATCGAAGTATAATCATGGTCAGAATAGACTTGTCAAAGACTAACTCCAAACCAGAATCAGTACTGAAAGTTCAAATGTTCCACTTTATCTGGCTGGTGCGGAGCTCTTTTGCAAAGACTGGGTCACAGTTTTATCATCACATACAAACGTGGCCAGAGACACTCCCCCCTAAAGGCTGAAACTGCAGAAAACACTCAGCAAACACTATTTTAGCTTTCATCCATCAGCAATTTCAAAAACCATGTATGGGCTCAAATTCCAGCAATATATATTTTGTGCCTGCAAATCAGCATGTGCAGTTGGACGGCGCTTTGGTTGAAAACTTGATTTTCAATAAACTATATGTCATGGTTCAGTTTTGGCCTGGCTATCTCCCTTTGTTATTTTTCAGCACCTCCTCCTCTCACGCAGCTCAGCCTCCACTCCCTCAGCAATCAGTCACACCTGTTAGGCACCAATCAGTCAGTACTCACTTCACCTGCCAGCCTCTCTATATGAGCTTCCTTCAGTTTGCTCCTGTCGTTTTTTTTGCTTCGTATCTGTAATCAGGCCTTGACCAAAAAAATATCTTTTTTTTTTTTTTTAAATTGTAGCTTGTGCAGTTATTTAAAAAAAATTAGTTTGTTATTTTACACACATAAATTCCTATTTATGGATGCGCAAAGATAAAATTCAGACACATTTTGGTTTATGGTGTGGAACAATTTATTCATAATTACATTATATATGACTGGCATTTGTTCCCTTAATCATCTATATTTTCTCCCACTTGACAATTGTGGTGTTCACATGAAATGAAATCCTAAGAGAGCACAGTGAAGGTTGTGTTTTAGTGGGGCAAAAATGTCAAAATAAGAAGACTTTTGCTAAGTTTGCTCTGTAATACATTGAATCAAACCAGCTTTCAGTATTCAAAGCTCATTTGGCACCATCTGACTACATAATGGGGATGAAAGGGCTTGCTGCGCATTGGGTAATACACATGTGTGAGGATGTGCTCACAAATGCACAAGCACAGGTTTGTTGAGTTACAGAACACAGTTTAAGAGGAGGTTCTTAAACTTCCAGTCTGAGAACCATGTCCAACGACTGACCTCCATCAACCACACCCTCCTGTCCCGCTGTCCTCAGGGATCTTCCCACATCTGAAACATCTCACCTGCTGGCGGTTACTAAAACTGGTTGCTAAATGATTAAAAATGATTAGAAATTCTTATTTTTCTGTCATTAGGCAGAGACATTACAGCTCATAATACACAGACCCATTCAATGAATTATAATAGTAAAAGTTAATTTATTCCAGTAAATCAGTTAACTAAGTGAAGCACATTACATAGATCATTTACACCCAGGTGAATGTTTTAAAACCTCTATTTCTGTTAATTATGATTATTTTCCACCAATGAAAACACAGCATTATGTAATGCACTGACAGGGCAGAGAACCTGATATATTTAAGCCTGACATGGTGTGGTATTTAAAAAAAGGTTTGGAATTAATAAAAAAAAAAAACTAACTGTAACATCCACAGGCACCTCATGGTGATATTACAGTGTTTACCAGATATCACTACATGGTGTCCTTCTCAACACGATAACACATTTTTAGTCCCAGTCCAGACTGAACTGCACCAAAACATGTCTCCATTCTCTGTAGTGCCATAAGCTTTTCACTGGGTGGCGACAGAATACAAGAAAGCCAGCTTTAACAGCAACCCTCACTTCTGCTCCTCCAGGACAGTGTATGTAATGGAAATATAGTTTCATTTTGCTCCAAAATGAAAAGCAGTCCAGTATGTTGACAGCAGACTGGTGTGATAACAAGTCTGAGCCAGAGTCTGAAATCTGAAATATAGTCTTCTGGACAAGCTCAACCAAACTACACTTTCAGACGCTTTACTTACGACAATGATATTTTTCACTTGACTGCATATCACTGTTTCAATGGCTGAATGTAACTCTTACCAAAACTGGGAAGAAAATTGTTTCCTTGAACTGGTTTGCAGCTTTTATTAGAAACCCTGTTGTCAATTACTTAGATTAAACCGACATTTTTAACAGTACCACATTGCAGTGTGTCAGTAATCATTGTGCTTGATGACGTTGAGTAAAAAGCAGCGTTTATGAAGATCAGACTTATCAACATAGGTCTCAAGGACAGGACAGGCCATGTTTTTATGTTGATCTGTACAAAATAGCCTATAATCAGGGTGGACTAATATTAATTAATGAGATTTTTTGTGATAATTTCTGTTATGTTTATTGAAATAGAAAACAAATGCACTTTAAACAAGGTCGTTTTTTAAACTTAAATGACATAGCACACACCCTTTCTGTAGCCTTGGGGGTTTACAGGAAATGGTCCTGGAGTTCAGTCAGAGCAAAAGTGAAACTAAGTTGTCGAGCCACGTTTGAGTGCAACAACAGGAGAGACCATCAAGAGCATTTCTCTGAAACACAACTCCAATCTCTTCTTTGTCATGGATGGTAAGTCCTGTTTTGCTTCCGTCAGTCAGAGTGTAGACTTGTTAATCTGAAACGAAACAGAACATTTACTCTGCCGTCTGAAAAAAACAAAGAACAGCACATCTGAAACTTGAAGTGCAAATTTCACAGTTTCAGATTCAATTCAATTCAATTCAATTCAATTTTATTTATATAGCGCCAAATCATGAAACATGTCATCTCAAGGCACTTTACAAAATCAAGTTCAATCATATTATACAGGTTGGGTCAGATTATACAGATTGGTCAAAATGTCCTATATAAGGAAACCAGTTGATTGCATCAAAGTCCCGACAAGCAGCATTCACTCCTGGGGAACCGTAGAGCCACAGGGAGAGTCGTCTGCATTGTACATGGCTTTGCTGCAATCCCTCATACTGAGCAAGCATGAAGCGACAGTGGGAAGAAAAACCACCCATTAACGGGAAAAAAAAAAAACCTCCGGCAGAACCGGGCTCAGTATGAACGGTCATCTGCCTCGACCGACTGGGGTTACAGAAGACAGAGCAGAGACACAACAAGAGAGACAAAAAGCACAGAAGCACACATTGATCTAGTAATCTGTTCTACATTAGATGGTAGTAACGGGTGAGCCGTCTTCTCTGGATGATGTCAAAGTTAACAGAACGCCAGACCAGGTGTACCTACTATGAAGAAAAAGAGAGAGAGCAAAAGGTTAAAAGCTGAAATGACGACAGTCATTTCAATGTAATACAATGCAAAACTGGAGAACCGTAGAATGAAGAACAGTAGAAATCAGTAGAGTGAGAAAATTAGACCCTGATGTCCTCCAGCAGCCTAGGCCTATCACAGCACAACTATAGAGATAGCTCAGGGTAACATGAGCCACTCTAACTATAAGCTTTGTCAAAAAGGAAAGTTTTAAGATTAGTCTTAAAAATAGATAGGGTGTCTGCCTCACGGACCAAAACTGGGAGTTGGTTCCACAGGACAGGAGCCTGATAGCTAAAGGATCTGCCTCCCATTCTACTTTTAGAGACTCTAGGAACCACCAGCAGACCTGCAGTCTGAGAGCGAAGTGCTCTGTTAGGAACATACGGGGTAATCAGAGCTCTGATATATGATGGAGCTTGGTTATTAAGGGCTTTATACGTTAGAAGAAGAATTTTAAATTCTATTCTTGATTTAACAGGAAGCCAATGAAGGGAAGCTAAAATTGGAGAAATATGATCCCTCTTGTTGATTTTCATCAGGACTCTTGCCGCAGCATTTTGGATCAGCTGAAGACTTCGAACTGCATTTTGTGGACTTCCTGATAGTAAAGAATTACAATAGTCCAGCCTTGAAGTAACAAATGCATGGACTAGTTTTTCAGCATCACCCCTGGACAGAATGTTTCTAATTTTGGCGATATTCCGGAGATGAAAAAAGGAAACTCTGGAAACCTGTTTAATATGGGATTTAAATGACATGTCTTGGTCGAAAACAACACCAAGGTTTTTAACTTTATTACCAGAGGCCAAGTTAATGCCATCCAGATTAAGTGATTGATTAAGAAGTTTATTTTTTGAGGACTCTGGCCCAAAGATTACAACTTCTGTCTTGTCAGAATTTAAATGCAGGAAATTTAAAGTCATCCAGCTTTTGATGTCATCAAGACATGACTGCAGTCGAAGTAACTGATTGGATTCATCAGGATTTATGGATAAATATAGCTGAGTGTCATCAGCATAACAGTGGAAATTAATCCCATGCTGTCTGATAATTTTGCCAACCGGAAGCATATATATAGTAAATAGAATTGGTCCAAGGACTGAACCCTGTGGTACTCCACAGGTGACCCTAGAGTTTGAAGAAGATTTATTATTAACATGAACAAACTGGAATCTGTCCGACAGATAAGATTTAAACCAGCCTAATGCTTTTCCCTTAATCCCTACAGTATGCTCAAGTCTTTGTAGGAGAATATTGTGATCAACTGTATCAAATGCAGCACTGAGATCTAACAGGACAAGTATAGACACAAGTCCATTATCTGAGGCCATGAGAATATCATTGGTGACCTTCACCAGAGCTGTTTCAGTGCTATGATGAGCTCTGAAGCCTGACTGAAACTCCTCAAGTAGGTCATTGCTTTGTAAATGTTCACAAAGTTGATTAGCAACTACTTTCTCAAGAATTTTAGATAAGAAAAGAAGATTAGATATAGGTCTGTAGTTTACTAGCTCATCTTGATCAAGAGAAGGTTTCTTAAGTAAAGGTTTAATAACAGCTACTTTAAAAGCCTGTGGTACATATCCATTTACTAAGGATAGATTAATCATGTCTAAAATAGGACCACTGATCAGAGGGAATACCTCCTTAAACAACTTGGTTGGGATTGGGTCTAACATACAGGTAGAAGGTTTAGATGAAGCTAATATTCTAGATAGCTCAGAAAGCTCTACTGCTTTTAAACAGTTCAGACACTGCGCAGGTTCTAAGGATTCCTCCAATGCTGCCTCACTTACTGAGGACGAGGTAATCATGTTTGGGAGGATGCCAATTATTTTATTTTTAATGGAATCAATTTTATTTATGAAGAATCCCATAAAATCATTACTGCTAAGAGCTAAGGGGATGGCTGGATCAACAGAGCTGTGGCTCTGGGTAAGTTTGGCAACTGTATTGAAGAGAAATCTAGGATTATTCTTATTCTCCTCAATTAATGATGAAAAATATGCTGCTCTAACTCTGCGAATGGTCTTGTTATACAACAATAGACTGTCCCTCCAGATTAGGTAGGATTCCTCTTGGTGTGTAGAGCGCCATTTTCTCTCCAATTTCCTAACATTGTGCTTCAAGGAATGCAGCTCTGAATTAAACCAAGGAGCCAGCTTCCTGTGAATAATCACCTTCTTTTTCAAGGGAGCTACATTGTCTAATGCAGAACGCAATGACAAAGTCATACCGTTTACAAAGACATCTATTTGTGAATTGGAAGAAACAACATTGCTGCCATCTACTGGGCATTTCTGCAATACGGAGGATATTAAAAAGGGGACAGACTCTTTAAGTTTTGATACAGCATTATCCGATAAAGATCTACTATAATGGAACCCTCTTTTGGGGGTGGAGAACTCAGTTAGATTAAACTCAAATGTTATTAAAAAATGATCAGATAGGACAGGGTTGTGAGGAAATACTGTTAATTCTTCACAATCAATGCCATATGTCAGCACAAGGTCTAAAGTATGGAGCCAAGAGTGCGTCGGTTTATGCACATTTTGAGCAAAACCAATTGAATCTAGGATAGTTTTAAAGGCTACACTAAGGTTATCACATTCTGTGTCAACATGGATGTTAAAATCACCCACTATAATAACCTTATCAGTATTTAACACCAAATCAGATAAGAAATCTGACAACTCATCCAAAAACTGAGTATAAGGGCCTGGTGGACGATACAAAACAACAAACAGAAGAGGTTTTATTGCTTTGCAGTTTGGATGAGGGAAACTGAGGGTTAAATGTTCAAAAGAACTGTAGTTATTAATTGGCCTGGGACTAATTAATAAATCAGACTGAAAGATGGCTGCCACTCCTCCTCCTCTTCCCACAGATCTGGGAATGTGGAAATTTGAATAATTGGAGGGAGTTGACTCATTTATACTAACGTAGTCCTCTTGTAGCCAGGTTTCTGTGAGACAAAACAAATCAATCTGTTTATCAGAAATCAATTCGTTAACTAACAAAGTCTTTGGAGGGAGAGACCTTATATTTAATAGACCACATTTAATTGTTTTATTTTTAGGTTCAAAGTGATCCGTATGGATTTTTATTAGATTTTTATGATTTGTTCCCTTTAGATCAGTTTTTGATCTGTTAAGTTTTGGCCGTGGGAAAGACACCGTCTCAATAGGATAATGGGTGGGTAACAGTACAGAAGCTGCAGAGAGGTGTGTTAAACTACGGCTCTGCTTCCTGGTCTGGACCCTGGGTTGTCAGCATTTAGGAGAACTAATAAATCCGGCCAGATTTCTAGAAAGAAGAGCTGCACCATCCAAAGTGGGATGGATGCCGTCTCTCCGGATCAGACCAGGTTTTCCCCAGAAAGTTCGCCAGTTATCAATGTAGCCCACGTCGTTTTCAGGACACCACCTAGACAACCAGCGGTTGAATGATGACATGCGGCTAAACATGTCATCACTGGTCAGATCAGATGTGCTTTATAGCACCGTCTCCTAACGGCGGCTCCTCCATGTTGTTTCTCCTCGCAGGCAAAGAATCGTTCACTGTGCACCGAGAGTGTTGCAGGACGGAAACAACACGATCACATAAGAAGAGCTTCTGCAGTACCTTTAAACGAGTTTTCATCCCTTGAAATCACCACATTAAAATCACAATCTTCAGCGTCTTTAATTGGGATTTTAATTATATGACGCTGTAGAAGCTTGCTGTAAAAAGGAAGAAATCAAAGTGCATCTTTATTGAAATATTTTACAAGCAAATCTAATCCGTTTGCTGTGCATTTGCCTCCCTTTTCAACCACCTCAATGGTGAAAGATGGTAATGGCAGCATGATGCTGTGGGGAAGTTTTTCTGCTGCAGGTCAGGGGAGCTGAAAATGACTGAGTCCGATGTGGAACTTTAACAATAGAGGAATAGTTTAGATGCAAATTAATAAGTGGATTTGGTCCAAAGTCCAGACCTAAATCTAATTAAGAACAAGACTTGACATTTATTGTTTACCCAATCTGACTGAGCCTGAGCTATTATTTGGCAAAAAAAAGTACAACTCCAGATGAGGGAGTCAAGTGAAGTTTCTTTGTATAGAGCACATTTCAGCAGTAAGGCAGTTCAAAGTGCTTTACATCATGAAAACATAAAATCATCATAAACACATCGAAACGGTCACTCGTTATGAGACCAGTAATAAAAACATTAAATTGTGTCAGGTGAAAATATCCATACACATAAGATATGTTGGTCAGTGTTCCTGTTATTATAAAC
Source organism: Fundulus diaphanus (assembly GCA_037039145.1). Lineage (NCBI taxonomy): Eukaryota > Metazoa > Chordata > Actinopteri > Cyprinodontiformes > Fundulidae > Fundulus > Fundulus diaphanus. The sequence goes on along the minus strand of CM073131.1, from coordinate 15,914,335 downwards.
AGGTGGGTTTTCAGTCTCGACTTAAAGGAACTCGGTGTTTCTACTGTTTTGCAGTTTTCTGGAAGTTTGTTCCAGATTTGTGGAGCTTTGAAGCTAAATGCTGCTTCTCCATGTTTGGTTCTGGTTATGACGGGTAGACCAGAACCAGAAGATCTGAGAGCAGGTAGAGACGTTCCCCAAAAGAGAGGCAACTGGAATTGGAGCCAAAGGGGTTTTAATAAAGTATTACAGTAACTCAGAGAAGTAAATATGCACCCCTCACTTTTCAGAGTATTGTGCACTTCAACATACATTTAAGTTTGTGGTTGTAAACATGACACGTGTGGCAAAAAAATAAAAGAATAAAAAAATGAAGCGGTGTAAACAAAGAACAGGAAAAATATCCACTCTTCAGAAATCCACCGGACAGAGTGATGGACCATAAAATGTTTCTGACTGACAACATAAAAGTGGGTCTGCAGACGGAGCTTAGCTTGTTGTGTGAACCACCTTATAGGTCGTCAGTCAGGGAGTGTATATTGCATTTTTTGAAATATTTAATGTCAGCAGCAACGGTTTAATTGTATAAAATAATTGGTAAATCCATTATAATTGATTTTTTTATCCTATTGCCAGACACACTGAGGATTTCCCTGTTGGGGAAAACTGGATCTGGGAAGAGCAGCCTGGCCAACACCATCTTTGGGAAGGAAGTCTTCAGACCCAAACATTTTACCAGCTCAGAGGAGGCTCGCTGTCAGGGAGAGACGGGACACGTTCATGGCAGGAGCCTCACTGTGATCGACACTCCTGGTTTTTTCCATTCAGGTCTGTCTGAGAAGGAGCTGGAGGGTGAGATAGTGAAGTGTGTCTCAGAGTGCGCTCCTGGGCCCCACGCTTTTCTTCTTGTGCTGAGAGTGGAGAAATTTACGTCACAGGAGGAACAGGTCATCAGGAACATAGAGGACTATTTCTCTGCTGACGTTTTTAAGTATTCTCTGGTCGTTTTCACACACGGCGACCAGTTGGCTGATGAAATGAAGATCGAGGAGTTTATTGGACGAAATCGACATCTGAAAGATCTGGTGGTGAGGTGCGGAGAGAGGTGCCATGTCGTTGATAATAAATACTGGAAAAACAACCAGAAGGACGAGACCAGAAGCAACCGGTTCCAGGTGGCGCAGCTGATCAACACCATTGAAAAGATGGTGGCAAAAAACAATGGCGGCTGCTACACCACCAGCATGCTGAAACACCGGCAGAAAGAAGTATTAGTCTGCCGTTTGTTTAGGAGTTTGGTCACATATACAAGAGAGAAGCGTGTGTTCATTTTTGGTTTGGTGTTGTTTGCAAGTGGGATTATTCTGTGGAGAAAATGGAGAGAACGTCCTACACAGATCATCTAAGGCCAGATAAAAAAAGGTGTAAACATTATGTCTTGTGTATGGGGTGCCAAATGTAAAATTTCAGATAAAATTCTATAGCTGATACATTTTGATTATTTAGCTCACTTTTCTCACATTTAGCTCCCTTTTCTCACATTTAAGACAGAAATTCACAATAAACAAGATCTTATATGCAATTGTCAACAATATGTTTATAAAGTAAAATAAATAGTTAAATGTTAAATCTAAATGCTAAATCTATATCTAAATGTTAAATCTATATCTAAATGTTAAATCTAAATGTTAAATCTATATCTAAATGTTAAATCTATATCTAAATGTTAAATCTATATCTAAATGTTAAATCTATATCTAAATGTTATATTTAAATCTAAATGTTAAGTCTACACTACCGTTCAAAAGTTTGGGGTCACCCAAACAATTTTGTGTTTTCCATGAAAAGTCACACTTATTCACCACCATACGTTGTGAAATGAATATAAAATAGAGTCAAGACATTGACAAGGTTAGAAATAATGATTTGTATTTGAAACAAGATTTTTTTTACATCAAACTTTGCTTTCGTCAAAGAATCCTCCATTTGCAGCAATTACAGCATTGCAGACCTTTGGCATTCTAGCTGTTAATTTGTTGAGGTAATCTGGAGAAATTGCACCCCACGCTTCCAGAAGCAGCTCCCACAAGTTGGATTGGTTGGATGGGCACTTCTTGCGTACCATACGGTCAAGCTGCTCCCACAACAGCTCAATGGGGTTCAGATCTGGTGACTGCGCTGGCCACTCCATTACCGATAGAATACCAGCTGCCTGCTTCTGCTCTAAATAGTTCTTGCACAATTTGGAGGTGTGTTTAGGGTCATTGTCCTGTTGTAGGATGAAATTGGCTCCAATCGAGCGCTGTCCACTGGGTATGGCATGGCGTTGCAAAATGGAGTGATAGCTTTCCTTATTCAGAATCCCTTTTACCCTGTACTCCCACCTTACCAGCACCAAAGCAACCCCAGACCATCACATTACCTCCACCATGCTTAACAGATGGCGTCAGGCATTCTTCCAGCATCTTTTCATTTGTTCTGCGTCTCACAAGCGTTCTTCTTTGTGATCCAAACACCTGAAACTTGGATTCATCCGTCCACAACACTTTTTTCCAGTCTTCCTCTGTCCAATGTCTGTGTTCTTTTGCCCATCTTAATCTTTTTCTTTTATTGGCCAGTCTCAGATATGGCTTTTTCTTTGCCACTCTGCCGTGAAGCCCAGAATCCCGCAGCCGCCTCTTCACTGTAGATGTTGACACTGCTGTTTTGCGGGTACTATTTAACGAAGATGCCAGTTGGGGACCTGTGAGGCGTCTGTTTCTCAAACTAGAGACTTTAATGTACTTATCTTCTTGCTCAGTTGTGAAACGCGGCCTTCCACTTCTTTTTCTACTCTGGTTAGAGCCTGTTTGTGCTGTCCTCTGAAGGGAGTAGTACACACCGTTGTAGGAAATCTTGATTTTCTTAGCAATTTCTCGCATGGAATAGCCTTCATTTCTAAGAACAAGAATAGACTGTCGAGTTTCAGATGAAAGTTCTCTTTTTCTGGCCATTTTGAGCGTTTAATTGACCCCACAAATGTGATGCTCCAGAAACTCAATCTGCTCAAAGGAAGGTCAGTTTTGTAGCTTCTGTAACGAGCTAAACTGTTTTCAGATGTGTGAACATGATTACACAAGGGTTTTCTAATCATCAATTAGCCTTCTGAGCCAATGAGCAAACACATTGTACCATTAGAACACTGGAGTGAGAGTTGCTGGAAATGGGCCTCTATACACCTATGTAGATATTGCACCAAAAACCAGACATTTGCAGCTAGAACTGTCATTTACCACATTAGCAATGTATAGAGTGTATTCCTTTAAAGTTAAGACTAGTTTAAAGTTATCTTCATTGAAAAGTACAGTGCTTTTCCTTCAAAAATAAGGACATTTCAATGTGACCCCAAACTTTTGAACGGTAGTGTATATATAAATGTTAAATCTATATCTAAATGTTAAATTTAAATCTAAATGTTAAATCTATATCTAAATGTTACATTTAAATCTAAATGTTAAATCTATATCTAAATGTTAAATGTAAATGTTAAATCTATATCTAAATGTTAAATTTAAATCTAAATGTTAAATCTATATCTAAATGTTAAATGTAAATGTTAAATCTATATCTAAATGTTAAATGTAAATGTTAAATCTATATCTAAATGTTAAATGTAAATGTTAAATCTATATCTAAATGTTAAATTTAAATCTAAATGCTAAATCTATATCTAAATGTTAAATTTAAATCTACATGTTAAATCTATATCTAAATGTTAAATGTTAAATGTAAATGTTAAATCTATATCTAAATGCTAAATCTATATGTAGCACCCGTATCCCACCACTAACTGCACTACTGGACCAGTTCTAGGCTCTAAGGAGTGGGGAGCAAGAAAAATAACACCAGAGACCGCTTCTTTCTATGGAAAAGTCCGGCAGTTTACTGAATGCAGAACACACACATAAAATACAACACATGAACTTAAAAATACCCTGCAGATTCTTAATAATGAGGTAAATATAAATGGGGAAAAAAGAGAGAAGGGGAAAAAAAAAGTATACCACTCTTCGTTTTACTCTTTAGTTTACCTAGTTTGTTTTAATAAGACTAATCTAATTAGACCAATCTCTTTTTTCCTAGGTTGCACCTACTTTAAGATTCCTGTTTTTCTTCCTGAGTTAACTCGTTATCCATTCTTTTTCAGGTAGGTAAATACCTTCAAACACAAGTAAATCAAAACCGACCACAATCTTTCAAATCACATTCAGAGACACAAACATATGAAAATCAAAGTATGGCACTTTAAATTCAAATTCAAGTCTCAATGTAAGTTCAGATGTTCAGTTCTACAAAAAGTCTCAGTTGATTCAGTCCAAAAACAAAATAATAATTCAAACAGTTCTCAGTTCTGTTCAATTCGATTTGAACTGGTTCCTGATATTCCTACCGCTCCGGCAGCAATTACCACACGCAAGAGAGTCTCTCCTTGATGAGATGGAAAAGAAGAATTGAACGTCTAGGTCTGGCTCGCCATCTAGAATCCCGTCTGTGAACGTGCACACCGCAGACCAATCTTCGCTCCGACCGAGCTTCCAACCGAACAAAAAACCCGACCTGCGTAACAGGCCACAACACAATAAAACTCTTTTTAAATCCTCAGATTGTACAAATAAATTCTTCTTTCCTAAACCCGATATAATAATCGGATAACAATTTATGGCGGAGCGTTTCTTCGCCGATAGCTACGTTTTTAACGTTAGCTCCCCGCCAAAAGGAAAAAAGTACAACACGGTAAAAATGCAGAAAAATAAATACAAAACTCACCAAAACCGATGTAATTTGGTTCTCATAAAATCCCTGTCCGTTCCCGACCAGGTAAATTATGTTTTTTCAACTATAATATTAACTTTTTCTGTTAATTAATCACCGCTCTTTTCCTCCGACTCCTCCTCTGCTCTCTCTCTCTCTCTCGCTCTAGTCTGTGCACTGCAGCGTCACCCAGATGCAGCGTCTGTGACGCTGGTTTCTTAAAGGGGCAGGGATGTTATTTCTGTCTACAGACTTTTAATCAACTTTGTTTAATCCTACCTATGTCAGGTTTTAACATGGGTTACATCCTCCCCTCTTTACCTAATGCACGTCCCTGTGCATGTTGAATCTATGCTGTCATAACTCTAGGGGTTCTTGGAAAGCTAGGTTCTTCAAGAGAGTCTGTAAACACATCACTCAAAGTTTGAAATAAAGACTGAACTATTGTAATCAACGGGTTTCCTAGCTCTGGATAAGTCAGTCTTTTAGTCGCTTTTCTGTCCCTGACAGGTCTTCCCGAACAGTCACTTTCATTTTGGTTGTCTGTTTGACCCAGATCACTTGTGTTTTCTTCACTCTCCTGAGCAGGTTGAGTAGGAGGATGGACATTATCCAGATCTTCCTCAGGTAGGTTTCCAATTTCCTGTTCAGCAATTGAGTTTCTCTCTTCAGGATCAGGTAAGTCTTTCTCTTCAGAATCAGGTAAGTCTTTCTCTTCAGAATCAGGCAAGTCTTTCTCTTCAGAATCAGGTAAGTCTAGGTCATAAGTTTCTACTGGAGGATCCTCAGGGAAAGCTTCTGCTACGTCTGAAGGATTTTGCTCAACAGCAGTCAAGTCAGGTTCTGGTTCAATCCTTTCAGGTAAGTATTCCATAGGTCCGGGAGTCAGGTTGAAGCCTAGTGTTTCCACTCTTAGGTTTCTGTGATAATGATATTCATCAGAATCAGATTGGGATTCATCTCCATCAGCTCCATTTAAGGTGTCATTTTTAGAATGTTGTCGAGTTCTTGGTCGCCTTACTGACTTTGACGAGTTAGTTTCACCTTCGGCCAGGGTCACAGGAAGGAAACCACATGGCAGTAGGAGGTCACGATGAAGAGTTCTTTTTGGACCATCTCTTGTCTCAGGTTTCACAACGTACACTGGGACGTCTCCGGACTGTCTCAGGACAACATACACGTCGGACTCCCACCTGTCAGCTAACTTGTGCTTGCCTCTGAGACGGACATTTCGAACCAAGACTCTGTCGCCTTCTTCCAAGGTGGAGTCAACAACATGCTTGTCAAACCTTGCTTTGTTTCGATCGGCTGTCTTTTTAGCATTCTCAGTCGCTACTCTATAACTGTCTTCAAGTTGAGATTTCAAGTCGCGGACATATTGCGAGTGAGAGCCTGGCTGATGATTGACTGGTAGGCCAAAGGCTATGTCAACTGGCAATCTTGGCTGACGTCCGAACATTAACTCGTAAGGGGTAAAGCCGGTCGTCTCGTTCTTAGTACAATTATAAGCGTGTACTAACGGCTTGACATACTCCCGCCAGTGACTCTTCTTCTTGTTTTCAAGGGTTCCCAACATGTTGAGCAGGGTCCTGTTGAAGCGCTCTACAGGGTTCCCTCTCGGATGGTAAGGTGTGGTTCTTATCTTTTGAGTGCCAATGAGCTCACACAGTTCTTTTATTGTTCGGGAGTCAAAGTCGGGACCTTGGTCACTGTGGAGTCTTTCAGGAATGCCATAATGGATGAAAAACTGGTCCCATAGGACTTTGGCCACTGTCCTGGCTTTCTGATTTGGGGTGGGGATTACCACTGCATATTTCGTAAAATGGTCGGTAATCACCAGAATGTCTTTTGTGTTACTTGAGTCCGGCTCCACACTGAGAAAATCCATGCATACGAGTTCGAGTGGTCTTGTGGCCACGATGTTTATGAGTGGTGCTGCTTTCTCGGGCATGGCCTTACGTCGTATGCAACGGTCGCAAGTTCTGACTTTATTTTCCACCTCAGTTGACATTTTGGGCCAATAGAATCGCTTCCGGACAAGATCTAGCGTGCGCTCTGTGCCCATATGGCCCATGTCGTCGTGGAGGCTCTTGAGGACTACGAATCTCAGGGCTTCAGGGAGCACAAGCTGGTAACGAGTTTGAGCACCCTCTTGTTGCTTGCGATACAAAACACCATTTGAGACCTCCAGTTTGTTCCACTCCCTCAATAAGAGACCAAGCTCAGGAAGTTCTTTCCTCAAGGATGGCGGAGGTTTCTCCCCGGACTCCATTTGCCTGAGGACTTCACCAATACAGGGATCAGCATTTTGTTTGTCTCTTAGTTCAGCTGGCGTTAACGGGGGATCACAGGTAAGCCACCAAGCTGATCCTCCCCTTCGAAGCTTTGAGGTAGAGCCTTTGGATGGTGGGCAAGTGACACAACCAAGGTGGTGCTGGGTGTTGTTTCCCCAGGGTGATTGTTGATTACTTCATGGACTAAATGCTTCTCACAGATGGCTTTGATAGTGCTTTCATTCAGGTGTGCATAATCAGCCTCTGACAAGTGTCTTTTCGTGAATTGTTGTATCCTCTCCAACTCTTTTTGTGATGATGTGTCATCAGGTACTCTGCCATGAGGACGTCTGGACAGTCCATCCGCATCCTGATTCTGTTTACCAGCTCTGTACTGTAGCTGGAAATCGAACGTTGACAGAGCAGCCAACCATCTGTAGCTCGTGGCATCGAGCTTAGCTGAAGTAAGAATATATGTTAATGGATTGCTATCTGTGACAGCAAGGAATGTGTTTCCGTACAGGTAATCCTGGAATTTCTCTGTTACTGCCCACTTAAGGGCAAGACATTCTAATTTGTGAGCAGGATACCTGGACTCACACTTCGACAGACCTCGGCTCGCATAAGCAATGACACGTTTCTGTCCCTGTTGCTCCTGGTAAAGAGCAGCCCCGAGGCCCGAAGTGCTTGCATCTGTATGTAAAATGTAAGGGAGCTTGGGGTCAGCAAACCCGAGGATGGGTGCGGTTGTCAGCTCTTTGATTATGGTGTCAAACGCTGTTTGGCAAGCAGGCGTCCATCTGTCACCAAAGTCGTCCTTTGGATTGAAATACTTCTCAGAGTTCACTGTGGTTTTAGCGTGCTTTCTTAGCGGTGGATAGCCAGCAGTGAGCTCGTTGAGTGGCTTCACGATCTTTGAGTAGTTCTTAATGAACCGGCGGTATTAACCGCAGAACCCCAGGAAGGTTCTTAGGTCCTTCAAGGTGTTTGGTTTTGGCCAGGTTTTTAATGCTGCTACTTTGTCAGGATCGGTCTCAATGCCTTTTTCAGACACAATGTGGCCGAGGTACTTTACAGAAGTTTGGTAGAACTTGCATTTCCCTGGTGACAGTTTCAAGCCAAACTCTTTCAATCGGTTGAGCACGTGCATCAACCTTTCCTCGTGCTCCTCCAATGTAGAGGAGAAGATGATGAGGTCATCCAGAAAAACTAGGACTTGCTTCAAGTTCAACTCTCCCATACAACGCTCCATAAGTCTCTGGAACGTGCTAGGGGCATTGGTTATCCCCTGAGGCATCCTGTTGAATTTGAAGAATCCTAGAGGGCAGACGAATGCGGTTTTGTGTTTGTCTGCTTCTTCCATCTCTATTTGATAGAAGCCTGATTTGAGGTCGAGCACTGAGAACCACTTGGACCCGGTTAACGCTGAGAAGGACTCTTCTAGATTAGGTAAAGCATATGAATCCTTTACTGTTTGTGTGTTCAATTTTCTGTAATCTATGCAGAGTCTGACACTGCCATCCTTTTTCCTGACGACTACGATCGGCGAGGAGAAAGGTGACTCTGATTCACGGATGACTTCTGCATCGAGGAGTTGCTGGAGATGGGTACGCACAGCCTCTATGTCCTGCGGATGTATAGGTCTTGGCCTATGTTTGAATGGTGTCTCGTCGCTGAGAGTTATATGGTGTTTGATTCTGTCAGTGCTGCCAAAGTCAAGCTCGTGCATTGCAAACACCTCTGGCATGGAGCTCAATTTCTCTGTTATCCTCTCTTTCCACTCGTTAGGTACAGGAGAATCAGCAAAGTCAAAGTCGAGATTTGGATTTTGGTCAGGTTTTGTAGGAGAATCTGAGTCAGGGGTCTTGATTGGTTGAACGCTCTTGACAGCGTGTACCTCTGCTATCACAGTCTTTGGGGACAGGGTGATGTCATGTTGTGACTCGTTTTTGAGCGTGACTGGTATACAGCGGGATAGCTTTGGTGGTAGACTTACCAGGCTATCCGTCACCAGGATGCCACCAGGCAGGAACGATGACTTTGGTGACTCTACCATCACCCACTTTCCAAAATCAGATGTTCTGCAGCTCACTGATCCTTGAAGGATTTTGGTCTGTCCAGCTGAAATGGTCTCGAGGCCTCTGCTATGAAGCTTCACTTCTCCCAGGCGGGAATCAATGGACTGTTTTTTCCGGATTTCAAGGGTTTTTAAAACGACTTTGTAGCCATAAGGAAGAGACTCAAAGTTCTGAGGTGCAATCTCGGCATACTTTTCATAGAGAACATCCAAAGTATTAGTGCCTATAAGCACTGATGACAACGTGGAGCGCATGTCAGGTACAACCAAGACCAGCGTAGGTACCTCGATGTCAACTCCAAGCAAGCTCTTTGGGAATCTGATGGTGGCCCCAACATAGCCAAGGTAAGGAACGCTTTGACCGTTGGCTCCTTCCACTTCAAGCAGGTCATTTAAGGAATTGAGAGGTAAGTGAGACAAGTTCTCTAGATAGAAGGAGTTGGGGATCGTTGTTACTTGGGAGCCTGAATCCAACAAGCAACTACAGTCTTTGTCAGCTATGATCACTTGTGCGGTGCACTTGGCTCCAATCAGACCTTTTGGCAAAATCACTGACTGTCTTTGTATGTGAGAGTACACATGGGCTCTGTGCAGCTTCCTTTTGGGACACTTTTCCTGTGTTCCAGTCCCCGTTTGTCCCACAACCGGAACTGGGTCTAGTTTAAAGGATCAGGCTTTGAAGTGCCATGTTGACTGTCCCATGCTAACTGCTTTTCTTTTAGCTGCTTCCTTTTTTCAGCCACAAGAGATGGGTTCGGCTCACTTTCACACTGAGGCTTAATATGCCCATCCTCTCCACATCTAAAGCAATACCAGGGCTTTGGTCTATTGCTTGTGCTGATGTTTGCATCTCGGCTGTGGAGCTGTAGCCCTTGAGATGTGTGAGTGATAGCTGGGGAACGTGTGTTAGCCGTTTGGGGAGCTAGTGGTCTGGCAGCTGATTTAGCTTTTCTACTGTCTTTCTGTGTGATACGTGTGAGCTGGGACTGTAGATCAGCTATTTGTTTCTTTAAGTCTTGGATTTCAGACCTGTGATCAGGAGCTGGCTGAGATGAGCTGCAGTTTTCTTCACCCTGCATATAAACACCTTGATAATGAGAAGACACTCTTGGTTTTGAAACATTGAAGTGCTGTTTCATACGTGAAGCTTTGGAAGAACGTTTATCTTCTGCTGTGCGGAGTAACAGGAGAAGTTCAGCAAAGGAAGGTGGATTCTGTTTCTTTTGTTCTAGCTGGAATTCAGCTATCAAGATGTTATCCCAGCAGCCTCTGACAAACTGCCTGAGAAGATGACGATCAAGGTCGCTTGCAGTTACACCTCCCCTTCTGAGGGTGGTGCTCAGCGCTACCTGCAGCCGTTGTAGATAAGCTGAGGGTTTCTCACCATTATCCTGCATTGTGTTGAGATACTTTGCAAAGAGGTCGTCTCCATCCTCGACTGTGCCGAAAGCAGAGTCCAAGATCTCCAAGTACGCACTAAGAGGAGAGTCAGGTGTCAGGTGCTTCACAATATCAATGGCGGGTGATAAGAGACTTTCAAGAAGCTTTCGTGACTTGTAAGGATCGGACTGTGTTATATCTTTAAGAAGAAGTTCCACATTGGAGCGCCATGTCTCATAATCCACTTCACTGTTGGGACGTGGGACACGCCCAGAGAAGGGTCTGAGTCTCAAGGGAGTGTGCACCTGCAGAGCAGAGTCTTCATTTCTTACTATGTGCTCAACAATCACTTTTTGTATGTCAGGTGGATTGACGTCAGAAAGTTTCAGAGCGGGCTGGGTCTTTTCTTTAGATGGTGTCGATGGTGGAGACCGATGATGTTGAACATGCTGCTGCAGGGCCGTACTGGGCAGGGGGCTTACCTGTGCAGCATCTTCAGGGGCATGTTGTTCTGGGGTATCAGGTGAGCTCTGCTCTGCATCTTCATCTTGGGTCTCTGAGTGATCTAGATCAACAGTCTCACTGATGAGGGAGAGCTCTTCTCTGAGGACAGCTGCAAAGTCTTTACCAGTCAGTTTTGCAATGTCCTTTAACTCTGAAAGGTAAGTCTGTGTAGCTGTTTTGCTAGCTACAGGTGTGTAAACATTGGCTAAGGCTCTGATGTGGTAGGTGACATCAGTCTTAGTCTTATTGCTAAGCCTGTAAGGCAATGAAGGTAAGAGAGATTGCATGGCTGTACCATACACATACTCTACGATAACCTGTTTGGCTGACTCTGGTTCAGTGAGATCTACTGGAATTACCCTCTGTATGGAACCATGTTGTTTCAGGAAGTCATATAGTTCATCATCAGTTTCTGTATTGGTCATGCCGCTAACTATGACTGAGTTAGGGATTTTTACACTACTGGTTTGAACGACATCCATTTCTTTTATACTGATAACGATATTGTACGGTCTCTGGTTTCTAGTTTTAAATGCTTTAAGCCACTCCTGGCTGGCTCTCGCCAAAATTGTAACACCCGTATCCCACCACTAACTGCACTACTGGACCAGTTCTAGGCTCTAAGGAGTGGGGAGCAAGAAAAATAACACCAGAGACCGCTTCTTTCTATGGAAAAGGCCGGCGGTTTACTGAATGCAGAACACACACATAAAATACAACACATGAACTTAAAAATACCCTGCAGATTCTTAATAATGAGGTAAATATAAATGGGAAAAAAGAGAGAAGGGGAAAAAAAAAGTATACCACTCTTCTTTTTACTCTTTAGTTTACCTAGTTTGTTTTAATAAGACTAATCTAATTAGACCAATCTCTTTTTTCCTAGGTTGCACCTACTTTAAGATTCCTGTTTTTCTTCCTGAGTTAACTCGTTATCCATTCTTTTTCAGGTAGGTAAATACCTTCAAACACAAGTAAATCAAAACGGACCACAATCTTTCAAATCACATTCAGAGACACAAACATATGAAAATCAAAGTATGGCACTTTAAATTCAAATTCAAGTCTCAATGTAAGTTCAGATGTTCAGTTCAACAAAAAGTCTCAGTTGATTCAGTCCAAAAACAAAATAATAATTCAAACAGTTCTCAGTTCTGTTCAATTCGATTTGAACTGGTTCCTGATATTCCTACCGCTCCGGCAGCAATTACCACACGCAAGAGAGTCTCTCCTTGATGAGATGGAAAAGAAGAATTGAACGTCTAGGTCTGGCTCGCCATCTAGAATCCTGTCTGTGAACGTGCACACCGCAGACCAATCTTCGCTCCGACCGAGCTTCCAACCGAACAAAAAAACCCGACCTGCGTAACAGGCCACAACACAATAAAACTCTTTTTAAATCCTCAGATTGTACAAATAAATTCGCTCTAGTCTGTGCACTGCAGCGTCACCCAGATGCAGCGTCTGTGACGCTGGTTTCTTAAAGGGGCAGGGACGTTATTTCTGTCTACAGACTTTTAATCAACTTTGTTTAATCCTACCTATGTCAGGTTTTAACATGGGTTACATCTATCTAAATGTTAAATGTAAATGTTAAATCTATATCTAAATGTTAAATCTAAATGTTACATTTAAATCTAAATGCTAAATCTATATCTAAATGTTAAATTTAAATGTTAAATCTATATCTAAATGTTAAATTTAAATCTAAATGCTAAATCTATATCTAAATGTTAAATTTAAATGTTAAATCTATATCTAAATGTTAAATTTAAATGTTAAATCTATATCTAAATGTTAAATGTAAATGTTAAATCTATATCTAAATGCTAAATCTATATCTAAATGTTAAATTTAAATCTAAATGCTAAATCTATATCTAAATGTTAAATCTAAATGCTAAATCTATATCTAAATGTTAAATCTACATCTAAATGTTAAATCTACATCTAAATGTTAAATCTACATCTAAATGTTACATTTAAATCTAAATGCTAAATCTATATCTAAATGTTAAATTTAAATCTAAATGTTAAATCTATATCTAAATGTTAAATCTATATCTAAATGTTAAATCTATATCTAAATGTTAAATGTTATATCTAAATGTTTCGAAAATATGCATAGTTAACAACTATGCTTTGGATACACTTGCATCACTGTAGTACAGTCTCTGGCTCTGTTTACACGGTGAAAAGAGGTTTGCGTTGCCTTTGTACTCTCCATTTACACACTACAAGGTTTAACTGTTGCTTAGGGGGACTTTCAGCTATAGGTGTGGGTTTATTTACAACAGTTTGCAGCCGAAACAGTCCTCCGCCAGCCGCTGTTTTCTTCTTCTTGGCAATTTGATGCGAAGCTTCAAAAATCACAGCGCTACTAGTGGTGCGGCATGGGAATTGCACCGCTTAAGTACTCTGTAAACAGGGCCTGTGACTGCAAATGTACCTATGCCTTTATGTATTTTAATTAAATATGATTAAAATTAATTTTAATTCGACACTTGTAAGGCTAATTAAAAGTATGTGTATGTCAGGATGCAGTTCTTCCTGCTGCACCGTGGACAGTTCCAGAGCCTTCCACTACTTTCTCTCCCCTGGTTCACTCCATGCTGGATCAGTTTCACCTGCTGCAATAATCAAGTTTGGACTCATTCCACCTGTTCAACCTCCTACATAAACTCCTCTCATTTCTGCTTTCGCTGCTGGTTCGACAACGTCCTTCCGTGTCTGCTCATGCCTCACATCTCCCAGCGTCCTTCGTCCCACATCGTGTGCCCGTCTCCAGCCAGCCCTGTGTCTGCCTACCAGCCTTCCCTCAAGTCCTCCGGCTTCGGCTCCACTACGTCCTCCTGCTCCAGCCACCGTCAACATCACTCCACTGCCATCTGGTACAGTCTGCCGGTTTCCTGTTCCACCACTCATCACCTTCAATAAAACTCTGAAACTAAGCTCTGTGTGTGGCTGAATTCGGGCTCAGTAACCAGTACCTGACAGTGTACTCTACACAATGAAAGTGAGGCTAGATAAAGCTACGTTTATCCATATTTTATTGTGTCAAAACAAAGATATGAATACAGAGCTTTCTAATGGGACAATTCACAAGCCAGTGAAGGACAACTATTTATATGAACTTGATTAATAAACCCAGTCAACTACTGACATGCTTTAATAAGGGGAAAAGCAAAAACTGATAATCGATTATCATTGCTGCAAATTCAAAAGTTAATATCAGAATTTATCAATGAAAGCTCCTGGCAGCAAGGCACCATTGTTCTCAGTTTATTTGTTGTTCCATTTGTTTTTTCTGATGTCTTTAAACTTACTCAGAAAAGAAAACAAATCTTAGTCAACAACATTGTTCCATTGCAGTCTAGGTTTAAGCAATTTTAACATTGATCCAGTCTAACCTTAAATCACAATTTTAAACAGCAGCTATTCTCCTTCTGATGGGAATTCTGTAAAAGTACTTTTTAAAATTCCCATAAACAAAAACATTAAGGTAGGAAGACCAGGATTAAGATAGCTACATTAAAAATACAGCCAGAAAATGAATGTTCTCTTTTACATCTTAGAGTGCCTGTGCATTTGATATGACACTCAAAATTTAAATTAAAAACTTTGAATTTGGAATATTTAGCTTCTCACATTTAGCATAAGTAATGTGCTGAATTTTTAGAAAAAATAAATTATGTTTGTAGCACCCCACTGCTCTGTCCGCTAGTAACTGGGACAAGAACTTAAACTCACTGGTGGGGTGGCTATTTGGGTTCGTTAAGTTCTGGTAGTTACCACGCAGGTTTACCAATTTTGAGTAATTCCTTACTCGTTCAATTACCCTACACTCCTTTTATGTAATATAAATAACTCCCGACAACTAGCTACCGGAACAGTTTCTTTTAATAGGAACTTTGGAAAAATAAAACCTTAGCTCCTCAACTCCCCAAAAGAATCAAAAACTTAAACATAGAGCAAGGTCATTAATGTTTCCCTGAACAAAATAAAGCCGATAAGGCACTTTTTCTTTTCAATACCTTATGTTCCACTCACTTCCCCTTTGTGTTTTTAAAGAAAACCCTTACTTTTTAACAGTTGTTACTTTAACCAGAATTCCGTTTTTGTTACCAATAGAACTCCATACATTTACCCAACATTTACAGGTCTAAAACACAATATCACACATGGGCCCATACTCTCACACACACACTCTGTCCATTACTGGTTCAAGTTTTCGTTGCAGGCCTGATAAAGCTAGGGTGCGATGTCGCTCAGACAATCCTCTTCTCCCCGGTTAAACAACAAACCGAATCTAACCTGCTCGCTCAGCCGACGTCCTCCTCGTCAAGGATGCTTCGCGAGTCCAATTTTCTTTCAGAACTCCGCCACCCTAGTCGCAGGATTACTCCTCCGTCGCACTGAAATCCGGGCCGCCACGGTCCTCTCGCCACTTCAAATCAGCCGCAGTTCTCCGTCGATCAGCCGCAGTTTTCCTCCGAGGGTTTTTTTTACTGCTTAATACTTGAGCAGATATCCCATACACCGTGTGCAGGAATACTTGTTCACAACACGTCCGAAAAATCCAGTTCCGTCTCCCACCTCAACTTCTGCAAACTTTAGCAGCGATCTCCATTAACTTCTCTCTTCTTCTCTCTCCCGCGTCTTTCGTTCTTCTTCTTCCCATCATCCCCTTGTCCCGTTTTTTTTTCTCTGTTGAGTTCACTTGTCCCTCGTTAACCTAAGGTACTTTTATAGATAGGATACTCAATACAGTCTTTACACAAATTAGATTCTTAATCAAACAACAATACACTCATGTAAATACACAAGTCATCTACAGAAAAGTTTTGGCTTTCTGTTTTTTCTTATCATTTCTCATGTTACTACAGTAACATCTTCCCTTATGTATATAATCCCTTGGATTAAAAATATATAAAAATAATCATACACATTGCTCACTTATCCCTTTTTTCTTTCTTGCCTAACCAACCTTGTAAATATTTTGTAAATATTAAAGGCCTTAAGTGCATGGTTTTTAACCAGGGGCTACATGTTATTTTTACATTTTGTTTAAAATAAAAAAACTTGAAAAAACAATAACAAAATCTCTGCTGTGTTTACAGGTTGGCATCTCTAAAGATGAATACATGGATGGTGCTGTCCAAAAGTTACTGCTGGATATTTTCTTCCAGCAGTAACAGAGGAGCTACCACAGCCAGAATTCATATTGACATGGAGACAGAGAATGGTACAATGAAAGACATTCAAAGATTTTTGCGTCTTGATGACAGCTATCCTGAAAACTACTTCATTGTGGGATCCAGCACCCACAGCCAGCACATCAACAACTGGTGGGATTTCTTAAGGAAACGTCGTGCACAGTACTGGATGAACCTTTTTCAAAAACTGAAGAATACTGGTGACTACTTGGATAAGCAGCCAATTCTGCTAACCTGTTTAAATATCACTGAGGTATGTTTGAATGTAAAAGATAAATACTATATGATACATGCTTTTAAATATGGAGTATGTACTTTAAGAACTTGTTTATTTTCTTGTCTTTCAGGAACAACTCTAAAAAGTGGTTCACTTATGGAACATCATTTGTAAGATT
This sequence comes from Fundulus diaphanus, assembly GCA_037039145.1. NCBI lineage: Eukaryota > Metazoa > Chordata > Actinopteri > Cyprinodontiformes > Fundulidae > Fundulus > Fundulus diaphanus. The sequence continues at coordinate 15,897,721 of CM073131.1, read as the reverse complement.
AGAGATGCAATTGCTCCAAGTGGCCGGCCCTACATGATGTATACCTGGGGTGTCAAGCTCCAGTCCTCGAGGGCGTGTCCTGAAACTTTTAGAGGTTTCCTTGGTCCCACACACCTGAATCAAATGGCACAATTAGCTCCTCAGTATGCAGTCAGGTTCTTCAGAGTCCTGGTAATTACCTGATTATTTGACTCAGGCATGTCGGACCAGGGACATATCTAAAAGTTGCAGGACACCGGCCCTTGAGGATTGGACTTTGACACCTGTGAACCCTTCCACGGCGTTTTGGTGAACAAGATCATCTCAAACAGGGGTCCGTTCTTTGTACGTCGCTAACTCAGTTAGCAGGATTTCATTGTTGACGATTTGGCATGATCTTGGATCGTCTGGTTCTTCGAAAGACATCCTGCACTTGTTGTCATAGCAACATGTGCGCCAGTTTAAGCCAGCTAGAGAACCGGTTTATTTCATGTAAACAAGATTAGATCACGGCTGTATAAGCGGAAGAGATAGGGAAGTCTGCCGTAGCCATGTCCATTTTTACGACTGCAACTTGTTGCGGAAGGTGCAAGAATAATTTGCAGAGTTTTTCGAATTAATCGCGTATTGCGCAATAGACAGGATCCTTTAGCGCAGCGCGACAGTGTAATTGTAGAGAGATTTTCTTGGTGGCTGTTATAAACAGACAAACACATCATTTAACAGTGGCTTTTAAAGAGGAAAAAGTGGTGTTGGAGCCATAAATCTAAAATATTTAAGTTATTTGTATGATGGTTTGCTTTTTATTTTTATCCTATTCAGTAAGAAGATTTGTTCGGGCCATTTTATTGTGAAGTTTAGTTTACTTTGAAAGGCTTGCTTCCTGTCGAGCCGTATATTGTATTAGAAAAAACTATGGATGGATTATCTAGCCACGGAGCAATACAGTTTTACCGTGTAAACTGTGGATGACTTGGAAAAGGAAAATTGTCATTTTTTATGGATAAAGATTTTTTTTGTTAAAATTCCCAGTTTGCACATGTCCTTTACTTCCCGTGTCTAAGGAATGACACTGAAATTTGGATCTCTTGACATAACAAGTGCCTATTTAAAATAAAGTATAATAATTAAAGGCTACCATTTTGTAGAATATTCTTGTACTTCACTTTTTTCCCCATGTTCTAGTTGGTCCCGTGGAGGCTCTGACATAAAAGAACAAAGTAAATATGAGATTATTAAAATGCAAAAATACATACTGTAGAAAGTGATAGAAACATCTACCATGGACAGTATTTACGCATTAATTTGTCTGCTGCTTTTTGCCAGCCCTCTCTCCTGGCTTTAACAGATTTTGAGGTGTTTTAATTAATGACTCAAATTCGGCATAACCTTCCAAGCTCTTGTTCTGCTTGGGAGAAAAACTGTGGGCGTTCTTTGGCCATGCTGAACAGCCAATAGCAGCGTTGCTGATCAATGTTTCTACTATCGATACATTTCCCCTTTTAAACAAACGCATGAACGCGCAGTTGTCTCAGATAACTCAATCCAGCCATACTAATCGTAAACAACAGGTGTGTTCGAAGAACCCAATTAGCCGGATCATGATTAGCCGGATGAAATCATCTTGGATGTGTCATTTGATCTCGGATGTTTTAAGCAACGTACGAAGAACGGACCCCAGGTTTCTAAGTAAGCGGCAGAAACTTGCACAGTCCAACGTCTTCAGAGGACCATTTACATGTGATGAGACAGGTCGAACTATCATACCTTCTGATGACGGAAAACTTTCTTCATGCACCGTCCACACATGATGAAACAATTGAGTTATGCTTATTTTTAAGAGCTTGTATGCACACAAACCTGTGACACGTGTGACATTTTCTTGTAAAAAAGAGTTTGTGGAGCAAATGACCTTGTGAGCCTGTCCAGAACGAACCTGTCACTTTCCGACACAGTCAGAATTAGGCAGCTGCAGACCCAACAACCCATAAAGGAAAAGCAGTCAAAGAAATACAGATGGAGGAATAAAAAACAGACCTCTGTTTTCACTGACTCCCATGTACTTAAATGTTTCATCATGATGTACATAATTTTTTGAATTTTGGTAACAGGTTTTATATTTTGTGTGATTCTTGTTGTGTGTGACAGCAAACATACACTACTAAATATATTAGGACAATAACAAGAAATTGAACTTCACATTTGTCTTGTAATCTGTCATATAGGACAAAAAATGTTTAAGTTAAATGACACATGTTCTGTAAACCCCACCACTGCTCCTCATATTCAAGACATAATTTTTATATTTATAACAGCAAGACTCTTATAGTTCTCTGTTACTGAACACTGAGACCCAAGTTATGTACTGTTTGACAATGATGATATGGTCAAATGAGATGAAAAATAAACTGCCTATGCTTATGTGCAACATGAAAACTTTTAATGAATCTTTGGTAAAAACCCATTACAAAATAAAGTGCAATGGTTTGTGATCAAACCAACTCGTTCTTTCCTTAGAAACATAACATTATATTGCAATGTTACATCAACTCGCAGAAGAACATACATTAAAAGTACCTTTAACAAGTGCTCTGAAAGTCCTTTTGAAAGGAAGTTCTCTACCTCCAGATAATGACCTAACTAGAACGTGATCTATGAGTATTAAAAAGATGAATACATGGATCTCAAAATTGAACATGAGAAAATCCTTTTACATATGACAAAAGTCGTTGTTAGAAATCTGGGCACTATTGCGCTCAAAGCATTTATCTATTTTACAATCAATTTTAAAGAATATAAAAGAAAAATAATGCCCTATGGAAAGAAAAGTAAGTACAGTTTAAACACATGCTTTAAATTTTTTTACCTTAAAGAAGCTTAATAGCAACAGCAATAATTTGACTTCAAAACTTGTATTTCACAATGTTGTTGGAGTAATCTTTTTAATCAGTATTTTTGCTCTATATCTTTGTCAGCAAAAACAAAAGCTAACTGACCCTACTGTGGCTCACTTCCATATTGTCGTGTTTTACCTTGCGGTGGCATGGAGGTGCGTGGATGTTCTGATGAAGAACACGACAAGGAATCTTCTTTAACTGAACTTTACTTGCTCCGGCAACAGGTGAGTTACAGACACAGCTGGCGGTCGATACACTGCGTTGTTTTGGCCTCTCGCTCTGGCACAGACAGCGTTTTAGCAGTGTCCATAGAGCGAGCATTGAGTGCCTTTACAACTTAACAAAAGATAACAACACTCTCGCGATAATCTCAGGTTATCTAGATGACTGTGCTGCATTTACTGACTTAACACTAGGCTCGGAGAAATCAAACAAAATACAAAAACATTCTTTTATGCTCATAACAGCTTAAACTGCCTTACACTACCCCCCCTTTTCAGGACTACTGAGTCCCTTCAGTATCAATAACATAAAGAAGTCTGATTCGGACTTATGTAACTCTGGTAAACGCAACAGAAATGACTGAAAAAACTTACACCATGGGGCAATAGAACAAACCAATCCCCTGGTTACTTTTAGTTTTAACATTTAAGTTTTAGCCAACAACCTTAGCTCAGTATAACTTATAACTAATGTCTAAATCTCTCTGGTCGATTGACTATGCGACCACTTGATGTTTTAAAAGTCTTTTCTGAAGATTCTTTATCACCTTGTCTGCTTCCTGGCTGGTACACTGGACCTCTGGGTTGAACCGCCTGACCTGAACCGTCAGACTGGCAAGACTCGCTTGGACCTTCAGACTGTGATGCTTTGTCCGGATCGTCTGGCAATGGTAGCACCGGCGCTAAAGGAGCATCCTCTGTATTTAGATGGAGATCTGGATCCTGGCACTGTTGCAGTATTTTACACCTTTGACGTGAAATCCAGACTGGTATAACATCACTGTCATAGGGCTTGAGCCTGTCATGATGCATTATTGTCCTGTGCTTGGGGCCTTGGATCTCATACAGTACAGGACCACGGTGTGCTGCAACAATCAGGGGACCCCTCCATAGCGCTTGAAGCTTTGGGCTTAGTCCTTTCTTTTTTGTGTCATCTTTGACAAACACTAGATCTCTGATATCGTAGGAATGTTCGTTTGCTCGAAGGTCATATACCTTTTTCTGTCGTTCTTGTGCAGTGCGAAGATGACTTCTTGCCAGGCTCTGTGCTTCCTTTAAGCTCTCTTCAAGTTTGTAGATATAATCTACAACTTCCATTGCATTAGATTTGAGTATGCAGCACCTCACTGGATATCATGTGGCTGGTGGACCACCCTTCCAAGCATGAGTCTGTTTGGTGTGAATCCTGTTACCATGTGTTGTGAACTGCGGTAGGCTGCAGTCAGCAGAGGTAACTGTTCATCCCAGTTCTTTTGATTCCGGTCCACATAACATCGCAGCATCTGCAGCAAGGTCCTATTGAACCGTTCTACCTGCCCATTAGAGGAGGGATGGTAAGGTGTAGTTCTGGTCTTAGTTATTTGCAGGAGCCTACACACATTTCGAAACAGCGAACTTTCAAAATTACGGCCTTGATCCGTGTGTAGTTCTAGGGGGGCCCCAAACCTGGCAATGAAGTCGTAGACAAGTTTCTTTGCAGTCGTTTCCGCGCCTTGGTCAGGAATAGGAAAGGCTTCGACCCATCTTGTGAACTGGTCAATAATGACAAGAATGTATTTGTTGCCAGAGCTTGACACAGGTCCAAGAATATCAAGGTGCAAACGATCTAGTGGTGCGCCGACCTGGTAACCTTGCAGTTTTGCTCTTTTCTTTGGTCCTGTAGATTTGCATGCACTGCAGTGTGGACACATTTTAACAAAAAGGTGAACATCTCCACCCATGCCATACCAATGATAACTTTGGCGCACGCGCTCCAGGGTTTTGGCTTCTCCCAAGTGACCAGAGTATGGAGGGTTATGGCATGACTGTATGACTTCTTTCTGCATAGTTGTTGGAGCTAGTAACAGCAAAGTTGGGGGCTGGTTCCCAATTTTCTCCCAGGAGTAATAGAGGACTCCTTGTCTCAGTGTAACTTGGGGCCAACAAAGCCAGCATTTTCTCACCGCAGGACTTTCAAGCATCACTTCGTCTCTGCTGGGGAGCGTCCCTGTTTCCTTCCATGTGTGAAGGGTGCCGAGGACAGGATCTGCTTTCTGGAGTGTAGCCAGCTGCTCAGGACTAAGCGACTCTAGCCAGTTAACCGCTGGGTTCTCTGAGAAGGGTGCAGATGGCTGATCCTCCACTGACTGAGTACCATTGCAATTTATAAAGCTTTGAGGCTCTATGCAACGCACAGCCAGTGGCACAACATCATCCACATCTTCCTCAAATTTTTCCCACCGCTCATGAATCTTGAATACTCATGAATACTTGCACCCTTTGCATGGCAGATCTGCAGGATTTACCCCTGCTTGGTAACAGTCACATTTTTCCATATTTTCTTTTGGCAGCCTTGACATGGCATCTGCATTAGCGTGCTGCTTACCGGCTCGATGCTCAATGTGGAAGTCGTACTGGCTCAACTCCTCAAGCCAGCGAGCTAGCTGTCCTTCAGGGCACTTGAACCGAAAAAGCCAGGTGAGACTGCCATGGTCAGTCCGAAGTAGGAACTTTCTTCCTAGAAGATAGTGGCGGAACTGGCGTGTGAAACGCACAACAGCGAGTAATTCACGACGGGTGACACAGTACCTTTGTTGAGCTGGTGTAAGCTGACAGCTGGCATAGGCCAAAACTCTCTCTTCTCCCCACTGGACCTGTGACAGGACAGCACCGACACTGTTGTTGGAGGCATCAGTATCGAGAATGAACTTGCCTTCAGGACGGGGATATCCCAGCACAGGTGCGGTAGTCAGTCTCTCTTTGAGCTTAGTAAAAGCAGCCTGATGTTCCTCTGTCCATACAAACACAGTCCCCTTTTTGAGAAGATGATGAAGGGGGTTTGCCAGCTCTGCAAAACGTGGGACAAATTTGCGATAGTAGTTACATAGCCCCAGGAAAGCTTGTAACTCTTGCAGATTGTCAGGGGATTTCCACAGCTGTACATCTTTGACAAGAGCTGGATTCGGTCTGACTCCTTCTCCACTCACAATATGGCCGAGAAAGAGAACTTCTTCTTGAAGCAGGTGACATTTTGATGGCTTTATCTTGAGCCCATGGCTCTGAAACCGTTGAAAAACCTGCTCAAGACGATCTAAGCTTTGGTCTACTCCGTTTCCAACGACAATGACATCATCCAGGTAAATGAGAAGGGTTTCCCATTGAAGGCCTCTAAGGACAAGCTCCATTGCCCTTTGAAAAGTACTCGGAGCATTACACAGTCCAAATGGCATTCGGGTGTATTCATAAAGGCCCCATTTGGTGATGAATGCCGTCTTTTCACGATCGTTATTGTCCACTGCAACCTGCCAGTAACCAGACTGAAGGTCAAGGGTAGAGAACATGGTAGCTCCACCGACAACATCAAGGCATTCTTCAATCTGGGGTAGCGGATAAGCATCCTTGATAGTCAAACTATTCAGACTGCGGTAATCTACACACCACCTTACTCCTCCATCTTTTTTGCGTACCAGGACCACTGGAGAAGCCCATTCAGAAACTGATGGCATGATTACTCCGGCTTCCAGCATGGCTTTAAGATGTGCTTCCTCTTCACCTTGAAATCCCAGAAGGGTTCTTCTGACAGGTTGGCGTACAGGCTTAGCAGACCCAGTGTCAATCTTGTGCGTCACAGCAGACATGTAACCAAGATCAGTCTCACTTTTAGCAAAGATGGACTGGTATGAGAGTAGTAGTTGAATAAACCGCTGTTGTTGTCCTTCAGTTAGAGCTTCACTTGTAGCAACAACCAAGCCTTGGAGGTGCTCGGGAATATCAGAGATTGTTGCTACTCTTCCTACCAGCAATGGTGATGCATTCTCTTTCACACAACTAGGCTCAGTGCTTTGCTCCGGTTCACATGTGGGTTCAGGAAAAGCTTCAACAAGGACTCCAAGGCATGCTCCTTTTGGTAAAGCTGTTCTCTTGGTTGAAAAATTGCACACCCTGACTGGCACCTTTTTTTTCATTGTGACAACGACACTTGCAAGGGCCACATTTTCTGCAATGTCTGCAGGCTCTAGCACAGCTGTAACTTCCGGCTTTGGGTCCTCCACTTCCCCCCACACAACACATTCAGATGAAGCTGGTATGATGATGGTTTCCCCAAGAGTCACTCTAGCTACACAGTAGAGACTGACATTTTTTTCGGGAATCCCGCGGGTCACGTGATTCCCACGGGAATCCCGCGGGATGGGAGTCAACATCAGTAAATATCACGTGATTGGGACGGTACAGGATTATATATCAACGGGAGCAGACGGGAGCGGGAGTAAACCAACAACAGGTACAATTAACTAGGATCGATGCCAAAAGATTAAATAAAATAGAAAATCAAAAATGTAGGTTCGCCGGCGCCATTTTGTAGTTTTTTTCCAAGAAACCGAAACTATAATGCAGGTCAAAGAACTACACGACCCAGAAGCCAACAGTGCATCCGGTTTATTTTTTCCGCCAGCGCTCAAAAAACAGAATGGGAGGAGGGGGGGATCAACCGCTAGTGGCGAACTCAACCTGGAAAAGTTGGATCGGCAACGCAAAGTCAAAAGTAAGGACTTATTTATTAAACTCACAGCGCAACTGTAAAGTTGCAAATATTAGCAAACTTGACGAGAGTTGAATGTCACAATGTTAACACTCAGTACCCTGCTTGTAAAACGTGTTTCCTGGACTCATTTCCCAATGTGCAACAGTGTAATAATACGGCCAATAACTTAAAACTACTTTATTATTTTATTTAGTATTGTCTGAACAGTTGTGTTTTTTTTTCTGTTTTAACCCAATAACTGAACAATGTGTTAACACTTCTGTTTCACTATTTAACAAAAGTAAAACAAGTCTACTTCCATGTCTGGTCGGGTAAAAATGGGTTCCTGGGTCCAGTTAGCTCCGCCTCCAGCTCCACATCATCCCCGAAAATTAACATAATCTCACTTTTAACTTTTGATAAAAGTTGACAGATCTGTCTAAGAATGTGTTTAATGTTCAATGAATGTATTGGTTCTGATAGTAAACCCTAATTAGTTTGTGGATATTTTATTGCAAATGGAAAAATACTAATATGCTTGAATGATATTCAACTTTTTTTAAAATTTTTTTTTTTACTAAACTGAGTTTTTGAACCACTTCGGTACATTATCTAAATTGTGACAGTAATGCCTTTATGCACTTTTTTCTTAACTGAGTATAGATCTCTTTCTCGGTGCATTATTCTTTAGTTTCAGCAATTTGAAATATAAAAGTAACTTCATTGTTCATGTGAAACAATTACTTAATGAATTAGTAAAAAGCAACATTGTACATTTTGTTTATTCAACTGAGATAGGCATGGTCTGTTTCCGTGTTTGTTACTTTTTTTATTTATTTATTATTATTCCTTTTACTTTAACTGGCCTTTACTACAGCTAAAACAGGAACTTAACTGACCCTTCATAGACATTCAGGTTTAATGTATTACCAGAAAACTTAATGAAGACAACAAGAATGGGAGTGGCGCAGGAGCGGGAGTCATTCTGAGTGGGAGCGGGATGGGAGTGGGAGTAATTTTACCAGGAGCGGGACGGGACAGGATTTTTTTTTCTACTCTGGCCCGGGATTGGGACGGGACACAATTGTTTTCAGTGGGAGTGGGACGGGACAGGATTGAAAATCCACTCCCGTGTCACTCTCTACTACACAGTAGTCTGAACCATTGTCACGCACAATTTTTGAGGGCACCTGTTCACTTCCAATAAAAACCTTTCCACGTGTATAGATGACAACATCATGGGCTTTCATCAGATCCAATCCTAGGAGAACAGAGTCTCTTATTGGAGCAACATGCACATCCCAGTTGAAAGACTTTGATCCGATTTGAAAGGTCACTGTGAGTCCATGTTTGGCTTTCATGCCATCTCCAACTCCTGCATTCAGTAGGTAGGTCTGGTGAAGGTCTACAGGTGCTGTTTTGCTCTCCAGGAGACTTTGGTATAGCTCTTCCGATATCACAGTTGTTTGAGCTCCAGTGTCTGCCACGGCTTGTGTTGAAATGCCATTTATGATCAGAGGAACTTGTAAACTCTCACCTCTCTTCTTGGTGCAGCCAATCTGCCGCCCTTGTAATTGGGGATCTGTGATAGGGGCTCCATCTGACTGCAGCATGTGGTCTGTAGGCTTTTCATTATGATTACATGCAGCCACAGGGCTGGGTGGCCTAACACAGTCCTTTCTGAAATGTCCTGTCTCTCCACATTTAAAACATGGGCCAGCTGCTCCACGATTTGGGCTTGGTGTTTGAGAGCGCCCTCTGGTGTTTTGCACCTGTTGATAACTTTGCTTTCTTTCTGGTACAAAGCTCTGGGCTGCTTTTGGCTGTTGGGCTCTTGTGTTGCCAGGCTGGAGACTTTCAACCTGCAGCTGTAGATTTCCAACCGTGTTAACAAGAGTCTTAACTTGTTCCATTAATGCAGCAAACTGGTCAGATGTAACATACTGGGGGGTCTGGACCCTGCGGGACACTGTAGCAGTGTCTTCACACCTGTCTTCTTCGTCAACCCACGAGATGCGTCTTGCTCTGTTCTTTATCTCAGTGTCACGGCCTACAGTAGCTTTGAAGTTATGCTCATGGGCCTCCACCAACTTTTGGGCCTCAACAAGGGAAGTTGGATCACGATTCATTACTTCATAGGCCACCTTTTGGTTTCGTAAGCCTTTGAGGAAAGCATCAGTTGCTAGCTGGTCCTGTAATTGGAGGTCTACTCCTGAATACGCAAGTGTGACAAGGCGTCTCACCTCCTCTGCGAACTCAGCTGATGTTTCTCGCCCTTGTCTGAGTTCTCCAAGCTTCCTCCTTATGGTGGTTGGGGGGTCTTTTTTTCCAAAGCGTTGAGCGAGTTGCTCCACCAGCAGAACATAATCTTCCCTTGTGCGTTCTGGTAATGAGCAGACGTACCGCACTGCAGCTCCTCTTAAACACTCATGTAGTCTGTCCACTCGCTCCACAGCACTCCACCCATACTTCCTGGCTTGACGTTCAAACGGCATCAAAAATGAGTCCCAATCCTCATTTCCATCAAACGTAGCTAATTTAGGCCTCTGGGGTTCTGGCAATGTATGGTAATGGGCTGCAAAAATATTTTGCCTCCTATCATCATGGTAAGCAGGTGTGTTTTGGGCTTCACGCTCAGAGTCTCTTATTTCCCTGCGTCTACTGTCAGGTTCAGAAGCTATAGTCCGCCTTGACGGCCCTGTGCTTCGAGATCTTTGATTTATGACCTCCAGTTCAGCTGCGAAGGACACATTATCCCTTGGTCTAGTAGTCACATCAAAAGAGACACTTGGCTCAGGTGCATGCCTTTCTCTTGTCTGTGTTGGGATTATGTTTGCCCCCCCATTGGCAGTAATAAGTGATGGTGTGGGTTGTTGTGCAGCTGATTGTCCTGTAATGTGTGAAATGAAAGGGGCCAGCATCATTTGAAGGTTTCTTGTTTGTTGATTTTGATTTTCCAAGAGAGCTTGTAACCATTTAGGAGCTGTTTCTGCCTCTCCAGGGGCTGATGTAGCGCCTTGCAATTCTTCTGTCATTTTTTGTTTTATTTTTTAAGGTCTTTCTTGCACTTCCTGTTATGCTCTTGTTGTGAAAGGACCGCACCGGAAGTTGTGCGCGGATGCGCTTCGGTAACTTCACTACTTCTTTCTTCTGCCTTACAAGTCGTAGCGTAACTTGTCTTATTAGCTCAGGATGCCTCAGGATGTAGTTTTTTCCTTCTTTTTTTCTTTGGATTAACAGATAGAAGTTTTAAAATCCCACTTCTGACACCAGTTGTCGTGTTTTACCTTGCGGTGGCATGGAGGTGCGTGGATGTTCTGATGAAGAACACGACAAGGAATCTTCTTTAACTGAACTTTACTTGCTCCGGCAACAGGTGAGTTACAGACACAGCTGGCGGTCGATACACTGCGTTGTTTTGGCCTCTCGCTCTGGCACAGACAGCGTTTTAGCAGTGTCCATACAGCGAGCATTGAGAGCCTTTACAACTTAACAAAAGATAACAACACTCTCGCGATAATCTCAGGTTATCTAGATGACTGTGCTGCATTTACTGACTTAACACTAGGCTCGGAGAAATCAAACAAAATACAAAAACATTCTTTTATGCTCATAACAGCTTAAACTGCCTTACAATATGTTCTTGAAAACATATTGAAAACACATTTTGAGTCAAATGGTAAACTTTCTTTTTAAATATATTACATAGTGATATTACCTGAAACCAAAAACATTTTAGATCAAATTGGACTTTTTCCATGAAGATTTGCATGTAAAGAGTTTTTCAAGCCACGCCTGTTGAAGGACATCTCTTTCACCTTTTCCTTGGAACTCGAAGCTAAATCTCTGGGTGGCAATTCTGTCAGCATAGGTGGGAATATAGCTGGGCAAGCTCTCATCATCCATGCTTGCTATAGCTGATGTGTCAGTCTACAAGCACAATGAAATTATGGTTATATAAAAACCGTAAAAAACTAAAACTAAGACTGTTTTAAGCATATGATTATTAATGTTTACAGCAGAATTTATGATTAAATGCATGACATGTTTTTAAAAATATTAAGCTGCTTATCCTTATCTCTATCTCATTAACATCCATGTAGAACATTTGCAGTCACAGGCCCTGTTTACAGAGTACTTAAACGGTGCAATTCCCATGCCGCACCACTAGTAGCGCTGTGATTTTGAAGCTCCGCATCAAATTGCCCAGAAGAAGAAAACAGCGGCTGGCGGAGGACTGTTTCGGCTGCAAACTGTTGTAAATAAACCCACAGCTATAGCTGAAAGTCCCCCTAAGCAACAGTTAAACCTTGTAGTGTGTAAATGGAGAGTACAAAGGCAACGCAAACCTGTTTTCACCGTGTAAACAGAGCCAGAGACTGTACTACAGTGCTGTAGGTGTATCCAAAGCAGAGTTGTTAACTATAAATAACTGCCGAATTGGTCAAATTTCAAGTAGAGGACTTGCTGTATATGCATGACTTACCTTGTCACTCCTCAGTGCAGAAATACATTCCTATTCCATTCCTAGAAATAAAAGGCACCCCTCCGTCTCTCCTCTTCTCCATGACAGTCAAATATCCCACGAGCTGATGCCGGGTTATGTTGCGTTGTTATGAGAAGAAAATTATGTTGTTTAAGCAAGATAAGTCTCTCATTAAAACAAGAAACTTTGCCGTTAAAGGGAGAAAGTTATATAGTTATAGGAAGTTGCCTTGTCAGCCGTCTGTGCGGCATGTTAACAGTGTCCTCCACAGATGGATCTCATGGCTGATCCAAGGTCAGTGGTGTGGGCGAGAACCCGATAGGGGGCGTGGTCAATTTGCATATTTTCGAAACATTTAGATATAACATTTACATTTAGATATAGATTTTTTTTATATATAGATATAGATATAGATTTAACATTTAGATATAGATTTAACATTTACATTTAACATTTAGATATAGATTTAACATTTAGATTTAAATTTAACATTTAGATATAGATTTAGCATTTAGATTTAAATTTAACAATTAAATATAGATTTAACATTTAGATTTAAATTTAACATTTAGATATAGATTTAACATTTAGATATAGATTTAACATTTAGATATAGATTTTGTCATGGTTTAAGTTTTGTCTGGCTTCTTTGTTACTTTTGTAATTCACTTAGCTCTCCCTTGCTCAGCTTTAATCACTCCTCTGGACACTAATTAGTTTTCATTCCCGTCACCTGTCAGGCAGCAATTACCCCTGATCTGTTGCCACCTGTGTTCACCTCTTTATAAGACTCACCTCATTCTGTTCTCGTCGCCGGTCCATAGCGTTCACTCCCGCTCAGTCTCTGCCAGAATTCTTGTCAGCTCAGTTTTTTTTGTTACAGTCAGCCTGAAGACTTTCTGTCAGCTTTGTTTTGTTCCAGTCTCAGCCTAGATCCAGCTCAGCTCTGTTCCCACTCCTGTTCTCATCTCCTGGTGAGATGTTCTGCTCTCCAGTGCACGGCTCAGATGTTCTGCTCTCCAGTGCACGGCTCAGATGTTCTGCTCTCCAGTGCACTGCTCAGATGTTCTGCTCTCCAGTGCACGGCTCAGATGTTCTGCTCTCCAGTGCACGGCTCAAGGGTTCTGCTCTCCAGTGCACGGCTCAAGGGTTCTGCTCTCAAGTGCACGGCTCAGAGGTTCTGCTCTCAAGTGCACGGCTCAGAGGTTCTGCTCTCAAGTCCACGGCTCAGAGGTTCTGCTCTCAAGTCCACGGCTCAGAGGTTCTGCTCTCAAGTCCACGGCTCAGAGGTTCTGCTCTCAAGTCCACGGCTCAGAGGTTCTGCTCTCAAGTCCACGGCTCAGAGGTTCTGCTCTCAAGTCCACAGCTCAGAGGTTCTGCTCTCCAAGACCTCAGCTCAGATGCTCTGTCCTGGTCGCTAGCCTTCGGCTCCAGATTGTCTCCCGGTCAGTCTCTCCACACGCCTCCTGCCGGCCAGCTTCTGCATCCTACACCTCCGTCTGTTGAATGACTCTGGGCCCATCATCATCCATCTTCCACACTTGTCAATAAACTCACTCTTAAGAACTAGCTCTGTGTGTGCGTCCTGTGTTCGGGTTCATCCTAGACAAATATCATAACAGATTTAGCATTTAGATATAGATTTAACATTTACATTTAACATTTAGATATAGATTTAACATTTAGATATAGAGTTAACATTTAGATATAGATTTAACTTTTAGATATAGATTTAACATTTAACTATTTTACTTTATAAACATATTGTTGACAATTGCATATAAAATCTTGTTTATTGTGAATTTCTGTCTTAAATGTGAGAAAAGGGAGCTAAATAATCAAAATGTATCAGCTATAGAATTTTATCTGAAATTTTACATTCGGCACCCCATACATGTCATTACTAATACAGTATAATAAACTGGGTGCAATTTGCTGGGGGGGATTTTCCCCCGCTCTGGTTGTGACGTCCCCCCCTCTGGTCATTCATGTTTTATCCCTGGGGGGGATACATTCCTCCCCCTTCTGATCTGAATAAGTAATATTATCAGGGGTTTAATGTTCTCTGTCGCTGTGAGGGACTTTCGTCGTTTGGAAAATGAGCGCAAAATGTTCCGAGTAGACTTTTTATTCAAGATTTTAAACAGAAGCTGCGCTCAACAAATGAAATCTGGCAGAGCCAGGACATTGGCCAATCAGAAGGAGAGTAGGGCGGGTCTTTGCAAAGCGGAAATCTACCAGTTTGAGGTTTATCAGTGTTCAATCATTTTAACTTTTGGAAGAACATCTCACACTGACCGCAGATGCATGAATGAAAGTTGTGGTGGTCAAAGGTTTTCTTTGGATTTATGCAAAACAGCAAGTCAGAAGGTTCAGCGGATAGAACAGCTGACAACAACTTCCCTCGGTAAGTGTGTCTGTCGCTGTTATGTTTTATTTAAAACTGAAAGAGTAATGCTCTAGCTCGGCTAATTTAGCTTGACACACTTTTTTTTTTTTTTAAGAAGAAGAAGGAGGGTCGGAATGTGAAACGATGTCCCGGTTTGACTGGGTCTGATTCGGAAAAAGTAAAAAAAAAAATCATAAATATTATTCCACCTGCGCTTTTCTGTAACAAAGAAGGTCGTGGAGGGGCTGTTGACCATCTCCAGCAGTCAATGAGTGAGAGGTGGGGACACAGAGTATATAGGATTGATTTATATTGAATGTGACAGTGGAGTTAATGTACAGGTGTGAAGAAAATGATGTAATGATGCAAGCTGCTGTCTTTTGAATTAGCTGCAGTTTATGGAGGGTTTTGAAATTGCAAAGTGGAAAGATGAGTGGACAGTGGACCAGTTTGGCAAAAGTGAGATGGAAGATCTTGCTTGATGCTTTAAATATGAAAGTTAACCAGGTGATGTTATGGATGTGGAAAGTGAAGGAGATTATGGAGAGGGCTGTCCAGGATGGCGCCAAGGCTCTGAAGCTGGAAGGTGGGAGAGAGACAGGAATTGTAAATGGAACTACCAGATTCGGTTAAAGTGGACTTTGCACAATAAGCAAATGAGGTTATTAAGGTGGCATGACGTCTACGGCCCGGGAATATATGGGCTGACTAGAAAATGTTTTCAGTCAAATTGATTATTTTTGCTTTAACCCCTGAATATTATGGATTTTTCAAAATTTATATTAATACATGTCTTGTGTCCTTCACATTTGTAAATTAATTTTGTTGTTTGTTTTTAAAGAGTATTATTACGTTTTCTGCTCAAAGCGGTTAAAGTAAACTAATACCAACTCCCGAGTCCCGACAGTAGGTGGTGCAAGTTTAAAAACAATAGTCTAACCTACTGGATCTAGCTAGCTACCTGAAAGAGCACCTGCTAGCTAACCATTATTAATAAAACTTTTATTCATTAATAAAACTTTTGAAATGATCCCCCCCTCTGTTTTTTTTGCAAATCGCACACTGATAATAAACAAAACAATTTCAGGCCTCTACTTAAAATACATAGTATTTTGCACAAAAACTAAGAAAAAAGTGCATTAATATAAAGTGCAAATAATATTATGAAGAAAATTCATAATAATACACAGAAAATTCACAATTCAGAAACAGAAGTACTGTCCAATAGACCGACGGTCGTTATTTTCTTTTAGGAATGAACAAAAAGATTCAAATGGAATAAGATCTTTTGAATTGAGTGACTGCAATTATATATAACACGTCACCATAATAAAGTAAGGGGAACAATGTAGCAGATAAATGTCTCTTTTTACTCAGTGAAAAACAAGATTTATTTCTATAATAACAAATGAGCTACGGTAATAATTTTCTAACATCTGCATTAGATTAATGATAGGTAAAGTAAGCTAACAAGCTGCTGCATGTTAGCTTTGATCTTTATGTTACTGTCCCGATCAAAGCATCTATATAACAGCAATGATCGTTACCAATAAAAAAGTAAAATAAAGATAGTCAATGTGACACGTTTAATATTGTGCTCTTAGTCTTACCTAATGAAATCGCGCTGATTTTCAGTAAAACACGTCTTGTCCTCCTGAATTTTCTATATAAAAGCATGTAGCCGGATGTAGCGATACCCTGCTCCGCATCAAAACAGAACTTGAGTGACGTCATGTGAAAAGGGTCAGACGAACATTTAGTTACATACGATACATACATACATACAGTTACATACAAACGATTACATTCAGACAAAGAAATACACGCAGGTCTGTTTTGTCACTATTTTACACAGATCTGTGTTTTTTCATATTTTTTAAAAAAAACGTCTATGACTAATGCCGAAAGATATATTTTCCCGCTTACTTGAAAAGGGAGGGTGTGCTGTGGCTACGACCCCCGACTGACTGTGTCGTCCACACACGGTTCTACGCTTCAGCCCCGCAAGGATATACTTTTTTGTCTCGCAGACACCTAGGCGCTTATCAATTTTTGAAAGTTATAGGTCGCTATTAGCAGTTCAGAACACTTTTATCCATAACAGAAGTGCCCCTAGTCGGTCCCCATGTAAATGCTTCCCCACTACAACGCCCTTTTAGTTTTGTTTCCGTTTTTAATTCACTTTTCCCTTTTTTTATTATTGTTGTTATTTAGTAGCAGTACTGCAATATTAAATTAACCACTATGTGGGAAATCTGCATGCTTAATCCAATCATTTATGCATGTCCTGTTTTGGGGCCCCTACTTTTTCAGCATGAAATCGAACGTCTCCCCCTGGGGCACAGCTTGGCCCTCTGCCTTTGACCCATACGGACTACTCTGCTTCCAGACATTTTTTTTAATTTTAATTATTTTTATTTGTCCTCCGCGAGGTCGACCAACTAAATGAAAGGCTTCACACCTATTGGCCGTTCGGGTACAATGAGCAAGAATTCTCTCTAAAATCGACCCACGTCTGAATAGAAGTCAGGAACTTCAGCACACCTGCGCTTTCACCCATTAAATTAATGGGCAGCCTCTGTCCAACAGTGACTAGAGGACTTCCATTGACCAGCTGCAAATCGCTCAGCCCGGTCTTCTGTTCCCAGGTGAAAATCGTTCAGCCCCTACTCCTCCCAGCGGGAGAGCCCGTATTTCAGCGAAAATGTATTAACATTTAACTTTTTCTGTGATTTACCAAGTAAATGATGCAATGTTATTGTGTATTCTCAGTTTATATTCTCAAAGATATTTTTCCCCCGCTAACAAGCATCAACATACAATCAAATACAAATATTAAAAACAAAAAAGTTGGGTACAATATCAAACAGGTTTTATTGGTTTGATTTAACAAATGAATATTCTTTGGAATAAGCTTGATAATACAGTAAAATGTATTAAAAATTATGAAATCTAAATTTTTCTAACAGTCTTACAGGATGTGATAAATGTAAGAAAGATGAAATAATTATTTTAACATGTGAATAAACAATTTGCATTTTAATTTTTACACTTTTGAAGAAATTTTCTTTTTTTTGTTTGTTTTTGTTCAACATTTGATTAGACCAAAAGATTACCAAAGCACATTCAAGTTAAATTGGAATTTCTGTTTAATATGGAGAAAACAAACCCAAACAGTGCTATATAAATATACTAAAGCCTGTTTCACACAAGTCCCAGTAATATATTGGAACCACATTCCCAGGTCGAACAAGAATGTGTGCCTTTCACACATGCAAACCAGTCCCAGTAAATTACCGGGTCAGTTCTTTTCACACTTAACCAGACAACGGTGGAATGGATGTACCCAATATCAAGTGGCAGTAATGCAAGGGATATAGCTTTAACTTCAGCCTCCAAAAAAGAATTTCAGCTGGAAATTACATCTGTCAAAACAGCTGATTAGCCACAACAAACATTGGCTTCGGGAGCGGTGGTTCTTACGGGAATTAGTAGCTTTATGAAAACTACAGAAGAAATACAATTTCAGTACATTTCTCAGTGGAGGAGCTAAACGAAGACTATGAATGTCTTACATAATCACGCAAATGTGTGCCTTACACAGGAATGTAAAGGCTTTTATGACATGAGAGCGTTTCCAGTTAATTACAAGGTATGATACCAGGTCTTGACCCGATAAATTGTCAGGTCAGTTTCACCTGGGAAATCATTTCTGGCTTCATTCACACATAGCCCTGATCCAGTAAATTACCAGCAAATTTATTACTGGGTACGGTTGTAAGTGTGAAAGGAGCTTAACAGTGAGAAGAGTTTAAGGTGGTTTTTGTTCAACAAATGAGTTTGAAGCCACAATCTTGTTCATGACTGTGGTTTTAATTAAGCCTTTTTATAGTAATATAGCCATTTGGACATACAGTCAGATAGTTTGAGACCATGTACTTGTTTTCTACGTTATGCAACACCAAAACTATACACAGTCTACTTACAGAGTATAGTATATAACCTTAAGCTGCATTTCAGACATGGTTACTTCAATTAGATTGGTAGGGCAAAAAGCATAGCTCATTTAATTTTAAATAGCAATTTTCTAATTCATTGGTTCATTGATTTTACATTATTTGCTTAAACAATCTTCTCCATTGCTGTTTTGAAAACATTTTACAAGCAGCCTCATGATATTAATAGAGTAGAAAAGAACGATAACATTTGAATTATACAATTGAATTAGGGTTAGGGTTAGTTTTCACTCCTTTTCCAGTTTTAGCCCTCCATGAAGAAAAACATATAAAACATAAAAAACAAATGTACAGTCTCCAGCATCTCCCACTTGTGATTTAATTATTCTTATTTTGAAGCTTTAACAAATTTTTTTACAACCTTCTGCTACAATGGACTTGTTTAGCTGTTTGATTTTTAGCATCTTCTCACCTATCATGAGTATTATATCATCTGTTTCCTCCACAGTTTCCTTTATTGATCCACTGAAGTAAGCTACACTTCCCCCCAATGCACCTCCAGCCACTGCTGCAATGCCTGCTCCCACGCCTGCTCCCACACCTGCTCCCACACCTGCTCCCACACCTGCTCCAACGCCTGATAGAATGCCTACTCCGGTGCCTATTACAGCGCCTAAACCAACGCATGGAACTAACACAACGGCACCAAGTAAAATTCCCACCAATGCTCCAACTGTGATTCCAGCTGAGATTTTCAAAATCTTCCATATTAATTTATTTTTCCCTACTAACTCAAGTAAGTCATTGGTGTAGATGCCCTTGTCGTCTTTCATTGTTTCTATTGTTTTGAGAAGCTGCTTCACTTGAAACCTGTTACTCCTGTATCCATCCTGCTGGTCATTCCAGTACTTGCTATCAACAACGTGGCACTTGCCACCACACATCCCCACCAGCTTTTTCAGATCGTCACTCATTTCAACAAATTCCTCAATGGTTTGCTCTTCTTCGAGCTGGTCACCATGTGTAAACACAACCACAGCATGTTTCAGAATTTCCTTTGAGAAATATTGCTTGATCTTATGAATGATTTCCTTCTCCTGGTCTGTGTATCGGTCCACTCTCAGCACAATGAGAAATGCATGAATCCCAGGTGCACAGTTTTTGATAAACTTTATCATCTCAGCCTTCAGATCCTCTTCCTTCAATATGTTGTCACAGATGCCAGGAGTGTCAATAACTGTGACACGTTTTCCGTTGATATATTTAGATTCAGCATCACACATGTTTGTTTCAGATGTTGGAGACACCTTTCCTTTAAACAGACTGTCTCCCAGTATGGTGTTGCCAAGGCTGCTCTTCCCAATGCCAGTTTTTCCCAGTAGAACAATCTTTGTTTCATTTGATCCTAAAACAAAATAAAAGTTATCCAATTAAGTATTGGCAGAATGTAGAACATTCTACATATTAGACATGCATAAATGGTATATCCAGTGTATTTATAATATGTGATATGACAAGCTTCAGATTACCATGTACACATTTAATTTAAACCCTAAATGGAAAAGGACACAATGTTTCATTGGAGTCATACATAACGTCATTATTTATCATTGCCACTTTGGTACATTCTAACAAAATGTGTCCTCTTTATCTAACACAGTCCTGTAGGGCAAGGGTCCTCAAACTGGGTTCCCTGGACCCCCGGGGGTCCACAAACCATGGGTTGGTGGTCCGTGAAACGCATGTTATCAGGCCTGAGGAGGCACTGCTGAGGATCCGTCGAGGTTGAGCTAAATAACACAAGTCCACTTCATCAAGTAAGGTAAAAGCCAAATCAGCTAAAATTAGGAAGTATGACAACAGTTACATCGAGTTTATGGAGAATGAGGATCCACCAAATCTCTAATAGTTGTATATATATATATATATATATATATATATATATATATATATATATATATATATATATATATATATATATATATATAATATTCTAATGTATTTAAGCATGTTTAAAAATACTATCAGCATGAGGAATCTAAAGGGGTCCTTGGAAAATGTCTACCGTTGCAAAAGGGTCCCTGGCCACAAAGATTTTGAGAACCCCTGTGTTTGGGAATTGTGGACTGAACGTGTGTGGTGCCCTGAGAGCATTCTGGGCCTAAGGGTCATGCTCAAGGAGCCAGTGGCAGTCTGCGGGATTCTAACTGGAAAATTTGTTGCCTTGCCAAGACATAACTGCCTATGGAGTCAAATCAATCGTGTTTCCCGCAGCAATTTGCTTAGGCGAGGTGGTGAGTTGGGGGGGGCGACGACAAGTTTTGCGCGGATGACTGGCGGAGCGGGGGGGGGGGGGCGTATCCATGTGTTTTTGCCTGTTTTTTCCCTGCCATTCACTATATTCACGCGCGAAAGCAATAACAAAAAAACGTGTGTTAACATCAAATAAACATGCAAGCATATCGAGTTATTTTTTTTTTTTTTTTTGGAATGTTGGCGAGGCGGTAGCGTGAGTTTGGCGAGGCAGCCGCCTCGCCAAGATAGCGCTGCGGGAAACATTGCCTATCGTGGTCACGAGGGGTGGTGGTCTCCAGCTGTCAATGGGTGAGAGGTGGGGTACACCCTGGACAAGTCGCCATTCTATCGCAGGGCAACACAGAGACAAACACACACTCACACCTAAGGAGAATTTAGAGAGGCCAATTAACCTAACAGTCATGTTTCCGGACTGTGGGAGGAAGCCGGAGTACCCAGAGAGAACCTCTGCACAGGGAGAACATGCAAACTCCATACAGAAAGAGCCAGGGTGGACTCAAACCCAGGATCTTCTTGCTGCAAGGCAACAGTGCTGTAGCACTGTAATAATAATATCATCTTTATTGTCATTGAAACATACATTGAACATACATTACAACGAAATTTGTTCTCTGCTTTTAACCCATCACCCTTGGGGAGCATTGCGCATCCAGGGAGCAATCTGGGGTTAAGGGTCTTGCTCAGGGACCCAGAGTGCAGGCGCTGGGGATCGAACTGGGTACTTGCATCCTTCTCTGAGTGGAAGCGCGTTGCTCTAACCACTAGGCCAACACCCCCCATACACCGAGACGCAGCTCGGTAGGCAATTTGGGGTTAAGTGCCTTGCCCAGGGGCACATTGACATGTGGCAAGGGGAAGCTGGAATCAAACCCACAACCTTCTGATTGCCAGACGACTACTCAACCCACCGCTCCCCAGCAGCTGCAGCACAGCCGCTAACTAGTGTTAACTAAGAAGGTACATAAGGCCAATATCCTTTTTTAATATTAATTCAATTTATTAAGATAAAATATATATAATAAAACAAGCAATTCTAAGTCTAACAGAGAAACACTTGCTTCAATGAACCATTGAAAAAGCTTTCCTTAAACATCTTAAAATAACAATGATTATGTCGAAACCAAATTCCTCATGAATTATATCCTCCACATAAATAACAATACTAATCTCCCACAGAATGTTAATGAAAATCTTAACATGGGTTCTTTCCATAAAAGATGTTCGGGATAAAACAAAATGGCTGCGGGGTAGACAGACAAAAGACCAGGAAAATACAGGAAATCATTAGTCAATGTTAAAAACAAGTCCTGTTATCATTTGTTTATTTTTACAGACAAACTAAGGGAACTAAAAGTTACTCACCTGCCATGACGAAGAGGATCTGAAAACAGTGTGGAGACCGTGTTGTCAGTTGTTGGGTTTCTGAAAAAACGTTGATCTTAAAGACAGCGTTGCTCTCTCTTCAAGGTCAAAGCTGCTCTGCAGTTTCGTTTCACTTTTGATTTCGGATGGAATCAAAAGTCACTTGGACGTAAATACTGTCACACAGATTTTAAGTACATAGTTTTACCTTTTTAAGCTGATCCAAAATGATATACCACGTCAGAAAGTGTTTCTTTGATTTACCACTTAAATAATGTGATGCCATTTATTTATTGTTCCTAAAATATGACATTCAGATTAGAGAGAGATTATCATTCTCTTCCTTTTATCTCTTCTTTCTTTCACCTCTTCTTCCTTTTTTTTTCTCATCTTCTTGTTTTTCTTTTATTCTCCTACTTTCCCATTGTAGTGTCCATATAATTTGAAATTCTCCCTGCAGGAATCACAATAAAACTATTTACACGCACAAATCAAGCGGAGCATTATGGCGAAAGCTGTTTGCTCCACTTGTGAAAGTAAAATCTGTCGAGCTCTATTTGGCATTAAGATTTCAATTCTTATTGCCACATTGCTAGACAGGACACTGGAAGAAAAAAAAAAAAAAAGATTAGAGAGAGATTAAGAGCCCTTTCATCAAACTCTAAACCTTGCCCACATTTCAAAATAAAAGGTGCCACGCCCAGGACATATTATTCTTATATTTACATGAATAATTAAATATTAGTTTTATGCATTTCAGTATATCTGAGTTAGTCCAGAACATTCACATTACTATTTTACAGCATATTTTATATAAATAAATCAATATAGATTATCTTAATACATTTCATTATATTTGATTTATTACAATAGTCATTATGGTTCACAGCATATTCTTTATTAACCAACAAATTATTAAAGATTAGCTTTATGCATTTCATTATATTTGATTTATTACAATAGTCAGGATATCCTCAATTTAGCCTGGCAGTCTGTCCAATATAACTACCATTATATTCTCTAAAGTGGTCAGAAACTGAATATAGTAAATTTATTAACGTTTTCCAAATAACCTAGCATACAACATTCACCTCTTTCACAGAAAATCCTGATTTAAAGAAAAAACTTCAGCTGCTAATTTAAATAACAAAGCAGCAATGTGTTGTATTACTTTACATGTGCTAACATTTTCTACAGTTGAATAAAAACAAAACTGAAATAATAATTTTTGAACCAATGGAAGAGTAACCACTGATCAGGCCCAAAATCTGGGTCTAGGGATGGACCCAGACCTGAACCTTGAACAACATCTAAAGAAAATTCAGTCAGCCTTTTATCACCTTAAGGACATTTGCAGAAACCTGTTTCACAAAAGCAGAATTTAGAACTTCAAGAAAAGAGATAAAGGCAGGCTTGACTTAGTAAGATCAGTGCATCCTGGCTTTATCTGTTTCACAAAGGCCAAACCAGGCTTAGTAGGTGAATATCCTCTAATAGAGTTGCAAAACAGATGTTTTAGGTCTATGGTGATATCCTGTTCTGTTTATTTAGCTTTCTAAGACAAGTTTAAAATCAAAACAAGGGATTCAACCCAATAATAACCACACACTATCCGAGAGCAAAAAACATTTAAAAGAAATCATAGACAAAAATGTAAATCCGATTTAAGGAAAGGTGCTTTTACTTTTACTTCATACGTCTACTTTTCCCTTAACTAATCCTCCCCTGTACATAGAAGGAACTTATTTAAACTTTACATTACTTCATTTAAATATAAATATGTCATACAACCTCAGGTTGGTATCTTAACATGAGCAGAAATGCATTTTTATCACACATATATTAAAATAAGCAATTCTAAGTCTTACAGAGAAACACTTGGGGCAAGAGTAATGAACAACTTAAAAAGCTTTCTTTAAAACTTTTAAAATCAAAATGATGATGTTGAAAACACATTTGTCAATGGATTATATCATCCACATAAATAACAATACTAATCTCCAGCAGAATGTTAATGAAAATCTTAACATGGCTTCCATAAAACATAAAAGAAAATGGCTCTGGGGTAAACAGACAAAATATCAGGAAAATAAAGGAAATCATTAGTTAAATTATTCCAGTAAATCAGTTCACTAAGTGAAGCACATTACATAGATTATTTACACACATATGGATGTTTTCAAGCCTTTATTTCTGTTAATTATGATTATTTTCCACCAATGAAAACACAGCTGTCTGTAATGCACTGACAGGGCAGAGAACATGATATATTTAAACCTAACATGGTATGGCATTTTCGAAAAGGTTAACATTAATTAAAACAGAAAAAAATGGAGCAGATGTACAATCAGGGCTGATGACAGAGATCTGATCCAAGAAGTGGGCAATGTTCAAAAACCGTTCTCTGTAGTGCCATAAGCTTTTCACTGGGTGGCGACAGAATACAGGAAAGTCAGCTTTATCAGCAACCTTCACTTCTGCTCCTCTAGTACAATATATGTAATGGAAATATAGTTTAATTTTGCTCCAAAATGAAAAGCAGTCCAGTATGTTGACAGCAGATTGGTGTGATAACAAGTCTGATCCAGAGTCTGAAATCTGAAATATAGAAAGGTGACTTCTGGACAAGCTCAACCAAACTAGACTTTCAGACGCTTTATTTACAACAATGATATTTTTCACTTGACTGCATATCACTGTTTCAGGGGCTTAATGTAATTCTTACCCAAACTGGGAAGAAAATTGTTTCCTTAAACTAGTTTGCAGCCGTTTTTAGAAACCCTGTTGTCAATTACTTAGATTAAACCGACATTTTTAACAGCACTACACTGTAGTGTGTCAGTAATGATTGTGCTTGATCATGTTGAGTAAAAAGCAGCGTTTATGAAGATCAGACTTATCGACACAGGTCTCTAGGACAGGACAGGCCATGTTTTTATGTTGATCTGTACAAAATATCCTACAATCAGGGTGGACTAATACTAATTAATGATATTTTTTGTGATAATTTCTGTTATGTTTATTGAGATAGAAAACAAATGCCCTTTAAACAAGGTCGTTTTTTTAAACTTAAATGACATAGCACACACCCTTTCTGAAGCCTTGGGGTTTACAGGAAATGGTCCTGGAGTTCAGCCAATGCAAAAGTGAAACTAAGTTGTCGAGTCACGTTTGAGTGCAACAACAGGAGAGAAATCGCCCAGCGAGGACAAAGACCATCAACAACATTTTTCTGAAACACAGCTCCAATCTCTTCTTTGTCATGGATGGTAAGTCCTGTTTTGCTTCCGTCAGTCGAGTGTAGACTTGTTAATCTGAAACGAAACAGAACATTTACTCTGCCGTCTGAACAAAACAAAGAACAGCACAGAGGTGAACTGTCAAAGTGCAAATTTCACAGTTTCAGATCAGCTTTATAGCAGCGTCTCCTAGACGGTGGCTCCTCCATTTTGTTTCTCCTCGCAGGCAAATAATTGTTCACAGTGCACTGAGAGTGTTGCAGGACGGAAACAACACGATCACATAAGAAGAGCTTCTGCAGTACCTTTAAACGAGTTTTCATCCCTTGAAATCACCACATTAAAATCACAAACTTCAGGGTGTTTAATTGGGATTTTAATTATATTAATAACACGCTGTAGAAGCTTGCTGTGAAGCAAGGGAAGAAAGGAAAGTGCATCTTTATTGAAATATTTTACAAGCAAATCTAATCCGTTTGCTGTGCATTTGCCTCCCTTTTCAACCACCTCAATGGTGAAGATGGTAATGGCAGCATGATGCTGTGGGGAAGTTTTTCTGCTGCAGGTCAGGGGAGCTGAAAATGACTTGAGTCTGATGTAGAAGTTTAACAATAGTTTAGATGTAAATTAATAACTGGATTTGGTCCAAAGTCCAGACCTAAATCTTATTAAGAGCAAGACTTTAAATTTATTGTTTACACAATCTGACTGAGACTGAGCTATTATTTAACAGAACAAGTGGTAAAATCCAACTCTGGATGTGGGAGTCAAGTCAAGTTGTTTTTTATAGCACATTTTAGCAGCAATTCAGTTCAAAGTGCTTTACATGATGAAAACAAAAAAATCCTAAACACATCATAACAGTCACTGGTTGTGAGACCAGTAACAATCATTAAATTGTGTCAGGTGAAAATATCAATACTTTCACATATGTTGGTAAGTGTTCCTGTTATCATGGACCTAAAGTAACTCCAAACTGGTGGGTTTTCAGTCTTGAATTAAAGCAACTCAGTGTTTCAGCTGTTTTGCGGTTTTCTGGAAGTTTGTTCCAGATTTGTGAAGCATAGGAGCTAAATGCTGCTCCTTCATGTCTGGTTCTGGTTCTGCAGAACAGACCAGAACCAGAAGATCTGAGAGCAGGTAGAGACGTTCCCCAAAAGAAAGGCAACTGGAATTGGAGCCAAAGACGTTTTAACAAAGTATTATCTCAGAGAAGTGAATATGCACCCCTAACCTTTTCAGAAAATTGTGCACTTCAACATACATTTAAGTTTGTGGTTTTAAACATGACACGTGTGCCAAAAAAATAAAAGAATAAAGAAATGAAGGGGTGTAAACAAAGAGCAGGAAAGATATACTCTTTTTTGCAATCCACCGGACAGAGTGATGGACCATAAAATGTTTCTGACTAACATAAAAGTGGGTCTGCAGACGGAGTTTAGCTTGTTGTGTCAACCGCCTTATAGATCGTCAGTCAAGGAGCGTATATCGCATTTTTTGGAAATATGTAATGTCAGCAGCAGCGGTTTAATTGTATAAAATAATTGGTAAATCCATTATAACCAGACCTCTCAACTTTTATCAAAAGTTAAGAGTGAGATTATGCTAATTTTGGGGGCGGGGCTTGTTTGGGGGTGGGGCTAACTGGGCCCTGGAAGAGCCGGTGGAGTCAACTCCATCTCATTTTTATCCCACCAGACATTGAAGTAGACATGTATTACTTTTGTTAAAAAGAGAAAAAGACGTGTTATTACTTTATTGTTCAGTTAGTGGACTAAAACATAAAAAAATTGTTCAAATAATACTGAATAAAATAAAGTAGTTTTAAGTTATTGACCGAATTATTACACAGTTACAGATTCATTTATGGGTTTGTTTCATTGTAGATCTATAACCTGATTGGTGAATCAGGCTGAGTTTCATCAACCCTGTACGGCATATGGCATATCCGACAGTTTCCCCTCAGCAGCAACACTGAAGCACACAGAGGTTCCCGCTGCGTCTTTACGCACGATCCAGCTGCTGATGTCTCCCTCTTTTTAGCTCAAGCCACTTCTAGACTGTTACAGTTTATAACCATTATCATCACCTTTCACAGCGACAGGTTTCTCATCTCAGTCGCCGCGCTGACCAGACAAATCTGTATTTGTCTCGTCAGTGCGCTCTGGGTGGTGAGGTGGGCGGATTTTACCCCCGTTGGTGTGCTGCGTGCGAGGGATAAGCAGTGGGGAAAATGCATAAATAAAGACTGTAAAAGGGTCCTTTAGAGGAAACAGGGGGACTGACGGGTCTGAGATCAAGCCCCTGATGTTACAAGTTCTTTAAAATGACCCTTAAAAGTGCGCACCAAAATTACATGTAACATAATTTTGCGCACCTGAACTAAAGCACAAGGCAGCATGCCCACCGAAGCGCCACTGATTCTATGTTGTTAAAAACAAAAGAGCATGAAACACAGCTACTAACTCTCCTATTGACTTTAACTGGCACACTTTGCTACGGATGTGAGGACATTAAACGTAGTGATTCACGTTTTGAATGGTGAGAAAAGCAACTGGGTCCGAGGAAAAGGAGGGGGTAGAGGAGCAAGCGCTGAAGCACAGAAATGCGGTGCATGTAGTTAAAAAATGCAGAATTAATAAAAACGAAACTTATAAACAGACTAAGTGGCGTTTTAAACTGCATCTGGTTAGCAGAACTGTTTTATGATCCAGAATGCAGCCATGAATGAAGGCAATATCTGGCAGCAGCTCTTCCCCCACCCCCCACCCCCTTTCCTCCTGCGTACGCAGTACAGGACCGTACCGGCTTACTTTCACTACTGGTTAAGACTAAAATTATTCATAACTCTGATCATTCTGTTAACACGAACTGCAGCAGGAATTACGGATGGCCACAAGCTGTGAAAGAAGCGAAACAGCTCAGCAGAAGGCGGAGTTTTGTCATCCGCAGCCCAGATGGGCTTTGTGATTTTTATGCGTGAGAAATGCCATGTTTGCGTGTGAGCGTGTGAAGTTAGTGAAATGCGTGTGTCACATGGTCAATGCGTGAAAGTTGAGAGCCCTGATTATAACTGATTTTTCTTCTCCTACTGCCAGACACACTGAGGATTGCCCTGTTGGGGAAAACTGGATCTGGGAAGAGCAGCCTGGCCAACACCATCTTTGGGAAGGAAGTCTTCAGACCCAAACAATTTACCAGCTCAGAGGAGGCTCGCTGTCAGGGAGAGACGAGACACGTTCATGGCAGGAGCCTCACTGTGATCGACACTCCTGGTTTTTTCCATTCAGGTCTGTCTGAGAAGGAGCTGGAGGGTGAGATAGGGAGGTGTGTCTCAGAGTGCGCTCCAGGGCCCCACGCTTTTCTTCTTGTGCTGAGAGTGGAGAAATTTACGTCACAGGAGGAACAGGTCATCAGGAACATAGAGGACTATTTCTCTGCTGACGTTTTTAAGTATTCTCTGGTCGTTTTCACTCACGGCAACCAGTTGGCTGATGAAATGAGGATCGAGGAGTTTATTGGACGAAATCGACATCTGAAAGATCTGGTGGTGAGGTGCGGAGAGAGGTGCCATGTCGTTGATAATAAATACTGGAAAAACAACCAGCAGGACGAGACCAGAAGCAACCGGTTCCAGGTGGCGCAGCTGATCAACACCATTGAAAAGATGGTGGCAAAAAACAATGGCGGCTGCTACACCACCAGCATGTTGAAACACCGGCAGAAAGAAGTATTAGTCTGCCCTTTGTTTAGGAGTTTGGTAAAATATACAAGAGAGAAGCGTGTGTTCATTTTTGGTTTGGTGTTGTTTGCAAGTGGGATTATTCTATGGAGCAGATGGAGTGAACATCCTACACAGATCATCTAAGGCCAGATAAAAAAAGGTGTAAACATTATGTCTTGTGTATATGTGTTTTTGTGATCTATGTGCATTCTGAGCCGGCCTCTCACCAAAATGATACTATGATGACGACACATTATTATTTATTCTTGAATTGGTTTAAATCAGTCCGTTTCATTCATCAGTTTATCAGTTTCCAGCATTTGACTGATTGTCTGCAGCTTGTCTCAACCAGACAGCCGTACAGTCACGGTTTATATTGTTGAGCAAAGGCTTCCTGGTTTAAATGTCGCAGTATTAAAACTGAGGCTTTTCAGGGTAAAAATCAACATCTTTAGTCCGACCGAAGTTGTTCTTCTGTGATTCTCCTACTTTTGACTTTTTCTGTGTTTCTGCGCATTTCAATGACAGAAAACTTCTAACAGTTTACAGCTGTACATTTTTGTTTTATGAAACTATTAACTGTGTCTGTTTAACTTACAAGTAATCATGATGTGATTATCCTTCTTCATTATTGTTCAGCGCCGTGGACTTTTATCTGTTAGCAGTTTAGTATCAAATGCCACAGCAGATGCTCATGTTGATGAAGCACAAACTTGTCATTCTTTGAATTCCATTTGCCACGTGAAATAAAGGGATGAAACATGTTTTTGTTTTGTTTTTCCGTCTATCGTATGGTGTGTTCATGGTAGTTTCCTGGTTTTACCCAGCCTTGAGTTTGGGCCTTACCCAGTGTGCGATTTGCAAAAAAACCAGAGGGGGGGATCATTTCAAAAGTTTTATTAATGAATAAAAGTTTTATTAATAATGGTTAGCTAGCAGGTGCTCTTTCAAGTAGCTAGCTAGATCCAGTAGGTTAGACTATTGTTTTTAAACTTGCGCCATCTACTGTCGGGACTCGGGAGTGGGTATTAGTTTACGTTAACCGCTTTGAGCAGAAAACGTAATAATACTCTTTAAAAACAAACAAAAAATTTAATTTACAAATGTGAAGGACACAAGACATGTATTAATATACATTTTGAAAAATCCATAATATTCAGGGGTTAAAGCAAAAATAATCAATTTGACTGAAAAAATTTCTAGTCAGCCCATATATTCGTCATGCCACCTTAGTAACCTCATTTGCTTATTGTGCAAAGTCCACTTTAACCCAATCTGCTAGTTCCATTGACAATTCATGTATCTCTCCCACCTTCCAGCTTCAGAGCTTTGCCGCCATCCTGGACATCTCTCTCTATAATCTCCTTCACTTTCCACATCCATAACATCACCTGGTTAACTTTCATATTTGCAGCATCAAGCAAGTTCTTATTTTGCACTTTTGCCAAACTGGTCCACAGTCAACTCACCTTTCCACTTTACAACCCCAAAACCCTCCATAAACTGCAGCTAATTCAAAAGACAGCAGCTTGCATCATTACATCATCTTCTTCACACCTGTACATTAACTCCACTGTCACATTCAATATAAATCAATCCTATATACTCTGTGTCCCCACCTCTCGCTCATTGACTGCTGGAGATGCTCAACAGCCCCTCCACGACACTGTTACGTCAAGCCGCGTTTTCCAATCAGATACGGCATGACGTAACACCTGTACGGAAAAGCAGGTATAGAAAATCCGTGGATGGGAGGTTAAATTTTTAAAAAGTTTAGTAAAATTGCTTAAAGTTTATCAGAAAAAAACGTAACTTGCTTTTAAAGATGAAAATTTTTCATTAGAAAAATGTTAAACTGCGTTAAGTTAAATATTGTTTAAGGTCATCTTGGCTGTGTCATGGTTTTCAGATGACGAGCCCATATGCAGATACGATCGGGAAGCAAAGCACAGTTTTAAGATGTTTATTAGGAAACAGGCAGATAGAACGGACGGGACTACGGACAACTCGGCAGGGTCAGAACGTCACGGCTGGAGAGACTGCAAAGAGAAGAAGAGTAAGTGACTCTGAAAGGTGAACCAGGAGAACTACTAGAAGCTGCGCTGCTTACCATAAAGCTGGGCCGACCTAACCGGGGAGAAGTAGCGCCGAGGGAACTCTGTGATCCTACCCCTGTTGGTGTTCGGTGGCTAGTGGCTGAGGGTGGCTGATGTTACTGGTGAGGGATCCAGAGCGAGCCTCCTCGGAAGTGGGTGACAGATGGATTGACCAGAGTGAGGGAAGAACCAGCAGAATCCGGGAGGGGGAATCTCAGGCCCCGCTGGGTAACGTCCAGGGAGTATGAGGGGTGAGCCAGAGCAAAATCTGAGCAAGAGGGTTCTGTAGGTTTGGTTCTTCGGACAAGACGTCAAGACAGGTGAGTGCATCCAAGCACCAAAACTGTGACAAAAACAGGGAGATCCAAAATTAGTCAAAGTTCAAAGACGAAAAAACTCACAAGCAGGTTTTCAGGAGTTGGGTCAGAGGCCACGTTGTACCACAACTGGTTAAGGCTCTGGCGTCTTCCATCTGTCAGCGCTCTGCTTAAAAAGCCAGAGGAAGCCGCCTGCAACGAGCTGCAGGTGTGGGCCACGCCCCCTCAGCCAACTAGGCACACCTGAGGAGTAGAGTTAGAGCAGAACAACACAGAGAACCCTGACACTACCCCCCCCCCTCAACGGCCGCCTCCTGGCGGCCCAGACGAAGAGGTGCTGGGCTGAGCAGACCCAAAAGTCTAAAATCAAATCCTTGTCCGTGATAGCTGCTGCAGAGACCCATGAACGTTCCTCAGAGCTGCGACCCTCCCAATCGACGAGGTATTGGTGACCCCTACCTCGTCGACGGGCGTCCACAACCCTGAGGACGCGAGGGTTCTGACTGTCCTGGGAGGGTTGAGGGGGTCCGGAAGGAGGGCACAAGTTGCTGTCCAAAACGGGCTTGATCTGGGAAACATGGAAAGTGGGGTGTACTCGGGAGTGAGGGGGCAAACGTAGACGGACGGTGGTTGGGTTAATAACTGTCACTATCTCATAGGGCCCAGTGAACCGGGGAGCAAGCTTCTTAGCGGATGGGTTGGTTAAGACGTCTCTGGAGGATAACCAAACCTTCTGACCAGGGCGAACAGACTGGGGAACGTACTTAAGTCCAGCTGGACCTGTACCTGGGTCCGGGTCTAATAGTTGGGCCTGGTTGATCCTGTCCTCCAGGTCCCAATGCAGGGCTCCAACAGTACATGTAGGGGGAAGAATGTGTTCCGGCTCCTTCTCCTGTTCAGAAGGGGCGAATTGACGAGACAGCGCATCGGGTTTGACATTTCTTGAGCCAGGTCTGTAGGTGATAGTGAGGTTAAATCGTGAGAAAAACAAAGACCAGCGGGCTTGTCTGGAGTTGAGTCGACGGGCTGACTGCAGGTAGGAGAGGTTCTTATGATCAGTCCAGATTATGATGGGCTGCTCGGATCCCTCTAGCCAGTGCCGCCACTCTTCTAAAGCTAGTTTAATAGCTAGTAGCTCACGGTCGCCCACATCATAGTTCTGCTCAGCAGGGGACAAACGACGGGAGAAGAATGCACAAGGATGTAACTTGTTGTCAACCTCTGACTGTTGGGACAAAACCGCACCCACCCCGGTATTAGAAGCATCTATCTCTAGGACAAACTGTTTGGCTGGGTCTGGGTGAACGAGTATGGGTGTCTGGGAAAAATGGGACTTGAGTTTGTTGAAGGCTTCCTCTGCCTCAGGACTCCAGATGTATGGGACCTTGGTGGAGGTAAGAGCATGTAATGGGGAGGCTATCTGGCTATAATTCCTGACAAAGCGCCTATAAAGGTTTGCGAAACCCAAAAACCGTTGGAGCTGTTTACGCGACTCAGGAACGGGCCACTCCATTACTGCCCTTATCTTTTCCGGGTCTGACTTCACTTGTCCGCCTTCTAAAACTAAACCAAGAAAGGAAACAGAGGTCTGGTGAAAATCACACTTCTCGGCCTTAACGAATAAACGACTCTCTAATAGTCGCTGGAGAACAAGACGGACATGTTGTTTGTGTTGTTCTAAATCACGAGAGTAAATAAGGATGTCGTCCAGATAGACGAAAACAAAAACGTTCAAAAAATCCCGAAGGACATCATTAACCAGTGCCTGAAACACTGCCGGGGCATTGCACAAACCAAAAGGCATAACTAGGTACTCGAAGTGACCTAGCGGGGTCTTAAAAGCCATCTTCCACTCGTCCCCCTGTCTCACCCGAACCAGATGATAAGCATTGCGCAGATCGAGTTTAGTAAAGATTGTGGCGTTCTGGACTGGTTCAAGAGCTGAAGATAACAGCGGAAGCGGGTATTTATTCTTAACAATTATCTGGTTGAGCCCTCGATAGTCGATACAGGGTCGAAGGGACCCGTCTTTCTTGCCGACAAAAAAGAAACCAGCGCCTAATGGGGAGGATGAAGGGCGGATCAACCCTGTAGCTAGAGACTCTCCTATATATTTCTCGAGCGCTTGACGTTCTGACCTCGAAATATTGTAAAGCCGACTGACAGGTAGTGGAGCCACAGGCAACAAATCAATGGCGCAATCATAAGGGCGATGAGGAGGAAGTGAACAAGCCTGAGTCTTGCTAAATACCACTCGTAGGTCGTGGTAATCCTCCGGGACGCGAGAGAGGTCAATAACATCCTCTGATTCAGACAAGGTGGTCGGAGGGACAGAAACGGGGCGAGCGGACTGTAAACACCTGGAATGACAGGCAGGAGACCATAACTCCAGTCGGGACTCTGCCCAATTTAGCTGTGGATTGTGGACGGTTAACCAAGCTAAACCTAAAACCACGGGTGAACGCTTCACTGGAAAAACAAAAATTGAGAGTTGTTCCCGGTGGTTACCAGAGACTATTACCACTAGGGGTCGAGTCCGATGGGTGATCAGGGTTAACTGCTGTCCATCTAAAGACGAAACCTGTAGAGGTTCTGGTAAAGGCTCGATGGGCACACGGAGCTGATCAACTATGGCTTAGTTAATAAGATTAAAATCAGAACCAGAATCTACTAGAGCCGAAACGTCAAAGCTGTCCTGGTCAAAAATTAAAGTGACTGGCCAACAAAAACGAGAGAGAGACGGCGCCTTAGTGGTTTCCCGGGGAATTGTTCTGTTACTGTCCGCCGTTCTCCCCATTACGAACGGCGGACTCGGTCTTTTTGGCCAAACCGGACAGTCTCTTAAAAAATGACCCTCG
This sequence comes from Fundulus diaphanus, assembly GCA_037039145.1. NCBI lineage: Eukaryota > Metazoa > Chordata > Actinopteri > Cyprinodontiformes > Fundulidae > Fundulus > Fundulus diaphanus. Next base: position 15,863,380 of record CM073131.1, on the reverse strand, counting down.
CCACCACAATACAGGCACAAGTTGCCCGAGTAGCGCTGCTGACGCTCTTCATTAGTCAAGGGAAGTCGGCAAGTCAGATCTGTAACTTCGGGATAAAGATTGGCTCTAAGGGCTGGGTCGGTCGGGCTGGGGTGCGAAGCGGGGCTGGACTCGCGCCGCGGCTGGTGGAGCAGCCGCCCCGTCGCCCTCCCCTCTTCGCCTGTCGGAAGCGCGGCGCTCGACCCGTCCCGTGGGTTCGCCCGCGTCCCCGGCGCACTCGTTGCGTCGGCGGGCGCGGGTCGCTCGCGGGGCGGTGCCCGACGCCGCGTGGAAGGCAGGTCGGCGGAGGGGATGCGGTCGGCGGTCGGCGGCGGCGACTCTGGACGCGCGCCGGGCCCTTCTCGCGGATCTCCCCAGCTGCGCTGCCCGTCCGAGACCCGTTCGCGCGGGCCCCGGGCGGGTGGCCTCGGCTGGCGCCTAGCAGCTGACTTAGAACTGGTGCGGACCAGGGGAATCCGACTGTTTAATTAAAACAAAGCATCGCGAGGGCCCATGGTGGGTGTTGACGCGATGTGATTTCTGCCCAGTGCTCTGAATGTCAAAGTGAAGAAATTCAATGAAGCGCGGGTAAACGGGAGTAACTATGACTCTCTTATGCACCAGGGCATATATTCTTCTTCAGTACCGCTCCCGAGGGAGTGGGAAAATGGAGGAATCACTGGCCCTGGGGGTCCGGCGAGAGTCCTTGGTCACGAACAGGGGTAAATGTTGGGCATGTTTGCCCCCTAGACCAAGGAGCAGTAGTTACATTGGCTCCCCTCCTCGTGGGCCCGCTGGTAACGAGTTCGCTCGGCGAAGTAGCCAAGCCCAAACGGGGGTCATGCTTGACCAGTTAGCCCCTTGTATTAAGGTCACAAACATGATGTACGTCGATTTAGTAATTCCCGGGCAGGACCACCCTTCTGCCTTATCAAAATGGGTGCCAGTGCAGTTAGAGACGGGACTGTTACTGTGTAAGCGAAACTGTCTCTCCAGCGTGTTTGGGGTTGGACACGTCTGGAACTGGCGAACCAACCTCCCCAGCGGGCGCTGGGACCAGCCTGCACCGGGTCCAAACATGCTCGGTAGCGACGGCTACCAGCCCTATTACGAAGATCTCCCATCACGGAAAGACCGTGTCGGTAGGTACGCAGGTCCAGGAGGATGACTGGTGTAGCCGGGGGAGCAGGTGGATCGCACCAGAACAATCCACTGGAGAGCCCTCAGTGGTGACCGAATTAATGACCATGGATGGCTCGGCAATGAGGGTAGAGCCAGAAAGGGTCGTGCTGGCACCACAGCCTGAACAGGTCGTCATAGCCCCGAACACACTAGCAGATCCCGTCCCTTTTGATTCCCTGGGAGTGGGTGAACTGAATGCCTCCACTCCCACAGAAGTCAGGATTCTCTTGCCAGACCCTGGTCCGAACTGCCCGCTGTGTGGTGTGCTGGTTGGGGGCGTCGTCGCGCTTGGAAAGCATCTTGCGATCCGGCATGGTGGCGTCACTGCCCAGTACATATATCGCAAGTGTGGGAGACAGAATACCAACCGTCACTCCATTTCCTGTCACGTCCCTAAGTGCAGGGTGGTGGCGGGAGAGACGAGTGACACTCGGGAGTTCGCTTGCGATCTCTGCGAAGCCCGGTACACATCGGCTGTTGGTATCTCTCAACACAAGCGGCATGCCCACCCAGTTGAGTGGAACGGTGCCAGACTGGCAAAGAGGAAGGTGCCAGGTGGGGAAATCAAGGCGACGAGGTGTTGACGAGGTGCGGGTGCTTATCCAGCTCATCAAGGAGCATGGAGATACAGGTGCCACATACCGGCTTATAGCGGAGAAGCTGGGTGGTGGCAAGATGGCCGAACAGGTGAGGAGCAAAAAGAGGCTTCTGCGGATCGACACGGCAAGCAATGGTCCACACGAAGCAGCAGAAGAGGGAATTGTGGGCACCGATCCACAACCCGAACCGCTGGCTGTTCCGTCCTCGTCATGGTCACCCCCTAGTATCTTGGCTTCGGACAAGATACGTGATGCGCTTAGAAGAGGGAGTGAAGCGGAAGGTGGCGAGGAGGTGAGGACCATTGCTGATTTGGTTAGGGACGTTGATCGGAACCCTTGTCTGATCGAGACCTCTGCGTCGGAAATTGTCTCGGCGCTGGGTGGGAAAGTGGAGCGTCGCAGGGTGTCGGGCCCCTCTGTGCGCGAGCGAAGCCAGGCGAAGGGCTGGGTAAGGCGTCTTGCCCAGCGAAAGCGTGAATACCGTGAGTGCCAGTTTTGGTACTCAAGGGATCAGGCTAGGCTAGCAGCACATGTCCTCGATGGTGCTGATAGCCAGGAATGCACCCTGCCGGTCGACCATGTCTACGAAGCGTTTCGTGAGAGGTGGGAGACGGTGGGGCAGTTCCACGGGCTTGGTGAGTTCCGTACGGAGGGTGTGTCTGACAACTGTGAGTTCTATGATCCTATTCTGGCAGCTGAGGTAATGGAAAACCTAACCAGAATGAAAAATGGCACGGCCCCAGGCCCGGACAGGATCAGCAAAAAGGCACTGCTGAACTGGGACCCTGGGGGGAGGCAACTGGCACGGCTGTTCACAACGTGGTTGGTCCGTGGAGTCATTCCCCGGGCCTTCAAGGAGTGCCGGACTAAGCTGTTGCCAAAGTCCACTGACCCGGCTGAGTTGCAGGATACGTCTGGTTGGCGCCCTGTGACCATCGGGTCGATGGTTCTGAGGCTGTTCGCGAGGATTCTAACGATGAGGATGGCGCGGGCCTGTCCCCTGAATCCCCGGCAACGCGGTTTCCTGGCCTCCTCGAGTGGATGCGCGGAGAACTTGATGATCTTGTCCGAGATCATCAAGCGCTCGAGGGTGGAGGGATCGCCGCTGGCAGTGGTGTTCGTGGACTTTGCGAAGGCTTTTGATTCCATCTCTCATGAGCATATCCTGTGTGCTCTGAGGGAACGCGGTGTCCTTCGATGTCGGCTCTTCCTATCATTGTGAAGCAGAATTCACCAAGCGTTGGATTGTTCACCCACTAATAGGGAACGTGAGCTGGGTTTAGACCGTCGTGAGACAGGTTAGTTTTACCCTACTGATAATGTGTTGTTGCAATAGTAATCCTGCTCAGTACGAGAGGAACCGCAGGTTCAGACATTTGGTGTATGTGCTTGGCTGAGGAGCCAATGGGGCGAAGCTACCATCTGTGGGGTTATGACTGAACGCCTCTAAGTCAGAATCCCGCTTAGACGTAATGATACCGAAGCGCCACATCACTTCGGTTGGTCTCTGATAACTGACTCCGGTTGGTGAGGAGAACTGTCAGTGACTGGGCTGGGGCGTGGCTGGATGATGGTCACCCCTCTCCGATTACGCATAGCATGTTTGTGGAAAACGTGGTGCTAAATGACTTGCAGACGACCTGATTCTGGGTCAGGGTTTTATACGTAGCAGAGCAGCTCCCTCGCTGCGATCTACTGAAAGTCAGCCCTCGATCCAAACTTTTGTCGGCCGACCTCCGGGGCCTCCCTCCCTCTCTGCTGGAGCTCTGCCATACCATAGGCACGAAAGACCAAAAAAAATTCTAAGTGTTGAGAACCAGGAGCGTGAGGGGGAACAGTGTGAGAACGTAGCCTGAGGAGAGGGCCTCGGGCTGGGGCTCCAGCAGCGGGGAGGTTCCCCTGCCCTGCTGGAGCTCTGCTATACCATGGGCACGAAAGACCAAAAAAAATTCTGTGTTGAGAACCAGGATCGTGAGGGCGAACAGCGTGAGAACGTAGCCTGAGGAGAGGGCCTCGGGCTGGGGCTCCAGCGGCAGGAGGTTCCCCTGTCCTGCTGGAGCTCTGCTATACCATGGGCACGGGCACTTAGTCTCTGGAGCGAAGAGGACCCCAGCCATACCAGGGGCACGGGCACTTAGTCTCTGGAGCGAAGAGGGCCCCAGCCATACCATGGGCACGGGCACTTAGTCTCTGGAGCGAAGAGGGCCCCAGCCATACCATGGGCACGGGCGCTTAGTCTCTGGAGCGAAGAGGACCCCAGCCATACCAGGGGCACGGGCACTTAGTCTCTGGAGCGAAGAGGGCCCCAGCCATACCATGGGCACGGGCACTTAGTCTCTGGAGCGAAGAGGGCCCCAGCCATACCATGGGCACGGGCGCTTAGTCTCTGGAGCGAAGAGGGCCCCAGCCATACCAGGGGCACGAAGGTCTTTCTGCCATACCAGGGGCACGAGGACTTTGCCGTTTGGTTTATTGGTTTATAACCGAGGGGGGGTGCTTAAGTGTGGGTACCCGGGTTTGGCTGGAGGTGAAGGTTATGGAGGTGGTGGCTCCAGGGTCCCTGGTGGTGTGCTGGTGCCCGGGCCTGGTTGCTGGTAGCAGGGGTGGGTGTAGGGGCTGATGCTGAGAGCTCCATGCTGGTTGTGAAGAGGGGAGGATGAGAACCAGAACCAGGGCAGGGTGATGTGGAGAGCAGGCCCACGATGAGAGCTCTGTGCTGGGCGTGAGGTGGGTCAGTCTGTGCCCCTGGAGAACCAGGGCAGGGTGATGTGGAGAGCAGGCCCACGATGAGAGCTCTGTGCTGGGCGTGAGGTGGGTCAGTCTGTGCCCCTGGAGAACCAGGGCAGGGTGATGTGGAGAGCAGGCCCACGATGAGAGCTCTGTGCTGGGCGTGAGGTGGGTCAGTCTGTGCCCCTGGAGAACCAGGGCAGGGTGATGTGGAGAGCAGGCCCACGATGAGAGCTCTGTGCTGGGCGTGAGGTGGGTCAGTCTGTGCCCCTGGAGAACCAGGGCAGGGTGATGTGGAGAGCAGGCCCACGATGAGAGCTCTGTGCTGGGCGTGAGGTGGGTCAGTCTGTGCCCCTGGAGAACCAGGGCAGGGTGATGTGGAGAGCAGGCCCACGATGAGAGCTCTGTGCTGGGCGTGAGGTGGGTCAGTCTGTGCCCCTGGAGAACCAGGGCAGGGTGATGTGAAGAGCAGGCCCACGATGAGAGCTCTGTGCTGGGCGTGAGGTGGGTCAGTCTGTGCCCCTGGAGAACCAGGGCAGGGTGATGTGGAGAGCAGGCCCACGATGAGAGCTCTGTGCTGGGCGTGAGGTGCGTCAGTCTGTGCCCCTGGAGAACCAGGGCAGGGTGGTGCTGAAGGCTGGTGCTGATGGAGAGCTCCGTGCTGAGCGTGGAGGGCAGGGGGAGAACCACCAGGGGGAGCTCTGCTGTGGGCTGGATGTGCTCAGTGTCTCCCCTGGATCTCCAGAGGTCCGAGGGCTCCTCAGCCCTCATGCATGCGGGGAGAGGGAGCTCTGTTGTGGGGTGGAGAACCTCCAGGTTTCCCCCCTGGACCCATGTATATTTTTCTTTAATCATTTGTCAACGATGCACCTTTTTTACCCTAAAGTACCCAATGTCTTTTCCTGATTGTCAAGATTCCACCGTCATGGGGGCAATTACATTGGTTGTTTTGTGAACTTTGCCCTCTTTGGTGGGCTGTCACGGGGTCATGGTGGGTCCTAAAAATCGGGGACCACTGGCATATGGCTGTCAAGGGATGGGGATATTTTTTGACGCACGCCCCGTGACCCTGTGAGCTTTGGTTTGGCCTTCAGGACTGGCCAAAAATGGCACCATACTGTAAAAAAACCGGGCCTGGCCCCTACTGGGGGTTAGTCGATTTGGCCCCTGTTACCCAACAGTCACATGTTAAGTCGCAGGAACTGTCAAGCAGTGCACCCTGATATCAGGGAGAGCGGATTTTGACAGTTGGGCTGTTGCTGGGTGGAGATGTTGCGTGTCTCCCCCTGGATCTCTGGATGTCCAGGGGCTGCTCAGCCCTCATGCATGCCGGGAAAGAGAGCTCATTCGCGGGGTTGTGATGCTGCGTGTCTCCCCCTGGTTCTCTGGTTGTCTGATGGCTGGACAGCCAGGGGTTTGTGATCAATGTAAGTCTACATATATAGCGATTACAAGATGGATGTTGATGCCCGGCAAGAGTGCTCCTTTTCTGGGTAAAGTGGCTCCATGGCTGGGCCCTGGTTAAATTAAATAAAGAATTAATTAATTAAGAAAGAAAGGAGGAAAAAAAAACCCCTCCAGCCTAGGAGGGGGCTGTGTCAGAGAGCTCTACCCCAGAAGAGGGCCTGTGGCTGGGCCAGTAGTGCTGGGAAGCTGCCCTGCCACGGCCAAATTTTTTTCTAAGTTCCTGGCATGGGGTCGATAGCAGAGCAACAGGGGTAGCTCAAAAAGATACAAGGGTCTGGAGGGATCCTGGGGCCTTATGCGAAAAAAAAACCCTTCTACAGATTAGTAAGAGCGAGCTTTTTGGCAAGCTCAGGTTGGAAAATGTTCTAAGTTCCTGGCATGGGGTTGATAGCAAGTCAACAGGAGTAGCTTTTCTCCAGCCATCCCAGGGGCACGAGGGCAAGGGCTGCTCTGCCTTCCTCCATGCTGGGAAAGAGCGCTGTGCTGTGGGGTGGGATGAGCAGCATGTGTCCCCTGGATCTCTGGAGGCCCAGAGATGGATGTTGATGCCCGGCAAGAGTGCTCCTTTTCTGGGTAAAGTGGCTCCATGGCTGGGCCCTGGTTAAATTAAATAAAGAATTAATTAATTAAGAAAGAAAGGAGGAAAAAAAACCTCCAGCCTAGGAGGGGGCTGTGTCAGAGAGCTCTACCCCAGAAGAGGGCCTGTGGCTGGGCCAGTAGTGCTGGGAAGCTGCCCTGCCACGGCCAAATTTTTTTCTAAGTTCTTACAACCACTCTCTATCTTGTCCCATTTGTCCATTAAAACACACCCTCTGCTTTGCACTACAGGTGAAAGAGCACAAAACAAATCGTCCGTTTGGGCCCGCACAGCTCTACTTAACGCATCAAGAGTTCTCATGGCTGGAACAATGGGTGCTCATCAGAGAGAAATTAGACCCACCCACAGAACTTCTTCTCTTCACCGAAAAAGATCCAAAACCTAACCGTATCAATGCAAGCCGCCTGGCTGGACATGGGTTTTCCGGGGAACCCAACATTCACAGATTTCCGGACATCAATAGCAACATACGTAAGTAATTATATCACTTTTCCATGTAATAAAGCTAAAATAAAAACGCATAATATTCAAGAACCATCTCTATTTTTCAAGGCAAGGAATACCCTGTCCCCAAGTGACCGGTCCAACATGTCACGTCTCATGTGTCATGACACAAGGACAGCCGACCGATTCTACGCCCTCCACCACACTGCATCAGAGCTAGCTCAGATCCGTCAGAATTTCGAGGTAGCGATCAAGCCATCACATATGACGGGACATGACACCTACGAACCTCCTCTCCTCACCATGTCCGACTCATCAAGTGATGCACCTGGGGAGGCTTCATACAGCCCGCCTGCTGCAGCCAGCCAGCCCGCAACACCCAGCCCGCCTGCTGCAGCCAGCCAGCCCGCAACACCCAGCCCGCCTGCTGCAGCCAGCCAGCCCGCAACACCCAGCCCGCCTCCACCGTCTTGCAGGGCCCCTGCCGGTCCTGCAAAACATCCAGGCATGCGACTAGATCACAAAGCCATGATACCTCTTCTCAAAGCGAAACTGATTCCTCCTCTCAAAGCGACAATGATTACACTTCTCTCAGCGAATCTGAAATTTCTGATCCTACTTATACACCACCTGGATGGGCACAACCCAGGAGAAATAGGTCCTCACGTGTTCTGAGATCCAGAAATAGTAAAAAATAAACAAAATCAGTAGTGATGTAACTTTATTTGCTTTCTGTTACAGTTTGGTTGAAAACAATTATTTATCCTTAATAAATGGTGTTCTTTAAGACATTTCTCCATTCATTATTCCTGGCAAATAAAATAATAATAAAAAAAAAAACCTTCAGCCTAGGAGGGGGCTGTGTCAGAGAGCTCTCCCCCAGAAGAGGGCCTCTGGCTGGGCCAGTAGTGCTGGAAAGGTCCCCTGCCGCGGGCGAAATTTTTTCTAAGTTCCTGGCATGGGGTTGATAGCAGATCAACAGGAGTAGCTCTTCTCCAGCCATACCAGGGGCACGGCGGGCGAAATTTCTTCTAAGTTCCTGGCATGGGGTGGATAGCAAAATTAAATAAAGAATTAATTCATTAAGAAAGAAAGAAAAAAAAAAAAAAAAAAAAAACCTCCAGCCTGGGAGGGGGCTGTGTAAGAGAGCTCTCCCCCAGAAGAGGGCCTGTGGCTGGGCCAGTAGTGCTGGAAAGGTCCCCTGCCGCGGGCGAAATTTTTTTCTAAGTTCCTGGCATGGGGTGG